>CM044013.1:3843011-3943011 GCA_024085815.1 Flaveria linearis
GTGCAAGATAAATCTCATATGGTTTATAAACTGCACAAAGCTTTATATGGGCTCAAGCAGTCATCTAGAGCCTGGTATGCTAAGATAGACGGTTATTTTGTTGAGCATGGATATACGGGAGTCATAACGAGCCTACAGGTACATTAAAAGACAAACGACTGGTGATGTTATTTATGTTTGTCTGTACGTGATGATATTATCTATACCTCTTCCTATATTAATATGTGAATGAGTTCAGGCAGGTATGATGAAAGTGTTTGAAATGACAGATATGGGGCAGCTTAAATATTTTTTGGGCTTGGAAGTGAAGCAGTCTGAAGGTGGAATATTTTTATGTCAAGAAAAATATGCCCAAAATGCCTCTTGATCGATTTGGTATGAAAGACTGCTAGAAAGAGTTCATACCAATGAATATGAATGAAAACTTCATTTGGATGATGAGGCAGACTATGTTGATGAAGAGATGTACAGGAGCCTTGTGGGAGGTCTCATGTATTTAACGCACTCAAGGCCTGACTTTGGCCTATGCTGTAAGCTTGGTGTCTCGCTTTATGCAACAACTTCAAAGAACCATCTTGGTGCAGTTAAAAGAATATTGAGGCATGTGCGCTTATACTACAAACTTTGGAAATGGTATAAAAAGGGCCAAGTTGTTGAATTGGTGGGATATAGTGATAGTGATTGGGCCAGTAGCATCGATGATCGAAAGAGTATATCTTCTTATTGTTTACTCTGGGAAGTGGTGTATTGCATGGCAATCAAAGAAACAACAAACTGTTGCTCTGTCTAGTACCGAGGTAGAATATATCTCAGCTGCAGGTGCTGCATGTGAAGCTATTTGGTTAAGGAGGATACTTGAAGATCTTGGATTTGTTCAAAATAATCCTACTGTGATTATGTGTGACAACAAGTCTCCCATTAATCTATCGAAGAATCCTGTATTACATAGTCGATCAAAGCACATTGAATTAAAGTATCATTTTCTTAGAGAGATGGTTTTGCAAAGAAAGGTGACATTGGATTATTGTAGCACTCATGCACAGCTTGCTGATGTTCTGACAAAAGCACTTGCCAGGGAGAAGCACGAAATGTTCAGGTTGCTGTTAGGTGTTAAAGAGTTTGAATCAAGGGAGGGTGATGAAGAATGATTCAAACTAGTTTGTGGGTCGACGGTTGCATGCATGCACGTGGGTTTGACTATGTCTATTATTTTGAATAAAGTATATTTAGGTTTTGAATAAAGTGTAACAGCTAGTTTGTTAGCTGTACCTAGTCTTGTGGTTAGTTCCGCTTTTCTTTCGTAATTTCAAGTATTTATAGCCCATTGTTCACCATGTAATGTACTGCAATCACAGTTCTGCAAGTTACTATTCAATCAATAAAGTTTCTTGTCATACTTTCTTGTTTTGTTCATTTCTTGAATTCTATCTCTAATACCAACAATAGACACAATTTTTTTTCACTTTATGATCTATATGATGAACTATCTACTATGGAAACAAAGATGCTGATCAGTTCTCACTCACATTCATTTAATATTTTTTCTTTTAATTTAATGTGAAAATTACAGTGAAGGTATATGATGAAGTGAAATTTATACTAATAAATTAAAATTTCTAAAACATATGTTATTTTTTAGGATGTTCACCTAATGTTCATCTAATGCATGTTCACCTAAGATTTGAACATCTGATGTTCACCTAAGATTTGAACATCTGTTCTCACTGTAATAAATTTTATAAATTATTATATAAATATAGTTAAGTTTCTTTAGCAAATAACCATTTACTATTATTCTAATAAAAATACTTTTTTTCTAAACTTAAATAAAATGTTTCATTAAAATATTTTAATTATAGTTAATTTGTTAAAAATATATTTAATTTTAGTTAATCATTATTAAATCTAAAGTACTTTAAACATCATATTTTTAAACAAATATTTCTGATACATCAATATTCATGAAGTCAAAACAATTTAAAAAAATAAGCGATTACTTACTATAAAACAACATATACGCTTCAATGTACATCATGATTCCATCTTCTTATATTTAAGTATGTTTTACTACCTCACAATCTCAAATTCATAATTCCAAGTTCCGCATATGATGTATACTATTTCTATTTCTTTAACACACGGGTATCTAACCCAGTAGAACTAATATAGTGAGTGAATGGAGAAGGGATATAAATGTTGATGTGAGGTTTAGGGGATGTTTGTTTTGGTGCTGACCCAGCTGACTGGGCTGACCCGCTGACTCGGTCAGCGGTCAGCCCGTCTGATTTCAGCTTCGAGCCTGGCTGACCGGGTCTCAACTGCTGACCCGGACCTTGAAATCTCAATTGCTGACCGGCTGACCCACCGACGGCCACCCCTCCCACCGCCCCACCTGCGCGACCACCGACCGGCAGCCGCAGAACCACCGCACACTGCCCCACCGGCGCGACCACCGACGGCCACCCCTCGGTCAGATACAATAATAATAATAATAATATAATAATAATAATAATAATAATATAATAATAATAATAATAATAATAATAATAATAATAATAATAATAATAATAATTTGTCATTTCACACTTAATTAGCAGAGAAATTTAACAGAGAAATTTAACAGAAGTGTATATAGAGGTTTTTTTTTCATTCAGCAGAGTCAGTCAGATACAAAATCAAACAGCCAAGTTTCAGTCAGATGCAGACTCAGTCAGAACTTCTTACTGGGTCAGCTTCTGACTCAGTCAGATCTTACCCAGTCAGTTTTATCAAACAGCCCCTTACTTGGACCGAAAGATAATAAGATGCAAGAAAACCATTACGGATAAAAAAATTGCTAATTTTATGCTTATAGTAAAGCTAAAGAATAATAGTATTTTTTTTGGAAATAACAATTATAATCAGACGGACCCTACACGATTCGGTCTCGGTAAACTAGTTCTAGTAGCTTTGAAACAATATATAGAAAAAGTTACATTACATAAATAGTTTTTTTATTTGGCTTAAGTCACGCATTCAAAATCCTAGGTTTAAAAGTTGGAAAATTTTTGGCACGTGGTTTTCATTTTGTAAGAATATAGTCTTCCACTAGCTAGTTTCCGTTATGGTTTAGTTAAGTTATTTTAAAATGTTTTTTAATTTAAATTGTAATAATTTGACTATTTTACATCCAAGAAACCAAGACCATATATGTAATAAACTAGCTTTAATAGCCCGTGCTACACGTGCCAAATCAATTAAAAATTGACATTATAACCCCATCCCTCACCTTTAAAATCATTTACGCGTGGCATACTAAAATTATAAAGTATGATGTACATATACTTAACTAGAGGATTGTGAATATTACATTAAATGACACCGGAGCCACCGACATGTGTCTTTTACATGTATAAGGCTCATTTTAATGCATGGATTGAGTTATGTTGTTTACTATTGAAGTTGGGACCTAAAATATGTAAACTTTATTTAGAACAGTGTAGGTGAAAGAGTCTTTGAGTTACTTATGACAAGAATATAACTTAAGGGACCATAATAGGCAAGTCTGGAAAGTTGAAACAAACATTGTGATAAGTGAGAAAGCTACAAGTGTTGGAGGGATTCTTAAAGGAGAAAACCAATGTTTTCATTTTGGTGAATGTGTGTGTTATTTGTGAGAGCTGGAGTAACAGTGTTGGTGAACCAAGATGTTCAAGCTTAAACATTCATAAAAACCTAATCCAAACCGATCTGTTCTTCAGTTTTAATCCATATCTCAACCTTCATTTCATTTGGTGTTAAAATCAACAATAAAACTTGGTATGTTACTATCTTCTTTGATGATCTAGATTTTATCTTTGGTGTGTTCTTGGTGGATTTTTAGAAATTCATGCTTTCTAGAGTAGTTGTTATCTTGATATTATTAGTGATTAGAAGTTAAGTTTGTTGAAATCCAATTGTTTTGAAAGGTCATAAAGTCGGGGTTTCGGGTTCTTGGTGGGTTAGGACTCACATATTGGTCCTTGCTTAAGGGGCTCGCACAATTTCCTTAAGTTATTAGGATTAAGCATATCAACACCCAAATCTGATTCAAGTAAACTAAAAGCACAAACACAATGAACCATTCGTATGTTTCATCGCATTGATACACTTAAAACCAAAAAAGATGGTTAAAAGTTTGAAAATTCAACCATCCACGTACATGTAAAACAAACTAGAAGGCTATGAACAGTCCCATGTACAGTCAAATCACACTTGTTATCCCTATCAAATTGGTATGGGTTCAAACCCTATAAAATGAATCATCACACTTACAAATACAATATAATCTATAATGCATATAAATTTACTATGAATCCACCGCCTAATACCATCATGAAGCATCACATATTCACGGTAATCAACTAACACCAAAGTTTAAAACATGCTCTTAAAAGAAAGTATGACACATTTAACATTATTAACTACCGCCAAAATTTAATACACGTGCTTAAAACAAAATGGGTGGTGGTGATTTTGGAGAGATCGAAAAATACACATAAAAAAACCAACCCAATCTATCGAATCAAGATCGAAGCTTGATAATATTAATTATAAACAAACAAATAAATAAAATGATTTAAAAAAAAACAACTAGCTATTGAATAGTTAAGGTAAACCTAAATTCTAGACAATAAATAATCGATTACTAGCAGCCTGAAAAACAATTTTTTAAATTGTATATATAAGACTAATCAAAATTATTCAAAGCACAAAGGCCCCATCGTTAATTCATCATAATAATATTTCAAGAGTCGTTGGTAGTTTCCCTCAACTCTAAATCTAATTAGTTAAAAGCATCTAGAACTGAAAATTCAACGTTAAATTTCAATGACCTGAGACATCATATTGATTTCGAGAAAATTTTGTCAACCATCCACTAGTAGTATTTTCAAAATATATAATCCTATAATATTTATATTATCATACATATTATTTTTATAAATAAAATATAATATTTTCTCATATTATATTATTGGAAGAATTTTCAAATATACTCTTACAAACTTTTTAAAATATTATATTTTTTGAACAACTTTTGGGATCACTAACAGATAAACGACTCATCCAGCCATCATCATTTCTCGAATGCAAAACTTTGGGGCTTGTCACGTCCCCAAAGGACCAACTAAACAAGCCAATAATAAGGATCACTTTCGTCCCTTTGTCTAGTTTGTTACATTGTTTATTTCATTTATTCCTTCATTCAATTATCACATATCAAATAGACATAAATATGTTTTAAATACTTTTTTAATAAATAACATGGTTGATCGAATAATCAATTGTATACTCCCTAAATTTCCATGATCGTTATTGTAATTGTTTATAGTTATTTCTTACTGTAGTGCTATATTAATTAAAGAAAATCCAGCATTATGATGATGAAAAGAACCTTTTTGGGTTCTATTGTTAATTATTATATCCCATAGACATCTACTAAGCCAATAGCTTTTATTGTGGAGGTGTTCATAATTAATTTGAGGTATTGTGTTTTACTTGATGTCTTTTATATGACGAGTTTTGTTAGTTTTAAATATGAGGTTTGTGAGGGTCATTTTTCAGTTTTAGTGTTTTTGACTTCTGATATATTATAATATATAGTTTGTGAAGCTTTTCTTAATAAAGATTTCATTTTGGTTATGTATTGTACGGTTTTTAATAAATTAACCAATGTATATTGTTTCATTGTTATATAGACATGACATGTATAGATTTTGATCTTAATACGTGTGACACCCTATATAAATCCCACATCGGCCGTGGACAGGAGAGATTCCTGCACATCGGCCGTGGACAGGAGAGATTCCTGGTTCATTAGGAATGTCTGGTCTTTAATACCACCAACGCGTTTTGGGCGTATTGGCTGTGGATGAGAGGAGAACTCCACAGTTAAGCGTGCTCAGGTGGTAGCAATCCAGGGATGGGTGACCTCCCTGGGAAGTTTTCACCTGGGCAACGAAAAGCAAATCCGTGAGCTCATCATAGACAAAACGGACAATATTGGTGGTATGCGAGGCCGGGTGTTACAATACGGACAATATGCCTTACCGCTATGTGAGGATCTATTAATGTGTAACGATACACATATCGTGAATTTTAATGCACACCACCCCACTCTCTTAATCTAAATTCGTACCCTATCTTCTTTTTCACACTTTTCCCCTCATTCTGTCTATAAATTAGGGACTGAATAAAAGATAGTCCATGAATCATTTAACATGTTTTTAAAACTTATCTATTAAGATGCTACATGAAATGTTAAGAGGTTTCATGAACCACTAAGAGATAATTTTTAAGTAAACCAAACAAACTCTAACTTTAACCAATTTGATATACCAAATAACCTTTTAGATGCGTATATTTAGCTTTCTTTTACCCATCGTTTACCCATATGATTCTTTCGCGAGGTGTATACACGAACACCCATAACAAATTTTGGTATGTGGATCATTGCCAAAAAAAAGTCAATCATATATAAATTGTCATAGATTTTCATGATGGTGCTCGAGACCCACATGAGTCATGACAACATCATGATATCGTATTTCAACTACGCATGATACAAACTACAAGGTATAGATCTAGATTCATATAATCTATCTACAAGTTATAGATCTAGATTCATATAATCTCGGAACTTATACCCACTTGGTTATTGGGTTCAACTTGTATGAGTTTAGAATTTCTTTTTATAAAATCCATTAATTAAATTTTAAATAATTTTAACTAAAGAACCTTTTTAATTGTGGTCAATTATACTATGATAAGGAAAGTGAAGTTAACAAACAAAGTGATGTCCCATTTCATATAATATAAAATTTGGTTGAGTCGTAAATGTTCGATATTTGATGTTCTTTCCATGCTTGTAATTTTTAAATATTAATAGATAACTATTAAGTTTACTATTTTTATTTAATAATCCGTGTAGTATACGAGTTTCTATACTAGTATGAAAGAAGTTAATTGATAATATTTTTATACACAAACATATAATGTAATAAGTAAAAAAGTAAAATAAAAATAAAAATATGTCCCCTTGATCTATTAAATGATTTAGGTTTGTTATTTCTTTTTTGTTCTTTTAATAATTTAGTGTCATGTAATAAATCATGGTACACATGTAAATAACCGAATAATATGTTATTTAATTTTATTCAACTTTGTTTTGGTTAATTTGGTCACTAAGATATGACCATCTTCAAGGCTAGCTCCTAGGTAAAAGACCTAGCTTGCGGCCCCTAATTTTGATAATATTAAGTATGCATCCACACATAATTTTTATAATTTCTGTTTTTTTCGTTTCATATAAATTGTGAACTGTTAGATTTCACAACAAGAGTTTTGTTTATGAATCATCTTCCTCATGATTGGGCAAGTTGTTGCTTAATCTAATTATGAACAATTCTCTTCATGATTTTATAAAAATCTGTGTATTCTTTTGGGATTAATAAATTGATTATTGATGAATTTTGAATATGTATTATTCAGGGTTGCTATTAATCACGTCATAGACTGAAAATCATCTACACATCTAGAAACCATCACAATTGAGCAATTAGACCATTGCCTAGGTCGGCACTTAAAGAACATGGATGGTCCTCAAGCAACTAAGATCACCAAGAAAGTGCAATGGGTGAAAAATTGAGACAAACAACTTGTTTGTTTTAATTAATATCGTCATTTTCATTGATGTTTATATCAAATACTTATAATAAAGAGGCAGGTAAACGGGCAACAAGTTGCGCCGCAATCACTTTTTGAATAGCGAAACCTAGCCTACTAAAAACAAAACATTGGCCCTTAGGGGTCGAAACATTGTTATGGATGACCCGTTGAACCCGATTCAGGAAGTTCACGGCCTCCGGGACTAGGAAATTCCGGATAGCATCAAACATTAAGATGTGTTTTGGGTCAACTTGTTAGCATCAACTTGTTAGCATCAAACAATATAAATTCCGGATAGCTTCTACTCCTCTTTTGGGTCTATTTGTGTGAATGTGAAAATGAATTCTTGTTAAAATTTGATTTACTTTTGCCTTCCATAATCAAGAAATATAAATCTTTAGATTCTAGTATAAATATTTTGATAGTTTGAGAAATGATTGAATAAGGAACTGATCATGTATCTTATTTGAGAATCATATGGAGTTTGAATTATCTTTTGAGATGATTGATCATGCAACTCATACCGATTTATTGAGTCGTTTTAAAACGGCCTAAATTTTACAAGCCGCTTTGCGTTCCAAAATAATTTACTGAGTCACCCTTGACAGTCTCGTTCCACTTGTGTCATTTAGTGAGCGTCTTAATCAATCACTAAGTTACTAAGTGAGGGGCTGTTTGACAATCTTGTACAGAGTCATTAAATGATATAATCAAATAATAGATAACTTTTGAATCATTTAGCATGTTTTTATAACTTATTCATTAAAAGGTTGCATGAAACATTAAGATGTGTTTTTTAAATGAATCAAACAAATTCACCCCAACCGATTCAATTAAGAGCGTATCAAATAACACATAAGTTATCGATCGATCTTAATGGATCATTTAGTGACCCTCATGGTATTTAGTGGTTACAAATCACACAGTACGTAATTTATCATTAATATTTTTTTTAATTATTTGTCAATTATCTAAACTTGAATAATACAAAAAGTATATTTTCACAATTCCTTAACATTTTAGCAGTGGACTTACAATAGTACAACATAACCAAGCATTTCTTTGTTAAAATGTAACTTAAAACAAAATAAAATGAAAAAAGGTCGGTTATGAAACTATTAGATTTACTAAATACATAAATAGATACAACACTTCAAGCGTACTGTACTGCACTAATATTTTAAATATAAAATATCTCTATTGAGTTCAGAGGTATATAAATCACCTAAACTAGGTTTTATGTGTTATATTGCATACGTATGCTAAAAATATGACATTTGATAGATATTGTGGCTCAAGATCGACAATTAATACGTAAAATTATTTGAGCTTATAATCACATTAAAACACATAACAAAACTGCTCTATATATAGTTTTTTTTCGTGTTTCATTAAGTTTTATAATAAATGTTACTCTTGTTATTGTACATTGATATGAAACAAAACCCAAGTTGCAAGCATGGGAAAACGGATCTAATAAGTCAAAACTAGCTGCTAATTAAACACGCACATCGTTTCACATAAGTAATAGGTTTGGTTTTGGGATAAGAAAACGGACAGTTTTAGAAAAATAAGATATCAATATGTATAGGCTTATTAACTATATTTGTTTTTTTTCTTTTATTATGATGGCGTGCTAGTGGTAGGCAGTGCTACATGGTGATGGTGAGATGACGGTGTGGTGGCATTGGAGGTGGAGGAGGCGAAGGTGAGGAGGTGATTACGGTGGTGATGGTGGTGGCAGACATCAGTATTGGGTGGTATGAGTTTATTTGGACTCGTTTTAAGTTAGTTTTATGAGAATGGTTTCTTCATTTAACATATAATTTACTTGTTAATACCTACCATTAGATAACAAAATTATTCCAAGTGAACCATCTTCTTAGTTGGTTATGCTATATACACTCCCTCTATTACTTGTTATACGTTTCATCTCCCCTGATGGTCAAAACAAATTTTTAAAACTTGTTATATTTTACACATATTTTTTTTTTGGTTTTAGATATAATTTTTTTTTTTTTTAAAAAAACTTTCAAAAAGGCTTTTTATATTACGATATAAATAGATATTTAAAAAATAGTTAATAAAAAATTTTAAAAACATTAATATAAACATTTTGAATTAGAGAAAAAAGTCGATAAAAAATTTAAAATATCTTTCAGAATGGAAAATAAACCTAACGAATAGAATTCAACCAACTAAACCGATTTATCCAGTCTGGTTATTCAATTAACCTATTAAACTACGTATTATTCGGTTTATACGGATAGCTGAACGGTATAAACAAGATTTTGTGTAACCTTAACCGATTTGAAAACCAAATTCACCATTTGATTTGGTTTTTCGGTTACGATTACGGTTCGGTTTTGGGGTATTTTTTACTTTTGGCTTTATAGGGTATTCATAATTACTATAAAACAATAAAAGACAAAGAAGAAATAAACTAGAAGAAATAATAAATAGATAAAACCTAAAAGTTTTTAATTTTATATATTAAATGATGATATGATAAATAAAAAATATAATTTTTTTAACTATTTTAAAATGTTAAAGGTAAAGATATAACAAGTAAAACTTATTTAAACGGGGTATATATAGAATCATTCCTTTCTAGTAATATACCAACAATTGTCAAGTTGACTTACGGTAAAAGACATCCGTTTAAGCATTATATACAATTGTGAGTTCGAGTTGACCATCAATCATTTGGTTGAATTATAGACTCATGACTTCTTTTAAAGATTGTGAGTTCGAGTTCTACCGGTAGCAAAATGTTATTGGTGGCCGGGTTTTTTTACCGAAGTGAGCCTCGTGTGACGGATTTTTCCAGGTTTGATGGTTGGTGGGCTTGGACTATTCGACACTGTCCGTGCTCGTGGGCGTATGAGGTGTATTTTCGTCTTGAGATACCACGGATAGCCCGACTTTATTTGTTGTACTGTTCAAAAATAATACAATTGGATAATGGTTGTTCGCAACAATCGCTTGGTGTAATAAATGGTTAATTGCAAAACCGTCGGTTTAACTGATTTTATAGACAAATATAATACTCATAATCATTCTTGTCATCTGATTTATTTATAAATGATAATTGATAATTGGTTTGATGTCTTTGGCCTTCAATTCAAGAAAATACGTCTCACGTAAAAGTTTTTTTTTTTTCGTTTCTAGAATTTTTCCTATGATTCATCTTTTTTGTTTCAAAATTACCATGGTTATCTATGGTCAAAATTTCTTCTACGTATGCAATAAATATTGTTTTCCTTAATATAATACTTGGTCTAATTGCCATCTCTTATTATTAGAAGAATGATATACGAGATATATACTATTTTGACCCAAATTAGTGCACCTAATGACATAAACTTTAAGGGGATGTTTGGTTCTTCGAAATTTACTGAAACTATAATTTGTACTACGTTCATCATATTCTTGGCTTCTAGATTTATATTAGATTAAAGGTAAAGTGTGTTTGATTAATTTAAAAAAATACATTTTAATAGTTTATGGGGTTTTTTAATTGGTAAGTTTTAAAAACATATTGAATAATTAAAAGGTTACCTTTTATTCGGCCCGGCCTCCTAATAGCTCAGCACAAGGTTGCCGAATAAACCTTAGTTCGAAACAAATTAAATCAAAAATAGTACTAAGTCGCATATACTTCCTTCAAATAATTAACAAATTCAGTAACATTTTTAGAAACACCTTTAATCTACTTTTATTAACCACATATTTGTATTTTACAGAGTTTGAACTTTCGACATCCTGAATAGAAGAAAGTCATCTTACCGTCAAGGTATCCCAATAAAAACAAAAAAATTCAATAACATATATGAATTGAAATCTCTCCCATCTTAAATTAATTACCGACCAACATACTATACACACACACACACACACACACACACACACACACACACACACACACATATATATATATATATATATATATATATATATATATGGTAATAATGATCAAATGTTAACCCTCTATTATTGCGATAACCGTGTTAACTTTGAAAGATCAATCAAAATCATTATTTTTTTGTTGGAAGAGTATCATTATACATATATAACGTTATGTTCTTTTATGCATATGTGTAAATTCACAAGCGTAAAAAAATTACGACAAGTGTAAGTTACACTTACATCACTAAATATTTACTGATGTAAGTGTAACTTACACTACTGTAAACTTTTTTACGCTTATGAATTTACACATATACATTAAAAATTATATTTTTGTATATGTGTAATGATCTTATTCCAGCAAAAAAGATAATGATTTTGATTAATTTTCAAAAGTTAATACGGTTATCGCAATAATAGAGTGTTAACGATTAAACCTTACCCTATATATATATATATATATATATATATATATATATATATATATATATATATATATATATATATATATATATATATATATATTAGCATCGTATTCACAAACGTACAATCGTTGGCTTGTCATTTAACAACTGCATGTCATCACCACAATCACCACCGCAACCACAACTACTACCATCATCAATTTCGCTTCACATTCTTACTTCTTTAACAAATTTGTAAACCATAATTATGAAAAATTATATCAACCAAATACTTTAAAACTCCAATTTCTTCCATAGATTATAGTTTCTTTAATTTATATTTTTATTAACTTTAATATGAAAATGAAATTCCAAATTTCAATTTTCTATAACATATTTCAAATATCTATTTACTTTTAGAAAAATCAATAAACCTTAAGCACCCTAAAACAATTTTCGTCGTCAATGCTCAATTGCGATAACAATTCCATGCTACCTTCGTCGTAATTACAAATTTCATTATAAATTTAATAATAAATTATCAACCAATAATGGTGAAATATGTACGAATAAATTATTTTAAGAATTTAGAATGACTTCTTTAATAAAACTATAGTACGGTAGCTAAAAGATCAATCATTCTTATATATGCATATTTTCGTGTCTTATTTAGTATTTGAATTAATAAGATTGTTCGATTTATATCAAACCACAGTTGCAGGGTGGTGGTGATAGTTCCGTTTAAGTGAAATTAAATATTAATTTCAGTTTCAATTTTAGTTTAACGAATTAAACGAGTAATTAAAGTTAAAATTACCAACAACATATTACCGATTTGAAATATATTGACAGGCTAGTTTTAATAAACCCGTGTATTACACGGGTTAAAAAAAATAAAATATCAAATAAGAAAATATTTTATTAGTTATAAAACTATATTTTAAGATAAAACATAATTGAAATCATATACAAGTACGAACTATAAATAATAAAACAATGATATCAACTTCTTAGTTTTTTTTAATTTTTTATTTTTTTCCAAATGAAAAATAAAATAAATTTGTTTTAAGGCAATCATTTTAAAAAATGTAAAATTTTAAAAATTACTATAACTCCCAATTTTATTTATTTTTTGTATATAAAAAATTTACTTACAAACATCAATTTTAAAATAATTTATATTTTTTAAAAAGTTTGATGTTTTAGAAGTAAGTTTTATTTTATAAAAAATTATTTACTTAGAAAAATAGTTAATAAAAATATACTTTCTTTAATTTATTATTAGTAATTAATTAAAGAGAATTTAATAGGAGAGTGAAGCGGGAAAATTTTGGTGAGGTGAAATATGATGATAACACATATCCAACATTTGGTGAAGTGAAATATAATAATGACACATTTCCAACGTAGTTATCCTTTTATTAGAGTAGGAAGATATTATATTAATAACTCTTATTTTTATAAAATAATAATGATAAAATATTAAAATTCCTGATAAACATATACAATTTATAAATTATGAAAATTAAATATTATAAACATAATGAGAATGTATCTTAAACCAACTTGTTCATTACAATAGTTTTAAATTAAAACTACTATACAAAATATAAAGATGTGTTTGAGATGAGGGGATCCAGGTGCGGAGGATGGTGTCAACAATGACTCGTCTGCTATAAATTCTTCGCGTGGTCTGTTTAAGCGGCTAGCTTATCATCTTCGGGTTTTGTTTCAGCAATTTCATCTCCGTTTAAGCTTCATACTTCATATTTTGTTTCGTGTCATCGCTTTCACCTCTTCTAATCCATTTATTACCTGCTTACAATCGTAATTCGTGGTTAATTCTATACTCTCAAATGTAGATGGAAGAAGTGTGTTAAAATACTCATCAGAAATTAGAAAAATAAAAAGACGCTAAAACAAAAACGTATATGAAAGAAAAAAAAAAGGAAAAAGAAACCGAGAAAACAAAACTAAAAAACCAAAAAAAGTAATCCAGTCCTTTTATTTCTATCCCTTGAATCAAATCTTATACATACACAAGTTAAATTTTGACAAAAAAAAAATTAGAATATATATCCAATCAAAGTTTGTCAAGTGACAAACCCAATCAAAAAATATTCATATTTGCTACCTAAAGTTGGGAAAACCGTTGTCGATCAATAATGATTAGGATTAAGAAATAAAAAGTATTTTGCGTTGTGAAAATGAAACAATTTTTTCAAGTCATGTGTTTCAAAGTTTAGAAAATTCTTCCACCATAATATTAGTCTAACGACCTCATAAACCCATACCAAGTCGTCTTGTAGACCCAACTCGATCAAAAAGCTACCAATTTTATTGAGACCATGACCGAGTCAACTCACCCAACCCAACGTATCTTACAAATACTTTGAATCTTTTTCCTTTTTTCTTAACCCCTTTTACCCATTTCTTGAATTTCTTTTCTTCATATACGCATACAATTACCCATCATCTCTACACCATCATTATTCGTTTAATTTATACGTTCAAACGATTCTTGAATCGAAAAAGGCGCGCTTGGAGACTACTTAGTTACAATGGAGGAGATTGCTTCTATGTTCTCTCATGGGTTTAAGTTGGTTAAAGATCTTGAACAAACCCTACCCAACATAGCTAACCAACCTCATGCTCTTATTAACTCGTGTGACGAGATTAGTAGGGTGTTTGGTGACGTGAGGGACCGGTTGAGGAGCTTGGCGGTTCAGGACTACGGGCACCATGAGGCGCCACCGGCAATGGAGGTTGGTGGTGGGTCGGTGTCGGATTGGCTGATTAGAAGCTCACAGGCAATGAACATGGTGTTGCATGAACACCTAACTCATCATCAACAGCATGGGTTTGAAGCCGTTGCCGGCCATGATTTGGGTGGCGCGAATGTGGAGGGTATGGAGAGCGATGCTGCGCGTTCTTCGATGCAACGAACACGAAGAAGGTAACGATAAGTTAGTTAATGTTTGAAAGTTGGTTATATTTGGAGGGAAACATACTTAAAATCTCACATGCAAATTTTTTTTAGGTGAATTAGTAATTGTGTAATGAAGTATTAAAATGTGTAGTCCTACGTGTAAATAGGCGAATTTGCAAACACCATGCATAAGTGAAAAAATGGTAACAAAAAGGTAGCTCCAAAAAGAAATAGATTTGTATAAGATTTACAAATTGAAAAGATGAGTATAGTAATGTGTCATTGTTTCTAAAAATGGAAATATAGACATGTAAGTTTGACAAACTTTTTATGGGTTTATTTGTGTCTAGTCCATTTGCTTGTATACAAACTAATGATGAAGATGGTGCCCGTTTTACCCATCAAATATTTTCATTAAAAACGCTTATAATGGAAGACAGATGATATCTAAAACTAAGAATTGTACAATATTGAGCAATTTCTAGTGTGGTTAGTGTTGTTCCTAACTTGCCTTGTAAAAGACTTCTTTGGTTTGGGTTCGTCTCGCTAGTGGTGTAATGTTCTTTGTTGTTTTTCTTTGCGTAAATGTAGAAAGGATGAAACGGACAGAAAAACGTTTAGAGTTGCTGCTCCTAGGATGGGGAACACAGAAGTTCCGCCAGAAGATGGCTACACTTGGAGAAAGTACGGTCAAAAGGAGATTCTCGGGTCCAAATTTCCTAGGTATAGAAGTTAACATCATTTTCCATTTTTGATCCCTTGATAAAGGCGTTTTTTATATAAAAACAACATATTTACCTATAAAATAATACGATTCTAGAAAGGAAAAAGTAATACAACTTTTTATGAATATTGCTAAACGTATCTCTCCTCTTACATATTTGGTGGGTCCTCCTACAAAATCAGTCACATTTCGTTTTACAAAAGAGGATATGTTAAACACATAGAGGGTACGTTAAACCGCTTTGATTTTTAATTCGTTAATATTTGAGTGCAATTTACACGTCGGATTGAAAGTTTCTTGGCCCAAATCTTGAAAGTCCACAATTCCTATGATTGCAACGGGTTAAAAGTGACCTTTTTAATTGGTTGAATTCAAAGGTTTTGTATAGGAGGTGGTCCTTTTGCCACGACATATGTTTACTGACTTACTGTCTTTTGAATATTCAACGTTTCAAATAATTCAATCAACTTATTATTTACATTTTTGGTCCTTATACTCAGGGGATATTTCAGATGCACCCACCAAAAACTATACAACTGCCCGGCGAAAAAACAGGTGCAAAGACTTGATCATGACCCCTACACTTTTCAAGTAACATATCGCGGTGAGCATACATGTACCATGTCCTCCACCGCACCCTCCATGGCGCCACCACCGGAGGCTATGACCACCCATTCTCTACCCTCTCATTTAGCACCCACGGCTTCACAGTCGCTGCCTCAATGGTTATCCATGGATATCAAACAAGTTGAAGATCTATACAGTATCACACATCATGGCATGCAACCCTTCGGAAGCCAAAGAGATGTCGCAAATGAGGCGGGTCCGTCGTCGTCTCCTACTAACTATGTCGACTATCCAGGAGTGACGGATATGGTTGATACGATGTTTAACTCTGGTAGTAGCAGCAACAATAGTATGGAACTAATTTTTTCTCCTAATGAAGAAAAAAAGGACGGTGGAGAAAAAACAAATTAATTTTGTTAAAAGGTAGAAAAATACTGAAGTTTTTCTTCCTATAGGATGGTTACATTTAACAAATAAGCAGGTTATTTTTGTAAGGTTCTAGTGGCCAAATATAAAAGTTGCTTTCATCCTTTAGGCACACGAAATATATATAAGTTCAGTTTTACATTTTAACTTTTTATTAAAGATTTTTTTATATAAATTGGTGTTTTAATAAGATTGAAAGGTTTGTCTTTTTTGTAATTGTTAACTTTAGAGTATGTTTATACATGTGTACACACGTATGGATGTATATAATGTAATTTAATTTATTTAATTATATGTATGCATGTATTAGTTGATAATCTTTATCGACTATATAAAAGAACCATGTTTTATATATACATGCAAAAGTGAAATATATTATTGTGAATTATATTTTGTTGTGATGAATCGTGATTGCTTCGTTGTTTTCTTTTTCACGTATACATTCATCCATATTATTCATAAATTAATATTGTTCATAGATAATGAGCAATTAGGGTGTGGCTCTAATGGTCTCTTCTTCCCTCTTTTATGCATGGGATGCAGTTCGAACCACGTTAATCCCTCCTGTGACCTCCTTCTTTATTTCTTTTATTTTATTTAGTTTTTATTTATATTGATATTTATAACTATTTTAAATAGTTTATTTCTTTTATTTTTTTCTCATAACGTATAAAATGGAGTGTTTTATAAAATTTTGAATATACCGTTATGACTAACGTACTTGTTTATATTTATCTACACTTCGGTATGAAATTTATACAAAATCGACATGTTTCAAATTAAAACTTTTTAAATTCAATTTAGTTTTTCTATACCAAGCTTTAATATATTTTATTTTATGAAATTCCAAAGGTATCGTTACAACAAGCTAATTTTTATTTACGTTTCGATATGATTTTTGTTTAAAAAACAATGTCAGATCTACATATTATTTTCAATCATGCGCATGTAAAAATTGTATGTTCCAACACGATAGAGAATTTCAATAGTTTATGTATTATAGGATCATACAAACTAAAATTTATATATATTAAACGTTATGCAATTAATAAAAATCTTCATTAAGCATACTTAATTACGGATATTATATGAGAATAGATTTAAAAGTAAAAAAATACCTTCGTTAATTGTGAATATAATTAGAGAATAGTATTTAAAAGTAGTTTTTTTTTCCACAAATTAATATATTATGAGGCCAGCATGTAATTTTTTTTTACCATCGACCGCTACTAATAGCCGCGAATGATCGACACGCTAAATCCTACCAATCAAATAAAACACATGTTAAAACTATTTTCACAAACTCTAAACACGAAGTCATGAGCGTACTTCTTGTGATCTAATCACCAATCAATAAAACACATAGGCAAAACTTTTCTCACATTCTAAACACAAAGTCATGACCAACTATACTTGTTACGATAATCACCAATAAAATAAAACACATGTCAAAACTGTTTTCTAAAGAACTCTGAACACAAAGTCATGAGCAATTGTATCTGTTGCGATCTAATCACCAATCAAATAAAACACATGTCAAAGGTATTTTCTCAAACTCTATACGCAAAGTCATGAGCAATAATATTGTTGCGATCTAATAAGAGCTAATGCATCCGATCCTATAAAGCTATGATACTATGAATGTGTTGATCATGTATTGATCAATCAATTCGGATATCTATTAACCGAATCAGACTAGTAAAAATCAAACGACAACTAGTTAAAAACTGTTGATGCTTATACATCCATCTTTTGTTGAGCGTCCAGGTTTTAAGGACAAACCAACGGGTCAGATATCATACGATCCGCCGACTCTACTATAGGTTTGATTTTAAAATACTAGTATATGTAATGTCATCATGTCGGGTGACACATTACCAATTTGTCGAGTTTGGGAACATTTCAATGGAATTTGGAGTCCATTTTTGTGGAATTTGGAGCCCGTTGACTTTCCATTCAAGTCAATTGTTCTTTAATTGTTCGTGACAACGCTATTTTTCTACGATTCATTGATTGTGCTAGTATTTAATTTCCAAATTCTACAACATGCATAGAGCAAGTGGTCTAAATATATATAAAGTCAACGCCTTGGCATTATTTACCTTTTCTAGTTTTACAAACGTATGAAAATTGAAATAACAAACTATATGAAAAGTTACATATTTCTATGCATTTTGTCTATAATTATAAGCGAAATTGGATTTGCTCCATTTAACACTAATAATTAAACTATATTATATGAGTGGTTATGTTTTTTTGTTAAGTATTACGTAAGAAATCTTAAGTTTGAAAACTACATCACCGTCCTTGTGAAATATGTCACAATTTAGCGGATGAGAGGAATAACGACAGAGAATCATAAAAGAGTTTAGAGTTTTTCATATATTGATTAACCATGAATCATAAAAGAGTTTAGAGTTTTTCACAAAATGAGTTTTTCATATATAAGAGTTAGGGCGGAAGTCAACGCCAAACTAGGGTTATCGTGGTGGAGGTGTGAAGCCAAAACATAGAATGAGAGAAAATTAAACGGTAAATTTACATACTAGTTATTATAACATGTTTGTTAAAGATATGCTCCTATTAAGAACTAATTTTGTGATATGGTTCCAAAATTAAGAACCATTAATGTAATTTTTCATGCTTAAAAATATCTCTCATAAGTTTTGACAAGTGCTAGCTATTTTCGTAACTTACAAAATATTTTCATCAAACGAGTTATATATTTTATAAAAATAATATAAATAATTAATAACGGATGAAATTAATAACCACTTTCTGTAAACTTGGGCCTGGTTTGTAAACTTGGGTCTTGGGAGGTGCATTATGTAATCAAGTTGGGCATTCTAAAGTAAAACCGTTTAAAATGCAAATGATGTACCTTTTAATTTTAAAGAATTAGAAACCGTTTAAAAATAAAATTTTAAAAATGCAAGAACAACAGCGTCTGAAGTATAAGTTAACTTTAGTTAACTATATATAAAGTTATATGAATATGAATTGCAAATATTATTTTTCATACAACAATAAATTTAACATATATGAATTTATATAAGCATTTAAATATAATTGATGACACCTTAAAGTAACAGATTAATTTTATCATTTTATTGTTTGCCTCGTATTCTTGTGTCACTTTCCAGTACCCTGTCCAAACGTTAAATCGCCTTGGTTTGTCTACATTATATTTTAGCATTTATTCATTTTTTATCGTTACAAATAATTTATATGAACACCGATGTTTGTTTACAACGTACATAAAGCAAAGAGACTCGTATACAATTGTCATTTTTAGAAATGACTAACTTACACCCTCTAATCTCGTCCTACAATTACATCTCTTGTTAATTACGAGATTTTGAATGTTCCGTGAACCACATGAAAAGACATAAAGATGTCATATAAAAGATATATTATACAAAGCTAAACCAAGATTTACCTACCTATATACACTTACATTATTTTTCATCTTTTACAAGATTGCTTAGATTGGAAATGCTAAAACTTGCTTAATATTCATTTTTTAACATATATGAACATTTTAATCATTAAAAAAAGTAAATATGAACATCGTTCTATTACACCATAAAACAAAGAAAAACGGACGAATCGGGTCACTTTCCATTTCCCTCTTCAAACTTCAGTCCTTCCTCGTTTTATAGTCAAAGTCCCAAAAATAAAAATAAAAATACACCGCTTAAAATCGATAATAATATTAGAAACTAACAACCACCATTTATTTTATAAATTGTTTTTATTAAAACAATATGTCGTTAATAGGCCCGAGTATTCGTCAATTTCTTTTGAAAAATCAATTAGTAGTTTAGTACTTTAGTTATATGATCAATTATATTTTTAGTTCTTAACAAAATATACAAAAATAAGTTTATTCTTGTTTTTAACTAATTCATGTACTTGCTTCTCTACTTAATTAATTCACCAGTCTTCTGTATATTTATGTCAACAAGTAAAAGTTGATGACGTTCTTCTCGGGTGCTTAATAAATTCATCTGCTTGAATGTATATTTATATCTTTTTGAACGGTAACAGTATGATTCTGTTTAATAATATAAATGTTATCTTAATTGGTTTCACTTACCTGTTTTCCAGTCGATACCGCACCCTTACTCTTTAAGAAGAAAACTAACAACTAAAAAACCATCCGACTCAACCCAAAACATTTTTGCCCCTCGAGTGAGACTCGAAACCACGACTTCCCGTTTAAATGCCATCGGGCTACGACTAGTTTAGAAGACTTAACTTATTAATTCATACGTTTTCTCACCTGCTTAATTGATTCGTTATCATTTGCATTCTTCTTAAAATCATTGTTGCCTATGAACTTCATCGGTGATAAACACGTGTATTTGAATTAAATCAAGAAAGAATCGAAATAAATGAGATAATTAGTAAAATTAAGGGACTGCCAATTTACGTATGTGTCATTTTCATAAATAAATAGGTAATAGTAATAGTAATGACAATTATAGTAATTATAATATCAAAATTATTTGTTTAGTTGATTAAAGTTTTTGAACTTATTAAGAAAAGAACTAAAATTTGTTTATCCCTGCTCATAACATATAATAAGGAAAAATTCTGTCCACTAGAAAAATGTGTTAGCCAGAGTTATTGTAATCATCTTTTTTTATAATTATAAGATGTGGTTTGATTAGATTTTCTTTGTAATTATTATATGTGCACATATAGTTAGATTGATTGTAAAATAGTTATAGAATTATTATTACTTTATAATATATAAAACTTGCAAGAAATCAACTCGGGCAAAATATGTTTTATTATCATTATTAAAAAGAGCTCGGATCTCCCATCTTTTTATTACTAATTTTTTTTCTAATTTGTATGGTATATTCATATATACTATATAAGATTAAAGTATATGATGTATGAATTTTTTACCGTCGAACCATGCGCTCATATTCTACACTTATAATATATTTTAAAATTATCACATTTACATTTTATAGAATTTAAAACCATAACCAGATCTTTCTTTGAAGACATTACATGCTATATGTACACTATTATGTTACAATGCAAGCAACACAAATAAGATATCTATTATATCATCAATGACCTAAATATGAAAACATACAACTTGACAATTGCTGGCACTTGTGAGGCAAGTTGGTTGCTTGGTTGCCTCTGTCGTCATGTGAGAGTTTTAAGTATGACATACTATTTATTATTGGAGTTTGAAATTGTCCAATAAACAAATTTGACTCAAAATTTAATGAATGATAAAAGATTATTTGACTCTATATTGGTTTTTTAAACTTGAAGTTTAGGAGGGTATGTGATCTCAAACATCAAAATTATCCAATCCAATATTAATTCTTACATGGAGTTGAAACCATCAATTTTTGTTCTACTTTTTACAAAGTATTTTGTTAAATTCAGCTAAACATGGGTCGATTTAGTACAAATGTGAGCTAAATCAAATTTATAATCGATATAAATGATTTTGAAATGTTTAGAGGGTATAAGAATACTTGCAATATTTAGAGGGTAATGTTTTGGGAATCCTTGTGTAATAGGTGATTTGATCTAATCGACCAACCAAAAATCTTCGTTTTTATTTCCTCATAATAGTTCATTTATTTCGCATGATATTTTTGTGTATCAAATACTACCTTTAAGTAAATCACATATCTTAGATATCTTTATCTTTATACTATAATAAAAGAGTAACTTGAAGTGCCACGTGACAGCACCACAACCATCCTCATCAAAATTTTCCCGCCTCTCTCATCTTAAATAATTACCTTAATTACTAATAATATTATTTAATATTCTTTTACATTAATAAATTAAAAAAGAGATCTACTTATTAATGTTATTTCACGGGTTCTATTAATAAATTTTAATATATATTTAAGTAAATTAAAATATTAAATAATATTATTAGTAAATAATATTATTAGTAATTAAGGTAATAAGTAGATCTTTTTTTTAATTTATTAATAAATTTTTAAAAATGACATTTTCATACGGTTTGTTTTAGAACAAACTGTTTATTTTATTTTTTTTTGAAAAAAATCTAAAAACTAAATTTTAAAAAGTTGATATCACTGTTTTATTAGTAATAGTCATTTCTCATATGTAATTTCAGTCATATCATATCTTAGAATATGATTTTATAATTAATAAATTTTATTATTTTAATATTTTATTTATTAAACCCGTGTAATACACGGGTTTACTAAATCTAGTAAAGGCATAAACCAACAGACTACTGATGTTTGATTGATAAAGTTGTTTCGTTTTAATATTTTTAAGTATGGAGTTGATTATTATGTTTCATATTTTATATCATTTTGTATTATTTTATTATTTTTTTATGATTTAATAATTAGTTGTTATTTTTCAGTGTGTTTTACATGGAGAAGTAAATAAAGTGTTATTTCATCATTACGTAATATTAGAATTTGTAATATAAAAAATTATTATTCAGAAAAACATAATAGCAAAATTAAGGAAAAATACATTTAACTATATTAAAGAAATAATAACGAGCATAAATAATAGAATCTGAAAAACCTAAAAAAGATATCATTTTATATAAAAATACTATATTCTTTTTAAAGATAAAAAGACGCTTGTTGTTAGCGTATAATTTCTTAAAGATTAATTTTTCTACTCTAATAAAATAGTAAATGTGAGTGTCACGTGTTAGCATCAAATTTATTTTTATCAAACTTTTTCCGATTCTCTCTCCTATTAAATAATTTCATTAATTACAAATAATATTATTTATTTATTTTTACATTATAATTAGTTTCATAATAAATTAATATAAAATTTTATTAATGTTCTATCTATAGATATTTTTTTTGTAAAAAGATTTTTTTTCTAAAAAATAAGCTATTCTTAAGTAATATTTTAAAAATGGTTTTTTAAGTAAATTTTTTATGAAACAAAAATAATTAAAATAAAATTATAGTAAGGAAATTTTTAAAAATAAAAATTTTTAAAATGTTATTTTAAAGCAAATGTTTAATTTATCTTTGAAAAAAAAGAAAAATTAAAAAGTTCATATTATTGGTTTATTACTTATACGTATTACTCATACATAATTTTAATCATATCATGTCTTAGTCTATTATTTTATAATTAATAATTTTTATTCTATTTAATATTTTATTTATTTAACCCGTGTAATAAACGGATTTACTAAAGCTAGTGTATTATACAAAATTTATGAATTCTTAAAAAATAAAAAAAATTGAAAAAGTTAATAAAAGGATTATAACTAAAATAACTCTCTAATAATTTTTTTTATAAGTTGTTGTCAACCATTAATTAAAAAAATTGATGGTTAAGATTTATTCATAAATATTTTATTTAAAACCTTTTTTTATTTGAACTATTAACTAAACAATAATACCATTTTATTGTACGAAGAAAAATATATATATTTAGTTATACAGTACTAATATATTTGCAAAATAACATAAATATAAGCTTTATATGATATAGGGTATAGTTCATTTGTTTAATTTTGTTTAGTGCGATAACTTGTTAACCTTGATGTAAGAAACACTTACACTTTAATCATGTAGTGTAACTAACTTTTACATCACGTTACACCACTAGTATAACGATTTTCCTTACATTTTTAAAGTTTCCCTTTCTTTTTAAAAAACTTCACCCTTTTTTAAAATAATTTTTTGTATGTTGTTATTTTTTTATAAAAGTTACACTATTAAATAGATCATTTTAATGTCTTTAATTCAAGTATAGTTTTACTATATATTTTATTAATTTTTATAATGTTAGGTGTTAACCATTAGTTTTATCACCATAACTCTAGCTTACAATGACGATATGGCTTAATGTGAACCACTTATTGGGTTAATGAGTTATTGTAATAAACACGAGTTAATATTTAATCACTATCCTATATGATATAATGAGAAATAAAATTTAAGTATAACCCTTAACAAGTATTATTAATGTGTTCTATTGATAGGATATGTTCTACAATTAGTACCTTATACCCGTATTTTTAGGAGTCATGTTTTAAAGACGTGAATCTGGGCATATTTATATAGAGAAAATTTAGCATAAAATTTACAAAATGACGATTGATAGTTTTAAGGTAAAAGCTATAAAAGCATATATACAAGAGACTAGCTTTAGTTAGTCGTGTATTATACGGAAGGAGAAGAGTTAATTATTAAATAACATAAAAACATAAATTAAATGTCTTATATATTACATAAGATCACATAACAACTTCCGTTCATAAGGTTGTAAATGAGCAAAAACCTTCTTGAAAGCAAGTTGGGTTTTCAGAATTACTAATGATATAAGAATATACAAACTCATGTTTCGAAGCAAGAATTGCCCTCTCATGAAAGCAAGTTGGGTTTTCAGAATTACTAATGATATAAGAATATACAAACTCGATTAAATCCGAGATAGGATCGATCGAATTAGTAATAAAAGGATTGTGAGGCATATCTATTGTAAACTCTCCATCATTCGATCCGTCGAGGTCACCTTCACTTAATTTTAATAGCCAATTTACAAAGTTGTCTGTTTCTTCGATATTGCATTGTCCGGCACCAACAGTTAATCTTATGTTTTTTTATGAGGGCATGTACCTTACACTTTTGTTAAATATACGAAGAACTTAATGATGCATTTACAATATCTTGTTTACTACGATTCACAATCATCAATGAACTAAATTTTTAATTTTTCATCATTGAAAAGAATTATCAAAGAAAGAATCACAACTCAAATTTATTAGAATTTGATGAAAGTACTCAAGTTTCTTCTAGTCGTCAAGAATCACAAACACCAATTAAAAGCATCAAAATTTTTATAATTAATCAAAACTAAGGCATTTGGGAATGAAAACCCTATATATTGAAGGTTGAAGTGAGATTACAACATATACAGATAATAAAAGTTTGACGTTTTATAAAAATATTTTTATTTTATAAAAAATGTTTTCTAGGAATAACATTAATAAAAAGACTTATTTCTTAAATTATTAACAAATTATTTTTAATCTAGAATTTTAATCTAAAAAAAATAAAATTATTTAATCTTTCTTAATTTAGGTAATTATTTATGAGGAGAGAGAGGCGGAAAAAATTAATTTGAAGTGTCTAAGAATGTGACAAGTGTTACTCTAAAATATAGATTGTCGGTATGCAATATTATTTAAATTGAAATGATATATTAATTAGAACCGGCAAAGAAAAATTCAAGAAGGTCGTCTAGTCTGTGATCATCTCACAATCATGTTAATGATATTTAAATAATATGTTTTTATTCACCAAATAATATGAAATGGAATATGTGAATAATTCACGTAATATATTTGTATTATTTGACGATGTGATCGATCAAAGCGGTCCCGATATTTACTTTATGAATGTAAATATATATATATATATATATATATATATATATATATATATATATATATTATTTTATTTTATTTTTTCTGTATCAGAGTGTGAAAGGGATAAACATTACATGATCAAGAATATAGCAAATTGCCTGAAAATACAATAACCTACGAAAAAGGGACTCCTATGATAAGTGGCATGATTATATAGGTTCGAATTGATTTTAATTCTATATCAATAATTATTATATGCAAACAAAGAATATGTTAATGGTATGCATTATATCATGTTGTGCAATTGAACTTGAGATCGCACTAGAATCTATGTTGATATTTGCAGAAAGAGATCATGAGCAAATGATAATAATCATTATCACAAAATTGTTGGATATTGATTCTTATGTGTTATTTTACATAACATATCATCATGACATGATGCGTGGTTCTTTTTCAACGTAAGTTATATGCACCATATTCAACTATTTATTGTATTCTTTGTAAATATTAAATCAAATGAATCAATTTTGTATTTTAGTATGAAAATTTATGAATTTTATTGATGCAAAAGTATAGAAGAGATTGTCACAAGTAAAAATATAAGGTAGGATGCATTTAACAAAATTTTATTTTAGTTATGATACATTTTGTTCATATTTATCAGAATATATTATTTTGTCATCTCTAGTGATCTTCATTTTACTTTTTATCTGCAATTTTTCTTTGTTTTTTTGTTGGGATATTGTCTTTTTCTTGTAAACAATATTATTTCAAGTGAGAAAGGAACGGGCCATGGGCCTTGCTTGCCTGGTCCAGTTTTATAGCCGGTCTAGGTCCTTAATCCTTATGTCTAATTGGGCTCAGTTATGATACATTACGTTCAAGTCTCCCGTAAAGCAAATATGCTCTCGGTTGAGTCAGCGGTTTTTTTTTCACTTGTGGGTTTCCTCTTGAGTGAGTTGTTTTTTTCACTTGTGGGTTTCCTCTTGAGTGAGTTGTGAATGTGGTCACTGTTGGAAAACGGACAGGCGAACTCAATTAAGATAATACTTATACTTCGAAACAAGATCGTACATTTGTTGTTAAAAAAGAGATAGAAGAAATAAACTGAAACTGGACCAATGTTAAAACCGGTGTGGGTCAAAACGAGTCTCCAATATTATATAGCATATGAAATTTATTAATTAAATATGTCACTTAAGTCATTATAAAATAGCTTGTTTCAAATCTTTTACTTAAAAATAACTTTTGGTGTTTCAATGATATCGTATATGAGTGAATGACTTGTGTTAGGTAGAGTTTAGATTTATTATAAGATTCGGAATATATGTTATATAAAAAAATTTACAACTTGTATATGATGCTACTTGACTTTGAAAGACCTTCAATAATATTTTAATCTACTCATCGTGTTTCATACTTTCATATTGGCCTTATTTTGCACCCTTTTCTTGAACCTTGAGAAGTCATGGGCAAAGTTATCAGTTGACTAAGTCAACAATTCTCTCCCTTTTTAAACTTCGAGCTAAAGAAGTTTGCATCAATTGAACTAAGTTTACATGACTTTGCTTGTTTAGAACTCGAGTGCTGGCTCAAATAAAAAAACCAATGTACTAGATCCTTAAAGTTACCAACTCGAAACAATTACAACTCCAAGAACCATACGTAGAATAAATTAAGAGAAAAAAATCGAGCTTCTGATCAAACATCGTTTCGTTCAAGAACCCTGAAACTGCACATCTAAGTATCTAGGGTGTTCGAGAACCCAAGAGAAGCATAATATGAGTTGATGAAATTAGAGATTTAGGGTTAAGAAATTAGGGATGTTGAATTAAAGAATTTTAAGCTACCTTGTTCAAGTTTGAACTTGGCTCGGGCTGATTTTGAGCAATAAGCTGGTTTCTAGCTAGTGAGGAACCACGAACTATTTGAACAACATAGTTACATTTGAGTTTTCAGTAACTGTCTCTTATAAAATTATACGCTCCTTCAAAACGTTAAACAGTTTTCTTCGATAAAGATTCAACATGCGGGCAATTATTAAGTTTTTAATTATTTTCTTGTAGATTATATCTTGTTCTTTTTCTCATTTGTATCTTAATTTACAAGAATAAGTATATGTTAATTAATTTTGTGTACGAATATAATACATTTCGACACGCAAACTCAAACACATTAATACATTATACATCTACTTAAAGATGCTCTTTAAATAGACATCATGTAACACACATTGATACTGTTAGACCACATGTCATTTAATAAATACAAAAATAATCAATAATAGAATTTCACGTACAGTTTTGTTATTGTCAAGAAAAGTGACTGATCAACCAAACATATTTAATAATATATTGTTGTTGTTATTATAGAAAGTGCTACCACTTGTAAACAAAACAATTGCTACCACTTGTAAACAAAACAATTGCTACCACTTGTAAGGCCAGTTAGTACCACTTGTGAGGCAACTTAATATATAGCATATACAATTACTTCCCCGCAAGGTAAGTTGGTCTCTTGCTAATGGGTACAACTTATGGGGCATGCATGTTGTCCAAGACATACATAAAGTTAAATTTGTAATTAATTGTATGTGTGCATCAAGAACAATTTTTTTTGTCAAGTGACAAATTATTTGATAGCGAATGTTGGCATGTTGCAATACTAAGCAGGATATATGTATATTTTAGCGTTAATATTGACATGCATATCTCTATAAATCGTATTGTATGCTTTTAGATTGAAATATTTATATTTTTTCATGTGTATTTACGAAACTTTAGTTGGATAATTAAAGAAATGACAAAAACGAATATGTGTATAGCATCTATTATGAAAACAACGTACTAGGATTATACCTAGGATTTTTATTATATACATGATAAATCATCATCATGTTTAGATTTGTGGCCAGCCATTATAAATGTTGATAGTTAAACAATTAAATCAATGAAAATTTCAGCAAAAACTCTATCGACAATAAGTTGACGATTAGGCTATCACCAATAAGTTACTACTAATAGTTAATAAGTAGGGTTACGACACTGGCTAGAGATCAAATAATGGTTGAAGTCATGCTCGCATTTTAATATCTCTTCTTGACAAAAAAAAATTCTTTAATTAAAACAAACTAATTTTTAAAAAATAATTAATTTTTATAATTTGATTAATAATTAGCAGCAATGAACCTTTCGAAAGCTAGTAGTTAAAGACATGAAACTGATTTAGAAAAACAAAATTTAGTTATAAATAAATACCTTAATTTATTTTGAAAATTGTTCATCATTTTTTTTTAATGTCAGTTTAGTGGTTATAAGCTAGTAACATCAAGTTAGTAATAATTCGTCACTATCAAGTTTTGGAACTTGAAACTCTAATAGAGGCAAAACATACCACCTCCCTCTTGAACCATTATATAGGTTAAGAGATCATTTGTTACACATATTAAATTAATTATAGCTAGCCAACACATATTCGAATAGTTACATGTTCAAATTACATACAACTTGTATACATAGATTAATTCTCAAAATAATTCGAAAATCTTTATTTGAGCTTAGAACCTTAACTTTAGTCTAAGCAAACAATATTATTTTTCCTGTTTATAGAATTGTTCCTTAATTACATGATTTGTATGGTCCCCGACCTTTGCAGCTTTACGACTACACACTATAATTTTTATTTAATTTATTTATACATCAATTGATACAACCGTATCATCAAGCACAAACTATATGATATAAGGATTGAATATCGGCATTGTTAACATTTATAATAGATTTTATAATCTTTGAAAAATAAAAAAGATGAGGTCTTTGGTGAACACCTCTACCAGCAAGCCTATTCTTGAGGTCACGATATAATAAAAACCAACTTTATGAAATAAAACGAAACGAAACGAAACTAGTAATCATATGACAAGTTCACAACATGTATCTACAAAAGTTTAGACTTATAACTATATATGGCTTCTAGCTACCGCGATGATCTCCAAAGACTTTAATTAGCGATGTTGATAACACAAAAGGGAAATGTCACAATAAAATTGAAAATGCACTTTACTAAATAGAAGGAAACGTACAAAACAACTAGTGATCCGAACATCATGTATTTACCAAACTTCAGATTTACTACGATATCATCACCTTCTAGCTGACAAGCAATCCATGAACACCATACAATGTCGTCTATGACTTTAGCGGTGTCGAAAACACAAAAAAGAAGTCGGGTTAATCAAGCAAGCTAAGCTAGTGTTTATCTTTGGATCAAGATGATTAACTCATAACTGACTAGCTTGCTACGATAGCATGTACCATGTGCTATGCAAGTTGTACTTTACCACGGATTTGACCAACTTATCCTCGGGAAAACTCTCCCATCAATAGAATATCACTTATTAAATCACCACTGTTAAAGAACTCCATATTCAAATAGCCATGTGAGCTAATGGATGCACAAGAATCCTCAAGGTCAAACTTCATGAATGATGCACCCTCATGATCACATGACCCCAAATCAGCCCTCAATACGTCATTCCACTCAAAAGATTGTGCTAAATGGTCATCATTGCCTGATGATATGATGTCAGAAACTTCAGTACTTTGAGCCTTTGAGTCTTCCTCTTGTTTCACTGAGGGGTCAATGTGGATGTTTGTGATAGTGGAGGGGCTGTTTGAAAAAGGGTTATGGCTTTTGGTATCTTCAAAATCAAGAACCATTTTATTGTGTGGAGTGTTTGGATTAGGGCAAGTGTGGTGACCAAAATATGTTATTAGAAACATGTTTGATTCATCTTCTTGCTTCTGAACCTGTTTGACTGCTTTGCACCCATGGAAGTACTTGTGGGTGCACCTAAAGTAACACCTGCAACGCGCAAAAGATGATATTTATTATATAAAAATATAAATTAAACTATAACTTATTGGCCGATTATAATAACCCTAATTTTCTTTTTGTTATCAAAGATAATCATAAGAGCATAATCGTTTATTAATAAACACTTGATCTTCACTGGATTTTACTCATGATGATGATTTTGTATAAAATAGAAAGACATATAACTAAAATGCAATGAAAATAGAGTTAAAATAAAATATAAATCAGTGTTTGGTTATGTTATTAGGATTGTCAAAAACATATATGCATATGTAGCTATATGAAAAATACAAAAGTTATTAATAAAAAAAGTTGAAATTATGTTTTTAGACAAACCACTGTCACAAGTTCGGCCTTATGGCCCCTACACTACAACTGCAAGTTGCCCATTGAGATGGTAAAGTGGTCGGTAGGCTGGTGGGTTCTACTTCAAAGGGTATTTGGATGATATATAATAATCATTATGTGCTTACAACTTAACCTTTTGAAATAACTGAATATATAATCAACTTCACCCCAGTTATTATAATGATATATATTCCAAAAAAAGGTTTATTGTTATACTAAATAATTAGCAGTACGTCCTAATAAACGATCTCAATCATTATTTGATCAGAAAGTTGTTTACATGTTGTTTCAATACTTATGAATGTTAGTTTGATAGGGGAGAGATCGATTTATGCAAAACATAAATGGTTGCGAGAACATGAAAATAGAATAAATTTGAAAACTAAATGTAACTTTTATTCTTTTCTCAATTTGAAGTTCGAAAAAATGTGAACAAATCAGTTTGATTTTATAAAGCCTACACACATATAGGTTATCTAGAACATATGAATAAATTAGTCCGATTGTTTCCATATACATAATTCATTCATGCTTTGCTTTAGAACATATGGGCCATTGATAAAAGATATTAAACGATTTACTTTTTTTTCTCCCAAATGGATTGGATGTTCTATAATGATCTTCACCTTAAGCCGGATACGGATATTTGATAAACTTAACTAACTGTTATAGTTATGTTTGTAAATTATAATTAAGTTTATAAATTAATTACTAAAAGTTTTTAAAACTATTGAAAAATTAATAAGTAAAAGTTTAGATGATGTACCTTGGGAATTTAGAGTTGAGGATCTCCTTTTGTCCATATTTCCTCCATGCATAACCATCTTCCATTGTAGTGCTAATTATCTCCCTCGAATCTATAGTCCTTCTGCAAAACTTACATCAATTAGTTGCACAATATGCTATACCACTTCACATCTACTAAAAATACATCAATATTCTAACATGTTAACAAAATTTTATGATATATACAATTATCTGAACATTTATTTATATATGTTATTCGAACACCATCACTCCTTAAAAGTATAATATCCTAGTAACTTAATGGGTGTACATTTAACAATGCTCTAATTAATAATATTATTAACTCATAGAAATTAATTAAACTAGTACTGACAAACCTTCTTTTGTAACATCCTCTCCGCTGCTTCACAGCCGTCGGCGGTTTCTTCCCGACTCGACCGTCCGGTCCGATCCGGTCAACCGGAGAAGCCAAAACCCCGACGGGACTCGCCGGAACCCTAGAAATCTCGCCGGAATCAGACGAATTCAGCATCGAAAGGCCACCGGAGAAAGATCCGACGACCTCCATCAACAGATCCTTAACAAGATCCGACCCATGAACATTAAGTTTCTCCACAAGAACATTCTGCAACCTCTGTGCAGAATCTCTTCCTCTAATTAGGGTTTCAATCAATCTTTCCTTGTGTTCTTCCATTTCTGGTGCTAATTACAGATTGATTGAGTGATCTACTGATCTCTATGTATAGGATTTAGTGTAAAGTGAAGCTGAAGTGATAGATGATGTGTATATATATATGTATATCTGTGTGTTTTAGAGAGAGAAAGTGGGTGATTTTAGAGAGAGAAAGTGATGTGGTAGCTGTAGTAACCAAGAAGCATCTAAATCACCACCACGAAACTTCAATGTGAGAAGAAAATGAAAATCTAGAAATAAAAACATGATGACGTCATGGTCTTACGTCATGGTGACATTGTTTGAATCTAAGTGGGTGTTGTACGGATGGGTTTACCGCAAAAAGGTCCGGACCACGTTCGGGTTTGATGGCATTTTTGGAAATATTGGGAAGTTCGTGTCTGATAAAACAATGTTTCCTTTTTGGTACAGTCAGGAGATTATGTGAGGCGTTGAGAGATGGTGGGACCCATTCGTTTAAATTGTATTCAAGTTTCTTATCTAACTTTTCATTTTTAGTTTTGTCTTTATTTGCATCACTACTTACCAATGTTGTTAGGACCGGATCGGACCGGCCGGTCCGACCGGTTCGACCGGGATTCGGAGGTCTGTCCGGTCCGGTTGAGGGTGGTTCGTTTTTGGAGAGTTGAACCGGCCGGTTCGAACCGAGTCGGCGGTTGGACCGGCCAACGGTTCGGGTCCGACCGGATTTTATTTTTTTTTATTTTTATTTTTGATTTTAGTGGGTAAAAACGGGGTGTTAAACCATAAATTAGTACTTTGTATATACAAATATAGTTAAGTTTTATATAACTATAAAATATATGTATAAATCATATATAAATTACTTATATTTAATTACATATATAAAATAATTAAAATATAGTTAAATCCGGTCCATCCGGTCCGACCGGTCCGACCACCAAACCAGTAAGCCGTCCGGTTCGACGTCCGATCCGGTTCTGAGAACATTGCTACTTACGTAGGGATTTTAAAATGGGTTGTGCTGTGACACTGTAGATGTTTGAAATCTAAAAGTCACGGCTTGTCTAAACTATGACACTTAAGATATTTTTTTTAAATCAAAAGGTCACGATTTGAATAAAACGTGACACTTTGAGATATACTAAAAATAATATTTTTATACTAAAATAATATTTTTATACTAAAAATAATATTTTTATAATAAAAATAATAATGTTTTTTATACTAAAAATAATAAACATCTAATTATATAGTGTAAAAAAATAAACGTAATATTTTTATGTTTGGTTGTGTTTGTTTGATTGTTTATAATAGTAATTATATACGATGTTTGTAATTTTGATAATGTTAATTGTATATGTATGAACTAATTTGTTATGTATTGTATATAATGTTTATGATAATTTCTATATTCGTTTTTATATATAAAGTCGTAACGTCACAAAAACACAAACTCTGTCACACCCTCAAAATCCACATGCGGAGTTTTACCTTGAGGCCATGTGAACAAACCAGGATCACAATCAATAGTTACTCGGAACGACTCTATATGCCAACTTTTAAAATAAGACAAACCAAATTTCAAACTTTAAAACTATGCGGAAGCGTATTGTAAATAAGACAAACCCAAAATGTAAAATGTATAATATGGTAAAAACACGCGCCAACCAATTGTTTAAAACCCAAAATACAAAGACAAGTAAATATGTTTATAGTTTAAGTCTCAGAATGCATGCTCGACCCGTGCTGTGCTCCTATAGGCAAGCTGAGTTATCGACCTGAGAATAGCATACTAAAATGTCAACACAATGGTTGGTGAGTTCAAGAGTTTGCGTTTAAACATAAACAGTTTAACAGTTGTGATATATATAAGCATATGTATTGTAACATATAGCTAGTCTATTACAATAAATATTAATTCATAGTGATTTCGCAATTGAAGCTGACTGTGATAGTTTTTGCCTCCTGCCACGACTTACCATGTCGTGACAAATGTTCATAGGACAAATTGCACCCGGTTGACCTCGAGTCACACAGGTGGGGCTCGTCAGACCCAGTAGTACTACCCAAGTTTCCCCGCTATTCAATATTAACAATTCGAAAGTGTGAGGACTTTGCTATGGTAAACACCACTATATTAATATTATACACAACTTAAATACATAAAGCGTTAGCGAGATTACCAGTATGCTATCTCCCCCAAAAGAGATTTAAATAAAGAGTGGGGCATGAACTCACCTGATACGCGTGATAGATATCTCAGGCTAATCTTGACAAGAATAAGTGGAAAGACAACCTTCAAAGGTTACCTAAAACACACAAGTACATAAGTACATGTACACAGAAATCCCAAGGAAACTCTAAGTGCTTTACAATCAAGGAACTCAAGGTTTTATAAAGACAACATACATGTCACCTAGTTGACCCGTTTGACCCGTTGGTGACATTATGTGTTGTAAACCATTTAAACAAACATAATCATACATCATCCAAGATCAATCATGCATATCCTACCCATATGACCTATAACTATGAATTTATCATAAACAGGCCAAAACAGATAATGTATCAATTAGTCATCCATACTAACAACAATGCATTCAACATGTCCATTACATTCAACATACACAACAATGATCAATATTCAGTCCCAAACATGGTTCCCTAATCACTAATCATAATTCATCATCATACATGATCACCAAAATCTACACACCATATATGATTAACCAAGCACCCATACAACTCCATCAACACATTCTATCACATTAGACATCCTCAATAAACACTCTAGCATGATCCTAGCATCAAGAATATGTCCAAACCATCATATCCAAAGTTCATCAAAAATAAAGTTTCCCTTTTAGGAAAGTAATACCCAGAAGTGATCTACCATCCATAACAACCATAATTTCATCAATTACATACCTAATCAAGTTCATAACATTCGTTCTAACATGATAATTATCACCAAAACATCCAAATTCCCAAACGTCATACATAAAAGTTTCTACTTTTAGTAAGTCATGATCAACATCTCAATTTCATGGATTTTCTTGCATAATTCAATTAAAATACCATCTAAGCATTACATCTAACATCTTAGCATCATCAAATCATGAATTCCAAGATCAAAAAGTTTCCTCTTATGGAAATGTATGAACTAGATGATCAAACCATAGATTTCTTGCATAATCAAACATCATCCGACGTTCATACAACCTAACTAACACTATATTAACATCTAACAATCATCGATTTCATATTATTATCATCAATTTCAAAATTAGGGTTCATCTTCATCAAAAACTATGAACAACCAATCAAAACTAACCTTTAAACGTGCTTAGATGATGATTATTACTTGTAAACCACTTGTACTACTTGAAACCACTTGGAATTCAACTTGTGTATGTGTTCTTGGATCAAAACCGCAATGTGGGAGCTGTTTGGAAGAGGTTGCAGCCGAAAATTGGGGTTTGGGGGGGATTAGGGTTGTATTTTAGGTAAGTTTTAGGTTTAGAATAATTTACAAAGTAAACCCCTTTAATTATATTTTATAAAAACTAATCTTTCTAATACTTTTTAAATAGTTTTTAACTATCAAACACAAGTATTATTAACCAATAACAACAATCCTAGACATTTACAATAAGTCACACAACACACGAAATATATATTACACGTTGTCACGTTATCGCGTAAATTGTATAAAACAAACATTTAAAATTCAATAAAGTCATGAACCACATAATCACAACTAATAATCAACATTATTAATTAGATTATCATTGTTTATCATTGATTATTATTATTAGGTCACCAACGTTCAACGACAACTAGTGTGTGCTTACGACACGTGTATGCAAGACTTAACGGAACTAACGGAGTTTGGTAATGGAAAATTACCGGATGTCACATTATCCCCATGTTGAAAGAATTTTCGTCCCGAAAATTACGTTACATGGTGAGAGTGTTCCATCACTGGTCTACTGCATTGGCACACAGAAATTGAAATCGAGTGAGTTTTGGATGAGCTGTCACATCATCCCCATGTTGAAAGAAATTTCGTCCAAAATTTAAATCAATACCTTTGTCTGCAGGCATCGTCTCGAATAGTTAAGGATACTTAAACTTCGTTTGATCTTCACGTTCCCATGTGAATTCCGGTCCACGTCGCGAGTTCCAACGAACTTTAACTATGGGTATCTTGCTTTGCTTAAGTGTTTTCACCTCACGATCCATCACCTCGACGGGTTCTTCGATAAAGCGTAATTGCTCATCCACTTGAACATCCTCTAGTGGTACAATTAGTGTCTCGTCAGATAGACACCTCTTCAGATTTGAAACGTGAAACACATCGTGGACTCCACTCAGTGAATCAGGTAAGGCTAGCCGATAGGCCACTGGACCTATTCTTTCCAATATCTCAAATGGTCCAACATACCTCGGATTTAGCTTTCCTCGCTTGCCAAACCAAACTACGCCTTTCCATGGTGAGACCTTCAGTAAAACCTTGTCGCCAATCTGAAACTCTAAAGGTTTCTGTCTCTTGTCAGCGTAACTTTTCTGTCTATCTCGCGCTGCAGCCATACGGTTCCGTATCTGCACAATCTTCTCAGTTGTCTCATGTATTAGCTCGGGACCCGTTAGTTGACTATCACCAATTTCAGCCCAGCAAACCAGTGATCTACATTTTCTCCCATACAAAGCCTCGAAAGGTGCTGCCTGTATGCTAGTGTGATAACTGTTATTATAGGAAAATTCCACCAATGGCAGGTGAACTTCCCAGTTGTTCCCGAAATCAATCACACAAGCATGAAGCATATCCTCCAAAGTCTGTATGGTAAGCTCACTCTGGCTGTCAGTTTATGGATGATAAGCAGTACTCATATCCAATCGTGTACCCAATGATTTCTGTAGTGATTGCCAGAAGTGTGACGTGAAACGAGCATCGCGGTCAGAAATAATCGAGATCGGTACACCGTGTCTCGAAATGATTTCCTTCAGGTACAGTCGGGTTAAGTCTCCATCTTATCCGTTTCCTTAATTGCAAGGAAGTGAGTGGACTTTGTCAACCGATCTACAATGACCCATATAATGTCACAACCAGTATTAGTCCGGGGTAAATTAGTAATAAAATCCATGGAGATTTGTTCCCATTTCCACATTTGTATCTCGAGTTGCTGTAACAGTCCAGATGGTTTTTGGTATTCTACCTTGACCTTTGAGCAGGTCAAACACTTGCTCACATACGTAGCTACATCCGCCTTCATGTTAGGCCACCAGTAGTGCGCCTTTAGGTCATGATACATCTTGTCAGATCCAGGATGTATAGAGTACTTAGACTTATGTGCCTCACTCATAACTAAATCCCTCAGATTTCCATAGACAGGCACCTAAAGTCTATCAATGAAGTACCGAATTCCATCATCTTTCACCACTAGTTGTTTATCCGTTCCCCGTAATGACTCAGAGCTAATATTTTCCTCTTTCAAGGCTTCTATCTGTGCTTCCTTAACTTGTTCAGGCAGATGGGTGCTAATTGTAAGCTATAATGCTCGCACCCGCCTGGGTTTAGTTGTTTCCTTCTGGCTTAAGGCATCGGCAACCACGTTCGCCTTTCCAAGATGGTACTCGATAGCACAATCATAGTCGTTCAGAAGCTCCACCCAACGTCGTTGCCTCATGTTCAACTCCTTTTGCTCAAAGATGTGCTGAGGACTCTTGTGATCGTTGTAGATAGTGCATTTGGTACCGTACAAGTAATGTCTCCAAATCTTTAAGGCAAAAACTACTGCACCCAATTCTAAGTCATGGGTGGTATAGTTCTTCTCGTGAACCTTCAATTGTCTCGAGGCGTAGGCTATTACTTTGTCACGTTGCATCAGGACACAACCCAATCCTTGAATGGATGCGTCACAATACACCACCAAATCATCTGTTCCCTCTAGTAGTGCCAATATCGGTGCACTACAGAGTTTCTGTTTTAATAGCTGAAAAGCCGCCTCTTGACTTTCACCCCATTTGTATGCCGTTCCTTTGTGGGTCAAGGCTGTGAGAGGTTGTACGATCTTAAAGAATCCCTCTATGAATCGTCGGTAATACCCTGCTAACCCAGAAATTGCCTGATCTCGCTCGGTGTTTGGGGTATAGCCCAATTCTTTATCGCTTCAATCTTGGCAGGATCAACATGTATCCCCTTCTCATTTACAATGAGACCTAGAAATTGCACTTCTCGTATCCAAAAGTCACACTTGGAGAATTTAGCGTACAATTGCTCATTCTTCAACAATTCTAAGATCAATCGTAAGTGCTCCTCATGGTCCTCCTTGGTCATAGAGTATATCAGTATGTCATCGATAAACACAATGACGAACTGATCAAGATAGGGTTTGCACACGCGATTCATGAGATCCATGAACACCGCAGGTGCATTAGTCAACCCAAAAGGCATAACCAAGAACTTGTAATGACCATAACGAGTGCGGAACGCAGTTTTGGAGATGTCTTCTTCTCGGACTCTAAGTTGATGATAACCAGATCTCAAATCAATCTTCGAGTAATAACTTGATCCCTGAAGCTGATCAAATAAGTCGTCGATACGAGATAAAGGGTATCGGTTCTTGACTGTGACTTTATTTAACTCCCTATAATCGATGCACATTCAAAACGTGTCATCTTTCTTCTTAACGAAGAGAACAGGGGATCCCCACGGTGATGTGCTAGGTCGAATAAAGCCCTTATCTAAAAGCTCCTGAAGTTGTGATGACTACTCCTGTAGTTCGTTCGGTGCTAATCGATAAGGTGCTCTAGCAATCGAGGCTGCACCGAGAGTCAGTTCAATTTGGAATTCCACCTGGCGATGAGGTGGTAGTCTGGGAAGATCTTCTGGAAACACCTCTAGAAAGTCTCGTATCACAGGTATGTCCTCCATTCTCCTTTCCTCCGGCTGCTTATCGGTGACGAGTGCTAGAATAGACAAACGACCTTTTCACAACAACTTTTATGCCTTCATGTAAGAGATGATGCCTATCACTGCACCACTTCTATCGCCTCTGACTGTAAGGATTTCGTCACCAACAGAAATTCGTATGATTTTCTCGTGACATATGACTTCCGCTTGCTTTTTAGAGAGTCAATCCATGCCTATCACCACGTCAAAACTTCCCAGTGTAACAGGCATAAGATCTATAGTGAAACTATGACCAGCGAGCTCTATCTTACAATCTCTAAGGATGTGTGTTACATGAATTTGTTTACCGTCGGCCAATTCTACGGTGTATTTGGATTCTAAGGTAGAAGGAATATCACTTAGAAGACTACAGAATTTTACGGATATGAAACTCCTATCGGCTCCAGTATCAAACAGTACCGTAGCGAAACATCCATTGACAGAAAACCTACCAGCAACAGTTGTAGGGTCATTTAGAGCCTCACCTGAGCCAATGACGAAGGCTCTCCCTTTGGCTCCATTATTGTTACCACCATTTCCATTGCCGTTGCCATCATTGTTGTTGTTGTTGCCTTAGTTGTTGTTATTTTGGCCATTGCCATTACCATTTTTCCTCAGCTGCGGGCAGTTTCGCCTGTAATGCCCTTCTTTCCCATACTCAAAACAACCCTTAGGGGTCTCCTGAGGTTGTTGTGGCTTCTTCACCAACTCACCACGACAATCCTTGGCTAAGTGTCCCATTTTACCGCAGCGCTGACATTTGAAATTATCACATCTTCCCACATGATGATAGTTACACCGCGCGCACCTCGGTTGTTTACCACCATAACCGCTTGGTCCTTGGTTGTTTGAAGCGGACTGGTTGAAGTTGCGGTTGTTATGGAGCCTCCGTTGTTGTTGCTGAACCGACTGTTGCTGCTGAGGTTGTTGTTGACCGCTGGACGATGATGATTTGTTGTTGTTGTTGGAAGCATCCCATTTCCTTTTGTTATCGGGCACGCTCGTCACAGCGCCTCGTTTTAGTAACCGTCCTTGCTCCACTGCTTCGTCGGTCAGTTTGTGAGCTAAGCGAATTGGTTGCTGAATTGTAGCTGGGTTGAAGGAAGTCACCATACTCCGAATCTCGGGCACCAATCCCCGAATGTAGTGCTCCACCCGCTTGTGCATCTCGTTTACCATTCCTGGGCATAGGGTGGCCAGTTCATGAGTTCGAGTAGTATAAGCCTCAATTTCTGAACCTTGCATTTTCAGTTGCCAGAATTCCATTTCTAGCTTTTGTATTTCGCTTCGAGGACAGTACTCCTCGGTCATCTTTTGCTTGAATTCATACCAGGGAAGCTCATTTGTCATAGCTTGCCCAAGCATTTGCACCTGTGCATTCCACTAGGACAACGCGGCACCTTCCAGAGTTCCAGTAGCGTATTTTACCTGGTCGACAGGTGGGCAGTTGCACTTGGAGAAAACGGATTCCGTCTTCTCAAACCAGCGTACTAGCCCTACAGTTCCCTTAGTACGGTTGTTGGTGTGTGGCTTACAGTCCAAAAAGGACTTATAAGTACACACGGCTGGTCCTGTTTTAACTCGATAAACATTGATCAGATATCCTATACGATTAACTATGGCATTGGATTTAACTTCCTATTATCGTTTACCTGCTGGCTGTCCCACTTGGGCAGCAGCTACCGCTGCCTGAACTTGTTCGTTCATCAGGGCAGCTAATTCAGCAGAGGTCATGTTGATAGTACCGCCACCTTGATCACCGGCGCCACGTCCACGTCCGCGCCCACGCCCTCGACCACGTCCACGTCCTCGGGCGTCCATTTTCTTTCACTTTACATTCACAAATACAATAATGAGTAACATCAAACATATTCATCTCATTGAAGTATAGTAAACAATAAGAAAATAATGAATTCATCACCACCACAACATGTATAACAAAAATAATAACCAAAGGTAAATAAATTGCAAATGAGTCACAAAGTATTTATCAATGTCAAAATTTGAGTTTGTCATTCGGGTGGGGAAACAACCATTCCCATATAGGTTTCAAAATAAACGCTATGCAGTCAAAGTTATAAGAATAAAGAGAATCAATCGAACAAAGCTGATCCATCACTGTTTCCACCTTTCGGAGCTTCTTCTTGTTCTTCCTTAGGGTCTTCATCGGAGTCTTCAACAGGTGCAGGGTTATCCTCGATTTGTAGTGCTGCGAGCTATGCTTCTAACCCGGTTAGTCTGCTCTCGACGCCCATATTGTGGAGATCCTACTTGCCCATACGCTCAGTAAGATCCATCACACTACCAGCCATTTTGAAATTTCCTAGGATGGACATCGACAACCTCTCCTCAATTATAGCCATCTTTAGCCATAGTCGGTGTATATCATTCTTAAGTGTGGAGTTCTCGTCAGTGAGCACTCCAACTCGTCAACGCTCAGTCTCAAGTGTCGCGGTCAATGCCGCCACAGCTTGCACAAGAGGTACATCTAGAGATGGGAGGGTGGGTGTCGCAGAGGTAGTTGCTATCCTAGTCCTAGGTCCAGCAGTGGCCGGCTTCGGAACACGCTCTCTACAAATCATACGATTTATACAAGTCGGGTAATAACTCCAATCTCGTGGAAGGTCGCGTTCAGGTGGCACAAACGGTTGATCCCAGCCTATCTCACCACGGGGGTAAGGATGTCGCAGCCAGTCATACACTCGGTGAGGTACAGGTGGAGGGGATCCAGAACGAGCACGTCTTTTTCCCAAAACACGTGACGATGATGCCATGCTGCAGAGTATGTGATGTGTATGCCAATGAGTATACAATAGAGAAATCAGGTACAAGTAACTAACTAACTGTGTGCGGTTATAGTCTAGTGTGTATGCAACCTAGTTCTCTATAACCAGTGGCTCTGATACCAATCTGTCACACCCTCAAAATTCACATGCGGAGTTTTACCGCGAGGCGTGTAAACAAACCAGGATCACAGTCAATAGTTACTCGGAACGACTCTATATGCCAACTTTTAAAATAAGACAAACCAAAGTTCAAACTTTAAAACCATGCGGAAGCGTATTGTAAATAAGACAAACCCAAAATGTAAAATGTATAATATGGTAAAAACATGCGTCAACCAATTGTTTAAAACCCAAAATGCAAAGACAAGTAAATATGTTTATAGTTTAAGTCTCAGAATGCATGCTCGCCCCGTGCTGTGCTCCTATTGGTAAGCTGAGTTATCGACCTGAGAATAGCATACTAAAATGTCAACATAATGGTTGGTGAGTTCAAGAGTTTGCGTTTAAACATAAACAGTTTAACAGTTGTGATATATATAAGCATGTGTATTGTAACAGATAGCTAGTCTATTAACAATAAATATTAATTCATAGTGATTTCGCAATTGAAGCTGACTGTGATAGTTTTTGCCTCGTGCCACGACTTACCATGTCGTGACAAATGTTCATAGGACAAATTGCACCCAGTTGACCTCGAGTCACACAGGTGGGGCTCGTCAGACCCAGTAGTACTACCCAAGTTTCCCCGCTATTCAATATTAATAATTCGAAAGTGTGAGGACTTTTCTATGGTAAACAACACTATATTAATATTATACACAACTTAAATACATAAAGCGTTAGCGAGATTACCAGTATGTTATCTCTCCCAAAAGAGATTTAAATAAAGAGTGGGGCATGAACTCACCTGATACGCGTGATAGATATCTAAGGCTAATCTTGACAAGAACAAGTGGAAAGACAACCTTCAAAGGTTACCTAGAACACACAAGTACATAAGTACATGTACACGGAAATCCCAAGGAAACTTTAAGTGCTTTATAATCAAGGAACTCAAGGTTTTATAAAGACAACACACATGTGACCTAGTTGACCCGTTTGACCCGTTGGTGACATTATGTGTTGTAAACCATTTAAACAAACATAATCATACATCATCCAAGATCAAATCATGCATATCCTACCCATATGACCCATAACTATGAATTTATCATAAACAGGCCAAAACAGATAATGTATCAATTAGTCATCCATACTAACAACAATGCATTCAACATGTCCATTACATTCAACATACACAACAATGATCAATATTCAGTCCCAAACATGGTTCCCTAATCATTAATCATAATTCATCATCATACATGATCACCAAAATCTACACACCATATATGATTAACCAAGCACCCATGCAACTCCATCAACACATTCTATCACATTATACATCCTCAATAAACACTCTAGCATGATCCTAGCATCAAGAACATGTCTAAACCATCATATCCAAAGTTCATCAAGAATAAAGTTTCCCTTTTGGGAAAGTAATACCCAGAAGTGATCTACCATCCATAACAACCACAATTTCATCAATTACATACCTAATCAAGTTCATAACATTCATTCATAACATCACCAAAATATCCAAATTCCCAAACATCATACATAAAAGTTTCTACTTTTAGTAAGTCATGATCAACATCTCAATTTCATAGATTTTCTTGCACAATTCAATTAAAATACCATCTAAGCATTACATCTAACATCTTAGCATCATCAAATCATGAATTCCAAGATCAAAAAGTTTCCTCTTATGGAAATGTATGAACTAGATGATCAAACCATAGATTTCTTGCATAATCAACATCATCCGACATTCATACAACCTAACTAACACTATATTAACATTTAACAATCATCAATTTCATATTATTATCATCAGTTTCAAAATTAGGGTTCATCTTCATCAAAAACTATGAACAACAATCAAAACTAACCTTTAAACGTGCTTAGATGATGATTATCACTTGTAAACCACTTGGAATTCGACTTGTGTATGTGTTCTTGGATCAAATCGCAATGTAGGAGGTGTTTGGAAGAGGTTGCAGCCGAAAATTGGGGTTTGGGGGGGGGATTAGGGTTGTATTTTAGGTAAGTTTTATGTTTAGAATAATTTACAAAGTAAACCCCTTTTATTATATTTTATAAAAACTAATCTTTCTAGTACTTTTTAAATAGTTTTTAACTATCAAACACAAGTATTATTAGCCAATAACAATAATCCTAGACATTTACAATAAGTCACACAACACATGAAATATATATTACACGTTGTCACGTTATCGCGTAAATGTATAAAACAAACATTTAAAATTCTATAAAGTCATGAACCATATAATCACAACTAATAATCAACATTATTAATTAGATTATCATTGTTTATCATTGATTATTATTATTAGGTCACCAACGTTCAACGACAACTAGTGTGTGCTTACGACACGTGTATGCAAGACTTAACGGAACTAACGGAGTTTGGTAACGTAAAATTACCGGATGTCACAAACTCATAATGTGATAAAATAAATACACAACCGATGTTTATGATAATGTCAATATTCGTTTTTTATGGTTTTCGACGAGGCTAGGCAATGACGATCAAACAGAAAAAATACTCGTAATATGATAAAATAAAAATAAACACAAAACACAAACTCTTATGTCACGATTAGGTTCAACCGTGTGATAAAATAAAATAAACACAAACTAGTATGATTAAAAAAATTAAATATTAAATATTATACCCAATATGTCACGGTTTGGCCACCACCAAAACCATAAACACACTCCCAATAATTAATCCAATCTCGAGGTGCAGAACATGACGGTTAGGTCGAACCGTGACCTTTAGGCTTCAAACCGTCACGGTTAGCCCAAATCATGACGGTTAGGTCCGGTTTTCTCCAAATTTCCTACGGTGCGTCTAAAATTTTCGTTTTAAAATAAATCAAAACTAAATAAATTAACTGTTACTTAAGTATTGTATTTGTATGTAAATATTAAAAAAGTTATGGTTTCAAGTCTCATTCTAAGTAAATATGCTCAGAGTTAAGCTAGTGGTTTTTTTAGCAATAAGTTTTCTTCTGAGAAGGTTGGGAATGCGGTTCCGATTGAAAAACGAATAGGTGGGCCCAATTAGGATAACAGATATCCTCCGTATCAGTGTTGCACATTTGCCGTACAAAAAAGAAGTATTGTATTTGCATGTTATTATATATTAGTAAACTAGGTTTTATCATTAAAAGATACGTACTATGTAATATATCTATTAGTTATGTAAAACATCTTTTTATGTATTTAAACCTAATACAGCCCTAAACAAGTATTTATTTTGTAAACGCACGTCTGATGTTGGATTGTGAGGACAGACCATGTAGTTAAGTATTAAAAATAAATCATACGTTTTTAGCAACGAAAGATATGAAAATAACTGCAAATGGTTTTGATTTTTAACGAAGAGATAAATAGAAAACATTGTTGATAGTTCGATGCCTATATATAAATATGTACACTTCTTTGTCAATCACGTTTAGTTCGACTGGCTGTAACCTATCAAACAATACAATGTGATAAATATTTGCTAAATATTATATTATAATAATATCAAGAACATCCCATAAGTGTTTGTTCCACCACCTCAATTTTCAACTTTTTATTATCTAATTTTTATCACGTATTATTATGTTGTTTTATTTATTTTTTCTTTTCTATAACTTTTTTCGGTTTTAAGTTAGGTGATCGCTTTATCCTAAGTTCTAGAATGAAAGATAATTATAGCATGAAAATTGCAAAGAAATATCGATCAGATGTTGTCGCCATCACTTTCACAAAATAAAAACAAGTAAACACTATCTACAATGTATGGGTATCGGTTACCCACGATTCTAAATATAGACATAAATATTGGAAAACTGAATTTTATTAGTTGTTAACCACAATCATCATAATCAATAAATTTCACCCTCAGTAAAACTATTGATGGAATCCGAGAATGAAAAATGTAGACAAATCTTATCTCATTTAACTAATTACAAATATTATTTTTTGGTCTTGTTTGAAACCAACATGCTCTCGCACTCTAGGTGTTTTTAGGTGGTTAAGACTTCAGAGAAATATTTTTTTCTCGCATGATGAAATACTGGATGATTTTTTAGAATATGAAATTATATATTTTGTGAATTTTAGAATTTAAAATTGGATTATTGAGTAAGAAAGATATAAAGATAAGACAGTTTGTTGATTTGTGTTTGTCGTTACTTTCTATTTCTTACCTTATAAAGTTCTACGGTTGATCTTTGTGTACATTAAATAATTTGTCAATTTCGTTGTATATAATTGTCTTCCTTTCTGGCGGTGGGATTATGTCATTTAATAACTCCGTGGCTGCTTAAAAAATAATAATAATAATAATAATCATAAAAATAATAATAATTAACTCCGTGCAAGTTATGTGTAACAAAAAGACAAAAGGAATATATTCTCCTTCTTATTTTAACAGCATAAATAAAATAATACTAGCATATGTGTGTAAAGTAGTAAGATGGTAAAAACATAATTTTACATTTTAAATAGTAGGTTACATGTTATGACAAAAAAAATATTTCACATCAGTTAATAACTACTACAATTGGCACTCAGATTGAAATGACAAAACTGCTACAACTGGCACTCAGATTGAAATGATAAAATCAAGTGTTTAGTATCATCAAACCTCAATAAAAATCAATGATCTAATATCAAATATTTAGCTAGATTCTGAAACATACATAAAAATAACAATGTCATCAATAATATTCAAAATTTCATGTATAAAAATCTAAATCGTGAAACACAAACATGAACGTTGAGTGCGAGAAACTAACTTAAAAACATATGATGAAGATTACTTTAAGTTAAAAGAAAATAAATCACAATAATTAAAAGAAAAGTTTTAGAGAATGAAGAATTAACAAAACAACCAAAGAATATTAAAAAAAACTTAAGATTATAAATAGGAAATGGTGGAACTAGTTGGGAATTAGTGTGACAACCCGAGTTTTCGGTAATATTATTAAACTAATTTCCTCCGTTTATCGCAAAGTAATTTTTGCATGGATAATAATAAAATAATAATAATAATAATAATAATAATAATAATAATAATAATAATCTTGTGTTATAAAAAGTTTAGGGGGTTAAAATGTAATTTTAAAACTTGTTTAAAAATGATTCTGCATAAAATAAAACAAGTTAAAAACCACAGGGACCATTTGTGCCATTAACCAAAACCCAACCCCCTTTCCCCCCCGTAACTCCGGCCGACCCTCCGGCCATCGCCGGAGCGGCTCCGGCGACTCCCCTAAACGCCAAGATAAGGTGGTTTCGACCTAATTAAAGTTACCGACACATTCCCGTAGTGGAGTCGAACGTGAGCCACCTTTCAATTTAATAAAACGAGTGTTAAATCCACTAAAACCGACTAATTCCACTGTCGGCCAAATAATCGAGCCACGATCGCCATTAACGACTATAATAATCAAAATTAACTAACTATAAATGGACCATCATCTGTTCTGAATCCATTGTACCATTTAATTGAAGATAAAACAATCACAAACCCCGTATTCGGATACCTCTCTCGGTCGCGATCTGCAACATAGTCGACAGTGGTCATATAGGCATTATAAACCGAAATTGACAAAGGGCTTTGCATCAAGAACCTTATTCGAAGCTTTCCACGAGTTTAATTTGATTTCTATCATCGTTTGCATATCAATCGAACATCAAGAAGCCGCGACCTGTTCATCGTACCATTCACCTTCAATTCGAACACAAATCGGGTAATTTAACATACCTATACACTCGGTTTCACATAGGGAACAAAAGCCCTATGTTTAATTTCATTAACAACTTCGAATCAATGGTCAATTGATCAAGAATTGAAAATTAGGGTTCTTGATTTGGGGAAGGGCTTACGGGTCTGTTTAAAACAATATGGAACCAATGTTTACCGCGGCTGCGGCCTTGGTTCACTGGTTCCCTGCTTCCCTGCCACCCCTGAGGTCCCGGGTTCGAACCCGGGCAACCTCTTTTATTTTTTTAAAGGCCTTTTGAACCTTTTAAAAATACGGAAAAATTTCTAAAAATTATATAAACAGTTTTTAATAAACCTTGTTCATTTCAGAAACTATATAATTATTTTCTGGAAAAATATTTCTTTAAAAACCTATTTATTTATTATTTATAAAAGTTATTTCAAATGTTATAAAATAGTTATTTTATAAAATGGACTTTAAACAATAATCATCAAGATATTAATGAACCTTATATTATTTTAATTACGAATTAACCATGTTAAAGGTAAAAATTATATGTAATAATTTTACAAACTATTCACAAATACAATTATTAACATTATAATTATACCATTGTTATCATTAATATCGATATTGATAATATTATTAATACATGGTATAGTTAGTACATCAAATCATGTACGTCAAACCAAACCAACCCGAACCTTACCAAATATATTTATTCGCAATAAACACATTTTAAAGACTTAGTTATAATTAATAATAGGTATCGATCGTGCTTGACCGTGCATTGCTTAATTCTTCGAAGTTCTTGTTAAAATTACATTACATCATATTCAGGTGAGTTTACAGCCCCACTTTTACTTTATACTCTTTTTGGGGGAGAGAAACATGCTGTTTTTATAAACTTTACATTACATTGGATTTTTGCAATATTGCATATACTTGATACTATGGTGTATACTTGCCCAACGGACCGTTAATATGGACTTAACGAGGTAATTGTTAGTAGTACTACTGGGATTGACATACCCCACCCGGGCTAGTCGCGCTAGCACAACGTTCGTCAAACGGGTGAACGGTTAGCCTAATTACAAGTGTTGTGGTGTGTGATCCACATCCGGGCCTGTTTATTTATTTGATTACATGTCAGTTCGGCCGCGCCTTCATACACATAGTGATCATTATGGACTAGCTACCCATTATATGCTTTATTTATAAATCCGGGAATTTCATTTATACTGACCGGATTAATAAATCCGGGGATTTCATTATACTTGACGGATTACATAATCCGGGAATTACATACTTGACGGATTACATAATCCGGGATTACATACTTGACGGATTACATAATCCGGGAATTACATACTTGACGGATTTTATAATCCGGGAACTTTATTACTGATAATTACTGTTTTCTGATAAACCTGTGAACTCACCAGTCTTGTACTGAGATTTTTGCATGTTTTCTCTCAGGAAAATGATGTGGCACGTTTAGGAGCACAGCATCCACAGCATCCACAGCATGTCATTCTGTATTCACTACAAACTGTTTTTAAGATTTAATTTGCATTTACTTTACGTAAACTGGTTTGGACACATGTTTGTGTGTTTCAAAACTATTGTTGAATGTTTCACTGTATTCGCTTCCGCATCACTTAAATACAATTGGTCTGTTTCCTTAATATTAAGCAACTTATATGATTTGTAATTATCGAGTCGTTTGGTGTAACTAATGCTTATCTGAGATCCTGGTTATGTCACACGCCTGACGGTAAAACCCCGTACGTGGAAAATGAGGGTGTGACAGATTAGTATCAGAGCATTAGTTATAGCGAACTAAAATGGACTTGCATCTCATTTGCATTGCATTTTAGACTATAGCTGGATTTGCATTAGTTACACACACATAGATTTCTAAGCTATGTTTACTTAATTTAGTTGCCTGAAAACTTTTGCCTTAACATATCCCTGTGCTGTGAGTCACGGGAGGGTTTGAGTGCCTAATTCAATTGATTTCAAACTCCAAAACCTTGATTGTTATTAATGGTTTCAAAGTCTCGTCAAAGTCTGTGTCTTACAACTTGAACACATGCAATGCTGGAAGAGTAAGATGCCTGTATCTCAGGGTGTTCTGTCTAGGCAAGGTATTCGCATATATCCAAATCAACCGATGGACCTGTTTACCTTACCTGGGAACCCTTGGGATGAGTATCTGCTTATAGGTACGCATGTCTTCAACAAAGTTGTGATTGACCCAATACTTTGATTAGTCAACGTACTCGCTTTGATTCTCGAATCAAACGAATACACTCGGAACTTCTATCATTGATGACCACTGTAAGATATGTTAGCCTGATAGGAAGAGCCGGGGTGATCATGCAAAGCAAATTACCATTACGGGTGCACACGTAATTGTAATTTGTCGTGCATGCTAAGTCCGGTGAATCTGGTCAGGTGGTAACATTGCAGTCAGTATAAGTCATCATTCCTACACGTTGAGCAAGAAAGCCTCGGTTCTCATAGAACATAGCCACTGATGTGGAAACTATTAATTAGTTCTATTTGTAGGAATGCTCACACTTACCTTGGATTTGGACGTAATTCAAACTATGACATTTGCGTTAATCCCACGGATTCGGACTGATTCTCTAGCTTATCTACCCTTGAATTTCTTTTCCTTTCCATTCCAAGACAAAAGGTCTATTTTCATATGACTAATAGCTTTTGATATTTGGTAATGTAAAGAATGTCTGGAAGAGGACGCGGGAGAGGTAACATCTCAATGACGCCTGCAGAGTTGGCAGCGATAATCAATCATAGCATCACCGCAGCGTTGGCAAACCAACCCCCTCCACAGCAGAACCCTATTGGTCAACCGACTTGCACCTACAAGTCCTTTATGGACTGCAAGCCCAATCCGTTCAATGGAACCGAGGGAGCGGTGGGACTGCTCCGTTGGTTCGAAAAGCTAGAATCGGTGTTCGAAATCTGCAACTGCCCTGCTGGGAATAGGGTAAAATATGCTGCTGGCACACTGGATGGTGCTGCTCTGAGCTGGTGGAACACACAAGTTCAGATGCTGGGCATTGGAGCTGCAAACGCCATAACGTGGGTAGAATTCAAGAATCTACTGAAAGAGGAATACTGTTCACGAGACGAAATACAAAAACTGGAGACTGAATTTTGGAGCCTGAAGATGGTAGGTTCTGAAATTGAAGCTTACACAACTCGTTCTCACGAGTTGGCTACTCTGTGCCCCACTATGATTAACCCGGCGTACAAACGGGTTGAAAGATACATCGACGGACTGGTACCTGAAATCCAGAGCATGGTCACCACTGCTAGACCAGCTACCATTCAGGAAGCAGTTCAACTAGCCCACAAGTTGACTGACCAGGCTGTCGCGCAAGGAAAACTGCCCCCGCGAGGTGCTGCATCTGGTTTCCACAATAACAAGAGGAAATGGGAACCATCTACCAGCGGAAAGCAATCTTCATCCTCCACTTATCAACCTCAACACAAGAAGTTTAATCAGTCCCAACCCTCTCATTCGGGCGGCTATCAGGGAAATCTCCCAAAGTGCAACAAATGTCAGCTCCATCATACTGGGCAGTGCACAAAGAGCACGTGTGAGAGGTGTGGGAAGTTCGGGCATGTTGCCAAGTATTGCCGGGTGAATCTCTCGGGAAAAGCACCTCAACAACAGCAGAACCACAATCAGACTGTGTGCTATGAATGTGGTCAACCTGGACACTTTAAAAGGGATTGCCCGAGACTGAAAAAGAATGGTGATAATGGTGCTGCTGATAAGCCCAAGAACAACAACAATGGTGGTGGTGGTGGCAGAGGCAGAGTCTTCATCATGGGCTCAGGTGAGGCTCGAAACGACCCTACTGTAGTATCTGGTAGATTCTCTATTAATGGGTGTTATGTCTCTGTTTTATTTGACTCTGGTGCTGATAAGAGTTATGTGTCCACCAAGTTTAGTAAAACACTAGGGATGGTGCCTACTGATTTGAGTTCTAATTATGCCATAGAAATAGCCGATGGTAGGACGATAACAGCAACACAAGTGTTTAAAAACTGTAAGCTAGGCTTAACCGGACACACCTTCAACATAGACCTTATTCCTGTCACACTAGGAAGCTTTGATGTAGTCGTCGGGATGGATTGGTTATCCCAGAATAGTGCTGAGATCGTCTGCAAGGAGAAGCTGATCAAGTTACCTATTTCGGACGATGAAATACTTATTGTGGAAGGTGAAAAGGTGGGTGCGGTAGTCGGCATCATATCATATTTGAAGGCTCAGAAATGTCTCAGAAAAGGACACCTTGCCTTGTTGGCACTTGTTACTGAACCGAAGGTGGATGAAAGGCGAGTTGAAGATATTCCTGTTGTTAGAGACTTTCCTGAGGTATTTCCCGAAGACCTACCTGGCCTTCCTCCACACAGACAGGTAGAATTTCAAATTGAACTAGCACCAGGAGCAACTCCAATCGCTCGGGCGCCGTACCGTTTGGCACCGAACGAACTACAAGAGCTGTCCAAGCAATTGCAAGAGTTGTTAGACAAAGGATTCATACGTCCCAGCTCTTCACCTTGGGGAGCTCCAGTGCTTTTCGTTAAAAAGAAAGATGGAACCTTCAGGATGTGTATTGACTACCGCGAACTGAACAAGGTGACAATCAAGAATAGGTATCCACTCCCACGCATTGATGATTTGTTCGACCAATTGCAAGGATCTAGCTACTATTCCAAGATTGACTTGAGATCAGGTTATCATCAGTTGAGGGTTCGAGAAGAAGACATCTCCAAGACTGCGTTTCGAACACGCTATGGGCATTACGAGTTCACTGTAATGCCATTTGGGCTGACTAATGCCCCAGCAGTTTTCATGGACCTCATGAACCGTGTCTGCAAACCTTATCTGGATAAGTTTGTCATTGTCTTCATTGATGACATACTAATCTACTCCCGTAATAAGGAAGATCATGAGGAACATTTGAGAACCATACTGGAATTGCTAAGAGATGAACAGCTTTACGCAAAGTTCTCAAAATGTGACTTCTGGATGCGTGAAGTGCAATTCCTTGGGCACGTGGTGAATGAAAAGGGAATACATGTTGATCCTTCAAAGATTAAAGCAATAAGGATTGGCCGGCACCAAAGACGCCTACTGAGGTGCGACAATTCCTTGGTTTGGCAGGCTATTACCGAAGATTTATTGAAGGATTTTCTAAATTGGCACAACCTTTGACTGCCCTGACTCATAAGGGAACAATTTATAAGTGGGGTAGCAAAGAGGAGACAGCGTTTCAGGCGCTTAAAGACAAACTCTGCAGCGCACCAATCCTAGCTTTACCAGAAGGAACTGATGACTTTGTTGTTTACTGTGATGCATCCATCCAAGGTTTGGGGTGTGTATTGATGCAACGTGACAAAGTCATAGCTTATGCATCTAGACAGCTCAAGGTGCATGAGAAGAACTATACAACGCATGATCTGGAACTAGGAGCTGTAGTGTTTGCCTTGAAAATCTGGAGGCACTACCTATACGGAACCAGGTGCACAATCTATACAGATCATAAGAGCCTCCAGCACATATTTAACCAGAAGGAACTGAATATGCGACAAAGACGATGGTTAGAATTACTCAATGATTATGACTGTGTGATCAAGTACCATCCGGGTAAGGCTAATGTAGTAGCTGATGCCCTTAGTCGTAAGGAAACCCTAAAGCCTCGTCGGGTGCGCGCATTACAAATGACTATCCACTCTGACCTACCAATGCAAATCAAAGCTGCCCAATCTGAGGCTTTGAAGACGGAGAATTTCAAAGCAGAATCCATGCGAGGCATGGAGAAACAATTGGAGGTTAAAGCTGATGGAATCCGCTACTTTATGAAACGGATCTGGGTACCACAGTACGGGAACTTGCGAGAGCTGATAATGGATGAAGCTCATAAGTCACGTTACTCGATCCATCCAGGTTCAGACAAGATGTATCAGGACCTGAAAGAATTTTACTGGTGGCCGAAAATGAAGGCGGAGATAGCCACGTACGTAAGCCGATGCCTAACTTGTTCCAAGGTTAAAGTGGAATACCAGAGACCATCCGGTTTACTCCAACAACCGGAAATTCCAGTGTGGAAATGGGAGCAGATCTCAATGGATTTCATCATGAAGTTACCCAGAACTCCCAGCGGATGCGATACCATTTGGGTTATAGTAGATCGCTTAACGAAATCCGCACACTTTCTGGCAATCCGAGAGACTGATCGAATGGAGAAGCTAACACGTATCTATTTAAGGGAAATAGTCTCCCGGCATGGCGTACCAATATCTATCATTTCTGATCGTGACGCTCGGTTCACTTCTCACTTCTGGCAATCATTACAACGATCATTAGGAACGCGGCTGGATATGAGTACTGCATACCACCCGCAGACCGATGGTCAAAGTGAGCGTACAATCCAAACACTGGAAGACATGTTGCGTGCCTGTGTGATCGATTTTGGCAGCAGTTGGGAAACTCATCTACCATTGGTTGAGTTCTCCTATAATAACAGTTATCACACCTCGATCAAGGCAGCTCCATTTGAAGCATTGTATGGACGTAAGTGTCGATCACCTATCTGTTGGGCAGAAGTAGGAGAAAGCCAACTTACAGGACCCGAACTTGTGCACGAGACGACTGAGAAGATCGTGCAAATTCGTAACCGTATGGCAGCAGCACGTGATCGACAAAAGAGTTACGCTGACAAGCGTCGTAAACCATTGGAGTTTCGGGTGGGTGACAAAGTACTGTTGAAAGTCTCACCCTGGAAAGGTGTAATACGCTTTGGAAAGCGTGGGAAGTTAATCCCAAGATACGTGGGGCCATTCGAGATTGTAAACGGGTTGGCCCAGTAGCCTATCAGTTGAATTTACCTGAAGAACTCAGGGGGATACATGATGTATTTCACGTATCCAATCTGAGGAAATGTCTGTCGGATGAATCATTGATCGTGCCTTTGGAGGAATTAAAGATAGATGATCAACTACATTTCATCGAAGAACCAGTGGAGATCATGGATCGAGAGGTCAAGACACTAAAGCGTAGCAAAATTCCCATTGTGCGCGTAAGATGGAACTCTAAACGGGGACCAGAATTTACATGGGAACGGGAGGATCAGATGAAGTCTAAATATCCGCACTTGTTCGTGGATACACCTTCAGAACCTAACTCCAACTGAATTTCAGGGCGAAATTTTCTCAACTGAGGGATACTGTGACATCTCATGATATCAAGCAAAGAACATTGTGGGTCTATTTTCACATTTGTTCTACCTCATAAAATTTCACGTGTGTGTAATAGCTCAGATAATATAGAGGGTTTCATGGTCACCTTCTGATAAATAAAAGTGCTAGAAACATTCAAGATATTCCCAAATCAGAAAGAAAACCTAAGATTCTTCTTGTTGAAGATCATGTGGTGAATGTGATGGTATGTGACATCTGTCACTAACCAGTACATCAGTTAGCATTAAGTTTGTTAACTCAATGTTAACTCAATGTGTGTATTAACTGTTCTCATATATTTTCATAGTCCATTTATTGGTTTAACCGAATTCTCCGTATACATATTTGTTAACCCCGGTGTTTCAATTTTCGGGACGAAAATTCCTGCAACAAGGGGATAATGTGACAACCCGAGTTTTCGGTAATATTATTAAACTAATTTCCTCCGTTTATCGCAAAGTAATTTTTGCATGGATAATAATAAAATAATAATAATAATAATAATAATAATAATAATAATAATAATAATCTTGTGTTATAAAAAGTTTAGGGGGTTAAAATGTAATTTTAAAACTTGTTTAAAAATGATTCTGCATAAAATAAAACAAGTTAAAAACCACAGGGACCATTTGTGCCATTAACCAAAACCCAACCCCCTTTCCCCCCCGTAACTCCGGCCGACCCTCCGGCCATCGCCGGAGCGGCTCCGGCGACTCCCCTAAACGCCAAGATAAGGTGGTTTCGACCTAATTAAAGTTACCGACACATTCCCGTAGTGGAGTCGAACGTGAGCCACCTTTCAATTTAATAAAACGAGTGTTAAATCCACTAAAACCGACTAATTCCACTGTCGGCCAAATAATCGAGCCACGATCGCCATTAACGACTATAATAATCAAAATTAACTAACTATAAATGGACCATCATCTGTTCTGAATCCATTGTACCATTTAATTGAAGATAAAACAATCACAAACCCCGTATTCGGATACCTCTCTCGGTCGCGATCTGCAACATAGTCGACAGTGGTCATATAGGCATTATAAACCGAAATTGACAAAGGGCTTTGCATCAAGAACCTTATTCGAAGCTTTCCACGAGTTTAATTTGATTTCTATCATCGTTTGCATATCAATCGAACATCAAGAAGCCGCGACCTGTTCATCGTACCATTCACCTTCAATTCGAACACAAATCGGGTAATTTAACATACCTATACACTCGGTTTCACATAGGGAACAAAAGCCCTATGTTTAATTTCATTAACAACTTCGAATCAATGGTCAATTGATCAAGAATTGAAAATTAGGGTTCTTGATTTGGGGAAGGGCTTACGGGTCTGTTTAAAACAATATGGAACCAATGTTTACCGCGGCTGCGGCCTTGGTTCACTGGTTCCCTGCTTCCCTGCCACCCCTGAGGTCCCGGGTTCGAACCCGGGCAACCTCTTTTATTTTTTTAAAGGCCTTTTGAACCTTTTAAAATACGGAAAAATTTCTAAAAATTATATAAACAGTTTTTAATAAACCTTGTTCATTTCAGAAACTATATAATTATTTTCTGGAAAAATATTTCTTTAAAAACCTATTTATTTATTATTTATAAAAGTTATTTCAAATGTTATAAAATAGTTATTTTATAAAATGGACTTTAAACAATAATCATCAAGATATTAATGAACCTTATATTATTTTAATTACGAATTAACCATGTTAAAGGTAAAAATTATATGTAATAATTTTACAAACTATTCACAAATACAATTATTAACATTATAATTATACCATTGTTATCATTAATATCGATATTGATAATATTATTAATACATGGTATAGTTAGTACATCAAATCATGTACGTCAAACCAAACCAACCCGAACCTTACCAAATATATTTATTCGCAATAAACACATTTTAAAGACTTAGTTATAATTAATAATAGGTATCGATCGTGCTTGACCGTGCATTGCTTAATTCTTCGAAGTTCTTGTTAAAATTACATTACATCATATTCAGGTGAGTTTACAGCCCCACTTTTACTTTATACTCTTTTTGGGGGAGAGAAACATGCTGTTTTTATAAACTTTACATTACATTGGATTTTTGCAATATTGCATATACTTGATACTATGGTGTATACTTGCCCAACGGACCGTTAATATGGACTTAACGAGGTAATTGTTAGTAGTACTACTGGGATTGACATACCCCACCCGGGCTAGTCGCGCTAGCACAACGTTCGTCAAACGGGTGAACGGTTAGCCTAATTACAAGTGTTGTGGTGTGTGATCCACATCCGGGCCTGTTTATTTATTTGATTACATGTCAGTTCGGCCGCGCCTTCATACACATAGTGATCATTATGGACTAGCTACCCATTATATGCTTTATTTATAAATCCGGGAATTTCATTTATACTGACCGGATTAATAAATCCGGGGATTTCATTATACTTGACGGATTACATAATCCGGGAATTACATACTTGACGGATTACATAATCCGGGGATTACATACTTGACGGATTACATAATCCGGGAATTACATACTTGACGGATTTTATAATCCGGGAACTTTATTACTGATAATTACTGTTTTCTGATAAACCTGTGAACTCACCAGTCTTGTACTGAGATTTTTGCATGTTTTCTCTCAGGAAAATGATGTGGCACGTTTAGGAGCACAGCATCCACAGCATGTCATTCTGTATTCACTACAAACTGTTTTTAAGATTTAATTTGCATTTACTTTACGTAAACTGGTTTGGACACATGTTTGTGTGTTTCAAAACTATTGTTGAATGTTTCACTGTATTCGCTTCCGCATCACTTAAATACAATTGGTCTGTTTCCTTAATATTAAGCAACTTATATGATTTGTAATTATCGAGTCGTTTGGTGTAACTAATGCTTATCTGAGATCCTGGTTATGTCACACGCCTGACGGTAAAACCCCGTACGTGGAAAATGAGGGTGTGACAATTAGGGGGACCGAACCGACCCGTGTGGGGTTAGTGCGCGCACAACCTACAACTCGACCAAGCAACCATTTGTTTAAAACCTCCCTTTTGTTTATTAATTGTTACAATCACGTGTAATACACACGATGTAATACGCGGGTTAAATAAATTTACTTACATAGTAATAAAATAAAAATTTATGTCTTAAACATTATGTATAATTATACCGATTGGATAAACCCAAGTATAACTTATATTTGTAAATTTGAAGTTAACATAATTGAAATTTTAATTATGAACAGTTTTTAATTCATGAATACTTATTATAGCATTCATAATTAAATATAACAAATAATTAAAAATGTTTCTTTCTAATATTCTTATTAGTTAAGAGGAGAGAGATGCGAAAACCAATTATTAGATGACATAGAATGGTGACAAATGTCATGATTTTTTTAACTAGTATAGAGATATAAGTTGAGGATTTATGGACTTGAAGTGAGTCCAAACGAAAAAAAATATTTATTGTGTTTTTCTTTATATAATGAGTTTTAGATTGTTTTTCATAAAAGACTAATTAAATAGGTTAAAGAGTCTAATCCAAATTATATTTGAGTAAAATATGTTAATTCAAAGTGTGCATTTGATCAATTCTATAGATGAATTTTTGAAAATTACATGTATCTATATCATTAGTTTTTTTAAATAAAATTGGGTTTCTTGGGAGATTGACCCTTGGGTTATCGGCTTATCGCCACTCCCACCCCTCCTTTGAGCCAACCTGGTTACACCAAGCGTTTCAAGGGTTGCATAGCATGGTATTGTTCATTGAATAGCTAGCGAAAACTCTTACAAACTTAAGTTACCACCACAACAAAAATGCTATATGTATAATTGTCTTAATTTTAATAACTATTAAGCAACATAGGCATGATTCTAACACTACTGGTTATGTGAAAACTTTTATTCAAAGTTTTAGATTTGTTATGAATGTACTTATTTATAAGCATTTAAGCATGAAAAGGAAATTCAGAACTTTGCCACATTTTTTATCATAAAAAAGTAATTTATTTATTTTATTTGTTTATTTAGCAGATATTTTATTTTCCTTCAATAAATGATTTAATTTATAGTGGTGGACAACTTTCGAAATTAGATTAGTTAAACCATTCAAATGACTGACAAGATAATTATAATTATTAGTTAAACATGTTTAATTTGGTAGTTTATAAATCAGACGAATGAGAAGATATAATAATTATTTATATTATTAATTTAATACAATGCAAATAATTTCAGTAATTAATTATGAGGGACAAATGAAGGTTTTGATTGTTTTAATAAGAGAATGGTGATTTTAGGATGATATTTATATTTATCTGAATTATTTTAGGTTTAGCTTTTGGTTATTTTTTTCACACCTTTAAAGTATTCATAACCAGGTTTTAAAAAGCCTTTTGACTCTTTAATTTGCTAACTTTTGTCTTTTGGTTATTCATAACATCTTACTACCGCCCTTTTGGAAAGTAATAGAAAATTTATATATAGATAATTTATATATTTCTAGAATGTTTACTGGGTGCTTAAGTCATTAAACCAAATTAATAAATCTTTTACATCTTATTTCTAGAATGTTTACTTGTTGCTCAAATTGTTAAACCGACAAATGGCCACAATTGAACTTCTAGATGCATGGAAGGTGATTATTTGTGAACTCTTAAAATATGTTAGATTCTTAAATATAAATTAAACAAGAAGTAAGAGGATCGAATTAATAGGTTTCTCTAATATGGAATGGGTGATAAATATAATATATATCAAATTTACTAATTAAACGTTTGAGGATAGAAAATCCATCTACAAGTTAGTTTTTCACGAATTAGTTATGATTGAAAAAAACTTTTGTCACTAATCTTTTTTACGGTCGAAAATAACTTGGGAAAAGTTTTAAAAGTTGAAATAACCCTCACTAAATATTCTAATGGCTCTTTTGCTACTAAGCCATACCTAGTTCTGTTACTCTATAAAATCAACCATTTGGAACTAGTAACTTTTGCATGAAAGAAAATTGTGCAAAGAAAAAGATGAACGTATAGTAAATTCATACGTACAACAATGATTACCAAATTATGTTCTTAATTGAATCATGTATAAGTAATTACTATATTTGATGCTTATCGTTGTTTGTATCAGACTTCAAATTTCAAAAACTAGAAACTAGTAGGTGTATAAGTAATTAACAAACCTGAGGCTTCACAACAATCAAATTAATAACTTATCGAATGTTTAATTAATTTTAATCAATTTCTACTCAGCATCATAATTATTATTGCTTAAATTCATTTTTATTTTATGTAAAAAGATTTGTAATCTAGATTTGAAAGCAAGCACTCTGGGCCATGTTTGGGTCAATGGCAAATGTCTCTCCTTTTGGCTCCATTTTCCTAAAACCATTTACCAAATTAATAATATTTATTGTGTTCTTAGAATTTGGACTTGAATATTATCATAAATATATATCACCATCAACGAGGACAAATTAAGCGTGTATACATCTATTTAATTTCTCTAACATATATTTGCTTTTATTGTTTATTTTAATAAATATATAATCATCTTGAGATGTAAATAAACCGTTGAGAAGAAGCACACACTTAAAAAAAACACAGACCCTAACGATGAGTTGAAAAACTATCTCCACAAAAATTAACATATTAACATTATCGATCTATAGTTTATTAAGTTGACATATAAGGGTTTATCTATACTTAGTAACAAAGTTTGCATTCTTTGTTTTTTTTAATTTTTTGGTATAATTTTATTTTTAAATCTTTCTAAATATAAATTAGATATACTTAGTAGAGAAAGTTATTTTATAGTGTATTTAAATATGAATCGGCCATGTTGCTAATGGTTATAGTTTGGTGTTATAAATTAATGTTGGGACGTATATAGTTAAAGCATTTGTTGTATTTTGAAATCCTTACGTGTACAAGTATAACATAAGTATATAAGTATGTCGAAATGCAATATTACTTGTAAACTATTATTTGGATTATGGTTCTGTGTATTATTACTAACAATATTGACTGCTAACTTAATTAGACGCAAGAATATGTGAGATAAACGTTATTATTCAACTTAAATAATATAACAGCTTAAAATGAATAAATGATGATATGTTTTATTATTTTAGTGATGGAAAAAATTAAAAAATATAGTCGCTAATACAATATTAACGCCAATAATGATATTAACTTACAATATTAATAAAGTAATAAGGATATTAGTAATCAATAGTAATACTAATAATAACTAATATCAATCCGATATTTTTTAACCACATTCTATTCTAGTCAATGATATATAAATGTCACTTTCTTTTTCGATTACATTTGATCAAGTGCTCCCACTTTATTAAAACTTATCTTTGACCGAATATATTATTTGGAAGTAATCAATATATTTGTTCTTAGAATTTTGACTATGTAGTATCATTAATTCTTTATCATGTGATCTCAATCATGCATGACGAAGGCGTTTTCATTTTTATATAATTACGATTACAATTACAATTCATAAACTCAATGAAATTACACCTAAAAATAATACTTAACTGTCTGGATCGATGATCAAATCAGAGGTTGTCAATAGGTTTTCGAAATAAAAATCAAGCCAAAATAAAATTTAAAATTCTTGTAAATTATAAAGTATAGTAAAAGTTCAAGTTTATAGAGTAACATTGAAATTATGAAGTTATAATCATTTTAAAATGACATATTTACAAATCCTTTTATGCGTTATAAAGAAAACATATGATATAATCTTATGCCCTAAAAGCTAAAAGTATCAATGTTTTTGTTTTAGAGACACACTTTTATGTCTTAATATATACTTTAGTATCTAGTTTTTATTACTAATTTATTTAGACATGCACTTAATTTTATGTTCCAATTTTATAAATTTTCACAAGTAGACATGATAGCCCTTGACTAGTCAAAATTGTTCCAAGGTTATCGTGTTGTCATGTTGACCTTATAGCCTAGATACTTAAACCATGGGAGTCGACTTTAGAATCCATCATAAGCCTCGGAAAAGATTAAGTTGGCTCTTAATACTTGGTAAATAATATAAAAAAATTTATTTGAAAAACACGTAAATACATAAATGTTACCAAAATGATGTCATCCTAATTTAACATTTTGTTTCTCTCATCAAATAAAACTCAATGAGATTACTAATGTGTTATGCGTGTGCTTTTTTATCGGTTTGTATATTATAAAATATTACTGTAAGAATATAATATATGTTTATTCTAGGTAATAAATTATTTCCCTTTATTGATCTTTAATATCAACACACTTGTATATATAGTTGTCTTTTTATATAACACTATTATTCAAACTCTCTTGCAATAATATAGGTCTACAGGTTAATATTCAAACCATCTAGGCTATAATGATATTTCTAGGTTCACATTATTAAGCTTTTTTTATACAATGTATATAAATATAAAAAAATTACTAGCACTATATTACATTTATATTATATAATAGATCGAGCTAGCTACTTGAGTCTTGAGACTTAAAAAAAAACATGAAAACTTAAAGGTGGTTATTAGGTTTTGTACTAGCTTAACGATTTATTTTTATAGTACTATAACCCTAGCCTTGTTTCTAATAACAATTTCTGTAAACTCAAAGTGTAGTTAAATAAACAATTTAGTATTCACCGAGTCACCATATGCTTATTCCAGCCCAAAGCTCGTACTTTTCTTCTCATTATTGTGATTTTAACAACAATACTTCATTTTAGGCTTCTTAAATTAATTCTAACAAGGTTTAAACCTGATGGTCTAATTAGGCTACCTATCTAAACGTATAATGTATTTCTAGTATGGTATTGGCAACATCAATATAAAAATACTATGGTTATTTAAAGAATTAAAATTGGTTTTAAATTTTGTTTTTGTTAGTATACAATACGTATGTTTATAATATCAACATAAAAATATGCTTAGGAAGTAGATTGAGCCAATATATGATCTCTTAATCTAGTGGTTAAGGGGGATGTGAGAGGTTTTGCCTCTCTTAGAGGTCAAATGTTTAAACATTAGCATTGACGAATATTACTAACTTGGTGATGCTAACAACTAACAACTAATCTTTCGTTAAAAAAAGATAGATTGAGATACATGATAGATTGAAAAGACAAACATAAGAATGAGAAAATAACTAACTCAGGTGTTCAACATTAAATGTATTAGACTAACATTAAAAAGATAGATTGAGATACATGATAGATTGAAAAGACAAAAATAAGAATGAGAAAATAACTAACTCAGGTGTTCAACATTAAATGTATTAGACTAACTACTATGTCCATGCATATTTTTCGAATTTAGACAGGTATCCTCATTACATTTTTGCTAATTACCATATATTCTAATGCTCTAAACCTAAACATAATGCTTATAGAGTAAAATGATGCATGATTGGCAACGTACTAATGTCATGAAGATGACGAGACAAAGTGACGATGACTGACAAAGTGTTTGATCTTTTTTCTTTGTAAAGACAAGAAAATTGTTTTTTTTTTTGTTTTCCTATCTATCACTTTTTATTCTTTTAATTAAAACCGAGAATGATACATAAATAGGTTATGAAAAAAGGATGCTAGATGCAATGAGAGTTGAGACTCTTAGGCTAGGACGAATGTAGGGGTAATAGGGCTCCGACTGCCCAAAGCTCGTACTGTAAAAAAATTCTTTATAGTGTTATGTATACGTGAAAAATCCGACTTGTCTCCCATAAAATTTTGCGATCGCCCCCTTAAACTTTAAACTAAAGAAAGAGCAAGAATGTCACAGACACATTATGGGGATGGAACTATAATAGGATCACAATCCAACGAACCATATTTTCTCATAATCAGGGTCTGTAACTAAATAGATTTTTAGTACTTTCACCCTCAAATAATCAAGTAGTTAGTATGAAGAAAAGAAAATTTATAACGAAATAGATGTTTTTGACCATTAAACAAGCTAATTTATATTGATTTCAAGTATGAGAGATTAAATGGTATATTTATTAGACGACATTGTTCTCGAACATGTTAAACATAATCGACATTAAAGGGTTTGGGAACCGTTTTAACGATAAACATAATCGATTCAAACATATCACATATCTTCACTTTTATGAGTATAATTTTTTTAAACATAAACTACTTTTATAATTATAATTGCTTTAACACGGTTCTTGATATATATGCAAATACAAGAGTTTGAGGACCGTTTTAACGATATTTCTCGACAATGAACTGTATACGACCCCGTCTCACTTGAACCGGACCAAGATATATTATATTGTGACAGTCAGACGACCCTTAAAATTTTCCGCCCCCCATGAATAAATTTTCTGGGTCCGTCACTGTAAATAGATGCTCCAAACAATAGTTAACCACTACATTTGATTTAACATAAACTTTAGTGAAATGGTTTTTATCCACGTTTGGATGATATTTTAACTAAATAACCACTAAACATAGTTTTAGAATTCTCACACAAATCGATGCTTTTAAGAAAAAAATAAATTGGATCTTACAACTTGTTATAGGCGGAGAAAAAAACTTTATAATGAGACCTCTATTAATAACTAGTGTCTCCGCCATGACATATAGAGATATGGAATGGTACAATTGTAATTTACAAATATATAATGTATGAAATATTATCATCGATGCATTAATCAAAAATAAATATGGGTGGTCATATATTGACACGTGTGACATGTTGCTTCTAATTGGGCTTATAAGATCACTACTAGTCTACAGTCTACTAGTATTAATATGGGCTTTAAACCTTTATCTATGCTCAAGTCTTCTTCATATTTTTATCCTTTTGAAAGTTTAAATGTTTAAAACAAGATATTGCCAAATTAGATGTCTTTTTGTCCTTATTTCTTTCACCTTCATATATTCTTAATAAACTCGGGTTATTTATTAAATAACATATAGATTAATCAAAATAAATTATTTTAAAGTTGAAACTTTTCTTCTTATATACATCTAATGAACTACACTTAAAATAGATTTTGATACAATATTTGATTAGAATGTATAACAAAAACCGCATGGAACTTAAATTTTTTTTTTTACAGGATTCAAGAGGCCATTTTTCTTCTGATTTCATGCACACGTTTAATTAAGATTTTTATAACAGGTCATCAAATTCGTTGCAATAATGATTCATTGAAATATCTAGTCAATGTTGACACTAACGCACATGACACACATATGACAACTCTTCTGGCTTCAAATTTTAATCTAATGTTGTAGTAAGTTTTGATATACAATCTTTATAACAATGAATCTAACACAACATTACATTACATAATTTCAACTGATCGCAGGCATGAAGCACATACACATTGGTACTTTATCTTCAATTCTTTCTCGTCTACCGGATTCTCAAATATTCACACCGATGGATCAACAGTCGTGATTTCTTTACTCTATCTTTGTGAGTTACAGACACTCTGCTATTCTCTCTATTTTGTTTTTCTCTCCAATATGTAATAATTTGTTTTTGGATCTTGTTCTGTTAATCACAATCATATGTTATGGATTCGAATATGTGTGATTGTTCTGTTATTTTTGTGGTGTATTATGTTTATTGGATGTTGTATTTACGAATGTGATCTAAAAGGTAACATGGGTTTGTCTATATATGAATGACTTTGGGAGTTTTCGTTCACATTCGAGGCCTCAAGCATGCAGTGGTAGTAAAGTGTTTACAACCAGCATCACATAAAAGTAGTTAGACACGTACATCTATGTCTTTCGGTTTTAATAGTCACGGGGACTCGATTTGAACGCAGGTAGCACGCCTTCCTGCGAGCTGGTGAAGAAGATTGATCATATCATTAATCATGATACAAGTAAATCCTATTCTAAATCATGGAATAAAGATGTATAGGCTTAGGCTTAAAGATATATTACTAATCAATATACTTAGATTTTGTAAGTTTATGGAAATGAATTGTTGATATAAATGAATGACTACATGACAACATACAATATTCCATATGTATAAACACTCAAAAATGACTAGAAGGATTTCCATTTTTGTTGTTCACCCGCATCGAATTTAGATGTCTATCTATTTTCTTACAGTTACACAACTGCCATCATTTCAGGTGGGAAAAACATGGGTCATGATGCCATTGTGACATCATCATCTCAGACAGAAGAATTAATGTTGTCAAAGTCGAAAAGCAAGAAGATCTTGAAGTCAAGTGCGATACCAAAGAAGAAACAGAACATATAAACCCACAGCAAATAACGTAAAGAAAAGGAAGTGCACTTACTATATCAGCTGCAGACTCAGAGTGCTGATGAACCTGTGATCATGTTTGTAACGTGTATAAACTGTGACAATCATTGGAATTCTGTTAAGGAATCAACATTCGTTCCAACTGTTATTTTTTTCTTCAGTTTGCAGAAACATTTGTATGTCAGATCATAGTCAGATGTAGATGTTCAGTCTGTTGTGATAACTTATTACCATATTCGAAGCATTTAGTCAGAAATAATGCAGATTTTGTAGCCTAAAATGTAATGATTTACATGCAAATACACAAACAACTTTTGATTGCATATGAGAGTAATGGCTTACTTTACTTGAGTGAGCCAGACATGCAGGCTCCCCTTGGCTTGAGCTCAGCTCGAAAGTTAAACAAGCCAACTCAGCTAGGTTGTATATCAATGAGCTGACTTCAAGTAGTTTTTCTGGAGCTATCAGAAGTACACCCAGAGTTACACCATACTTTTATATACCTTACCAAACCCGCATATCAGATTAAACATTTTATCATTTACTGTTTGTTAGCTTCTGAATGATAGGAGAATCATGTCCTATGCTTGGGGTTAGGTTAAGTAACAATGAAAAAGTAGCAGAATCAGGCGCGAAACCTCGGTTAATCATTTCCTCGAGAAGAATCTCAGCTACTTGAAATGCTTTTTGCTTCAACAACTCTTGAACAATAACATTGTACGTGACACTATTTGGCAAACATCCATCCTCTTCCATCTTTCTAAGCAATTCTCTTGCTTTACCAAATAAGCCTTCTTCGCAAAGCACCCTTATCATCACCGTGTAAGTCCTAACATTCTTTTTTAACCCTTTCAAAGAAAGCTCCTCAAATAGATCCATTGCCAAATTATGCTTCCCACATTTTCTACAACCATCAATCAATATAGTATACAACACTACGTCTTTCATCATTTCTTTGTTCCCCAATGAAGTGAAGAGAGCCAATGCATCTGAACACTGACTATTCTCACACATTCCGTGGAACAAGATACGATAGGTGCATACATCGGGAGCCTGGCCCTTTGCTTGCATCTTGTTAAGAGTTCTCTAGCCTCTGCAGGATTCCTTGATTGAAACAAACCTTGTAACATGATATTGTAAGTAATAACGCTCGGAATCAAACCCTTGTCTTGGATTTTTTGAAATAGACGTCTCGCATCCTCGATTCTCTTCTTCTTACAGTATCCATTTATCAAGGTGCCATATGTGATGATGTTGGGCACAATATTCCTCTCCATCATGTCATTAAGAACTTTCTCCGCTCTCTTTATTTCACCACGTAAACAGTACCCATCGATTAGTGCACTATAAGTGATTACATCCGGATGTAGTCCTCTTCGTACCATCGCTTTTACAGCAAGCTCTGCATCCTTTACGGATCCTTGCTTGCAAAAAGAATTTACCAAGATAGTAAAGGTACGCACTCCTGGAGACACTCCTTCCTCCTCCATATCTCTCAATATTTTTGCAGCTTCCGTCTCTTGACCAAAGTTACATAGACCCTGAATTAAAGAGTTGTAAGTGATAACATCTGCAGTTACACCCTTTTCAGCCATCTTTGCAAACAGTTGTAACGCCTGATCAACCATTTTGTCTTTACAGAGACCGTCGATGGCTGCATTGTACTGTTCTACACATGGTTTACACGAGCCTGCTTCCATGAACTTGAGCAGTTCAAGAGCCTTGCTAGTGTGACCTACTTTACAAAGCCCATTAATAATAATCCCAAACATAACCTGATTAGGCTCACAAAGTTTCTCTCTAAGCAGTTTCTTGAACAGCTCAACAGCTTCGAAAACTCGATCAGCAAGAACAAGCCCATTTAGGAGGGTGATATAGGTGGTCAAATTGGGTGGATGACCTTGCTTGAAAATGGTTGCTAGTAAGGCAAAACCATAAGCAACTTGATTCAACCGGCAATGACAGTTAATAGAGATGTTCATTGTGTAGATATTAACAGGAATACCCATCAACTTCATTAGCTTAATAAGTGAAAGGGCATTGGAATATTGTTTCATCTTTACAATAACATTAATCAGCTTAGCAAACTGGATGGTGGAAGATGGAGGTTTTCTTTGAAGCATTTCATCAAACAGTTGGAGGGCTTCATCAACATTAGTGACTCCAGTATGCTTTAGGCGCAAAAATCTTTGTGTGAAATGAGAAATTGAACCAGTAAAGTAATAACAAGGTTGAATTCTTGTGTAGTTCATCTTCCAATCGACCTTAGTTTCAACTTCAATGGAGGCCGAAGAGATGGAGCATAGTAATTATGGGTGTACAGCTTCTTCAAATCTACCCTATAACACTTGTAGTGAAAGAAGGGGATAAACATTCGACAAAGTTAAGATCTTGCCGGTGCCGGTGCCGGTGCCGGTGCCGGTGACGGTGGTCGGAGGTACATGCATGCATGGAGCAAGACATGAAGATCTTGAGGTCGTTAAGCTATACATAAAAGTATATAACCAGATTTTAATTGATTGGTGATGTAACCTTCTATAAAAACTAATGTGATTAGTTTATTATATTTTATACTTGAACTCGATTAATTAGAGGTGGATAAATCGGGTTGAAACTGATTTCAAGTATATAGTTTTGGGTTGGTCAACATACGTGAATTGGATAGTAAATGTCCGATATCCGATAGGTAAATACCCAATACATACCTGACAGGTTTTGAGTCGAGTATAGGACATATTTTTTAATAAAATAACGGTTAAGAATACCCAAACACATCACAAACCCACCCTGTTGTCACCCTATGGCCCTATCACTCAAATTCTATATGCAAGTTAAAACATTATTTTTTGGTTAATACTATTGCAAATTGCTTCAAAAATCTTACAAATATGAAACTTTACAAAATAATCTAGTGAGAGTTTATTAATTGTTAAATATGCAACAGATTTTGTTTCCAAAATAATCAAAGAAAACGTACGCAACCCCCGTAGAAAATAAAATAAAAACACGTGCATTAGTTATTTCACTTTTTTGGAGAATTACTAAATCGGTTTCTTATGTAGATATACTAGCTTTAGTAAACCTGTCTATTACACGAGTTAATAAAAAAATATTAAATATAATAAAATTTGATAATTATAAATCGATATTTTAAAATAAGATATTGTTGGATCATGATAAGGCTGGTGCAACCAAAACCACTTCATAGTCACTTTTGGTACTACATTGAAGGGCTTCCGAAGCCAAGCAAGAAATCTTCCGAGAGTCTGAGGAACAACAGCTGAAGACTATCTTCCGAAGACAAAGTCAGCTTCCGAAGACAAAGTCTGATGAAAGAGCTGAAGACAAAGTCAGCTTCCGAAGACAAAGTCTGATGAAAGAGCTGAAGATAAAGTCAGCTTCCGAAGACAAAGTCTGATGAAAGAGCTGAAGACAAAGTCAGCTTCCGAAGACAAAGTCTGATGAAAGAGCTGAAGACAAAGTCTGCTTCCGAAGACAAAGAAGACTCCAAGCTTTGGAAGAAACAGTCTTCCGAAGAATAAGTGCCTTCGGAAGAAGTTATTCTTCCGAAGTACTTTATCCTTCGGAAGACATTGCTATGTCCAGCAGATAAAAGTATGGTCCCTGTCAGTCCGCTGCAGACCTCTGATACAGCATGGCATCTTCCTAAAGAGCCATGTTGTTGACCATACTTTATTCTACTGTTCACCTTTTTATGATAGTACATGTTACCAACTTTAGTTGGTGACAAAAGGTAAGTCAGGGACATGTCCTGACTACCAACTCTCAGGCAAAATGTCTGAAAGACCTCACCTAGAGTCTTGTAGTATAGATGTAAGGTTAGAGGTGTCCAGCTGGTATCAAAGTATATCCGGCTGTAGGTAGTATTATATATATCTTCTCCCTGTAACTCTTTAGACAAGCGATTTGAGTACAAGAGTCTTGTAATCCTTTGAGTTGAGAAGCAATATATAAAAGTACCTTGAAATTTACTTGCTGTGTTAATTTTCTTACTGCTTGTTACTTGTTATATTGTGATCAACTCTTCATAGACTACTTGCTGAAAGTTGTTCACAGTGAGTTGAGAGAAAAACCACCATAATCGATCCTGCAATTGGTATCAGAGCTCCAGGCTCTTGATTGTGAGATCTTACCATCTAAATCAACCTGTTTTTCATTCCTCACTACAAACCACTCATTCAAATGGCTGCTCTCTCCAAGGCTGATATGGAAACCGGTACCATGACCAAGTCCCCACTGATCATGTGACAACCCGAAAATTTTCGTGAATTTATATGAATTTTTATATGAATTTACAATTTGTTTTTATATTTTTATTATTACTTAATAATAATATTAATAATAATGAAAATAATGAAAATAATAATAATAATAATGATATTATTATTATTAAAAATAATGATAATAATAATAGTAATAATAATAAAGGTATTATTACAAATAATGATAATAATAATAAATATAATAATAATTATATTATTATCAAAAATAATGACAATAAAAATAATAATGTTATTGTTAAAATAATAATATTATTAATAATAATAATGCTAATAATAAATAAATTAATAGTAATAATTTATAAGATTTATTAATTGATTTAATAAGTCCAGGGGGGTAAATTGTAAATCTTAAAACTTGTTTTAAAACTTAAAAACATAAAATAACAAACTGTGAAACCTCAGGGGCCAAATGTGAAAATATTAAAATCTAAACTGCACTCTCTCTCTTCTCTCGCGATTTCCGGCGCCGGACCGGCCGGTCGCCGGCGGCTCTCCGGCGAGCCCAAAAGTCGGGTATTAGGCCATGATTTCGACCCCACGACACAACCGAATCAAACGGGGGACAAAGTGGAATGTTCACGTGAAGTTAATTTATGTAAAAGCTAACCGAAATTGCGAATAATGGTCCACAAAATACTTTCGGCCGACACCACTATGAACACGCACTAACCATCACAATAATGCAATTAAATTATTTCAATCGATCGACTATAAGAATCCTAAGCTACTATCACTTCGAATTGCATCTAAAAACATACTAACACATCGATTTAACTTCATCTTCCCCGCGGACCTGCAACCTATTCGAACACCACCCTCTGACCTCTCTAACTCGAATTAAACAGAGGGCAATTCATCTTGGAGGCCAATCGAAGCTAACTGCAAAGTTGATTTGATTAACAACAACATTTAGGCATCGAATGATTCTGACCTAACCGCGACCTGTTCTTCGATCATTCTTAACGATTTGAACATCAAAACAGGTAATTGATTACATTGTTGTGTTCGTTTAATCATGGGGAACGAAAGCCCCATGAATTTGTGCATTAACAGAATCAAATCGAACTTCAATTTGAATCAAATTGATTCTAGGGTTCTTGAATTTGGGGATGAACATTCGGGTGTGTTTAAAACTATTTGGGGCGGGGTTTGTTCGCTGATGAGCCTTTGGCTCAGTGGTTTGTGCGCGGGTGTGTTGAGGGGGAGGTCACGGGTTCGAACCGTGCACCTCCCAACCTTTTTATTTTATTTATTTTATTTAGTTACTTACCCTTTAAAAATAAATAAAAATTATTAAAAATACATAAAAATCACCAAAAATTATAAAACTGATTTCTAAGAACTTCTTTATTTTTAATTAATTTTCTGTAAATTATTTAATTAAAAATACTTCAAATAAAATTTATACAATGTATTCAAAAATATTATAATTAAATATTTTATAAAAATAGACTTTAATTAATGATTTAAGGTATTAATTCATTAATTAGACACCATATTATTTTAATTAATGATAAATCCTAATAATTGTATAAAAATAATTATTTAGAAACTTTAATTATTTATGTAAATTGTTATAAATTATTATCCATATAAAAATGGATTTCCAAATAATAAAGTAGATCATCAAATTATTAATGGATGTTATAGTATTTTATGGACTTATTTTGGTAATATAAATACTAAGTAAATTTTATAAATTTAAGTATTTATAAAATCTTACAAAAATTAATATAAACTTATATGTTTATATAACGTCTATAATTTAATTAGAATATAATGATATGTCAAAATCATTATTAAACTAATTAAATTTTATATAAATCATTAATTATTAACAAAAATAATTAAATGATTTAATGTTTATAACAAATCCTAGAAAACCAAAACCTAGATCAATTGAACACCAGGTTCAAGATCTAACTTATTTAGGTTTTTGGATTTGTATATATATATATACTTACGTGAAATTATAATTCCTTAACAGGAATTTACTAGGTTGTCAACACCACACAGGAACTGAGGTGAGTTCATAACTATTCCCCTTTTTAATCATTTAAATATTTTGGGGCTGGAATACATGTTGTAATTGAAATTACAAATTATTTTTGGTGTATTATGTTAAATAATAATTTGATCACATTTATGATTACATATGGTTATTATGAAAATCCTTCTCTGTAAACTGGAATATAAATAAGCAGGGATCTTTTGGATAGTACTATCGGGGAGTGACTTACCCCCACAAAGGTATGGACATGTGATCCATATCAGATGCACAAAGATCTTGATGTCATTCGGGATGACTGTTTCTGTAGTGAGAAGGCAGATGTGCACTTTATAAAGTTTGCATTATAGTTCCGTTTACAACCCATATGAGGATAAATGTAAAGGAGGATTTGCTCCCTCTGATTTGAAATTATTATGAAAATATAATATACACATAAAAGGATAATAAACTAAGTGACATGGACAAATTCAATGTGAAGGATTTGTTGGGCTTGTACTTAGTAGGTATGTGGGGTAGCGGGTTCACCTTATTAAAAGGGTTCCGACAGCTATTCATATACCGGTGAGTAAATTAAACTCACACTTTTTCTATAAATCCTATTTGATGATAATTGATGATTTATCATTATGTTTTACTTACCTATGAACTCACCAACCCTGTGTTGACACTTGATTTACATGTATTCTCAGGTATCTACTAGGAGCTTATGGATATGCACGTAGGATCATATAAGAGCTCAAGATACCTATTGATTATTATCTGAAATATGATTTAGACATGTTGTCATGAAACAATCTATATTTACTTCCGCTACGCATAATATTACTCTGAACATTATTGTAATGATTATCTAAAAACTATCATATAGATATTTGCATCTCTGTGTAACTACTGTGTTCGATCCTGTTTGTTCCCCCTCCGTGATAGATTCCAGACCCGGAATTTGAGGGTGTGACAGATTGGTATCAGAGCCATTGGTTATACTGAGTTAGGAATTGCATCTAGCCTATAGCCACACACAATAGTTGCACAAAGTAAATTGCCTTAGTTAGAGATTGACTAAGATTAAAAAGTTATATGCTTAAACTTAGATAGTTGTTTTCCTAAACATGACTTTGACTCTTTGACTCATTCCTAAACTTATTCTCAACGACACGTGGGATCTACACTTATCATCGTGCCTAAATCAAATGGTTTTCAAATCTCGTCAAAGTCCGTGTCACATGACCGAGAACATGCAATGCTGGAAGAGTGGGATACCTGTATCTTAAGGTGTTCTGTCTAGGCAAGGTATTTCATACAACTTGATTACCTTACCTGGGAACCCTCGAGATGAGTATTCGCTTATAGGTACGCATGTCCTCGTTAAGGTTGTGGTGGAACACAAATACTTTGATAAGTCAACGTATTCGCTTTGGTTTGCGAACCGAACGTTTACACTCCTAACCTCTCATTGTTATTCTAAACAATCTCATTAATGATTTTATTATTTTGAAAAGTTTTAGAAACCAATTACCCGTTTTTCATAAAGGTTTCTTCTTTCCATATTATACAGCATGTCTTCTCGGCAAATCCGTTCACGATTTAGAAACTCTGGCCGTAAGATTTCCGCTATTGTAACACGTGAAGTTACTACAGTCATATACATGTCCTTAAGGCAAATGGCTTCTCGTGATTACCTTGATATGTTCCATTTGGTAATCTAAGCCACGCTTGTCCTAACCTAAAGCGAGACTTGTTTCCTTAGTACTCGTGCCTTGCCGAATTAATCGAAAAATCCAGTTTTCTTAAATTCCCATCTGTCCTACAGTAATTGTCCATACTTTGAACATTTGATATAAAATGCATCTATTGAATATGTCAAAGTGTGAATTCTCATCAAACAATTTCATGATAGATGGACGCACCAGCGGGCAGAGGCAGAGGTAGAGGACGCGCCAGAAGAACTGTCCCAATAGGGATGACTCCTGAAGAAATACAAGCCTTGGTCAATCAAGGTGTTGCTGCAGCCCTAGCCACTCAGGCTGCTCAGAATGGTCATCACTATTCGTATAAAAAGTTCCTAGACTGCAAACCAGATACCTTCACTGGTGCAGAAGGGGCCATTGGGCTCATAAGGTGGTTCGAGAAATGTGAATCCATCTTCGCTATATCTGAATGTCCCGATGAGAGTAGGACCAAGTATGCCTCCGGAGCCTTGAGTGGAGCTGCACTCTCGTTCTGGAAGACAGAAGTTTCAAGACTTACTCTCTCCCTAGCCAATGCTATGGATTGGGAGGAATTCAAACAGCTGATGATGGAAGAATTCTGCCCAAGAGAAGAAGTACAAAGGTTTGAAACCGAGTGCTGGAACCATAAAATGGTGGGATCTGAAATTGAAAAGTATACCACTGAAAATCATGAGTACGCAACTTTGTGTCCTCATATGATGGAGCCTGCTCACAGAAGAATTGAAGGCTACATCCGTGGACTGTCTCCGGTCATTCAATCTATGGTCACTTCCTCCAACCCAACTTCAATCCAACAGGCCATTAGGATAGCTCACAAGCTGACTAATGAGGCTGTGGCTCAGGGGAAGTTACCACCATGAAACAAGGGTAAGGGTGTCGCTGCTGAAAGCTCGGGGAAGAGAAAGTTTGAAGATGCTAAAGACAGTGAGAGTCAAGGTACAAGCAAGAAGCAAGATCGAAAAAGCACCAAGACAATCAGGGCATTCCGCCTAGATGTCAGAGGTGTGGCAAGCGTCATCATGGCAAGTGTACCGCAATCATCTGCTACAAATGCAACAAGAGGGGGCACACTGCTCCTGAATGTAGAACCAAGACTCAAGACCAAGGAAAGAAGGATGGTAATCAGCAGAATGGTGGAAAGAAGGAAGTTATTTGTTTCAGATGTGGAGAAAAGGGCCATATTGCTAAAGACTGCACTGGGGAAAAGAAAGATACAGCCAAGGGCAGAGCCTTCGTTATTGGCAAAGGTGAGGCTCTCAAAGACCCTAACGTTATTATGGGAAAATTTTTGGTGAATAATGTTTATGCCATAGTATTATTTGACACGGGAGCTGATAGAAGCTTCGTATCTGATACTTTCTATAAGCACTTGAATGTAAACCCTGTACCCTAGATGAGCCATATGTTGTAGAAGTAGCAAATGGTAAATCCTTGACCGCATCACAAATCCTGAAAAACTGTACACTAGATTTATCAGGTCATATCCTACCAATAGACCTCATGCCCATTACTTTGGGAAGCTTCGATGTGGTAGTTGGTATGGATTGGCTATCCAAAAACTCTGCAGAAATTATCTGTAAAGACAAAATGATTCGTATCCCCCTACCAAATGATGAAGTCCTGTGTGTGGAGGGAGATAAGACTGGTGTCGTGATGGGAGTTATTTCTTACTTGAAGGCTCAAAAGTGTCTTCGAAAAGGACATACTGCTATCCTAGCCTTAGTCACTGACAAAGAGAAGAAGGAAAGAAAGATTGAAGATGTACCCGTCGTCAGGGAATTTCCTGAAGTGTTTCCTGATGAACTGCCTGGATTGCCCCCTAAAAGAGAGGTCGAGTTTTCAATCGAGTTAGTACCTGGAGCTACACCTATAGCTCGGGCACCATACCGTCTCGCACCTTCTGAATTAAAAGAACTATCTGACCAGCTTAGGGAACTCCTTGATAAAGGATTCATCCGACCTAGCTCGTCACCATGGGGAGCACCAGTGTTATTTGTGAAGAAGAAAGACGGGACCTTCCGGATGTGCATCGACTATCGAGAACTGAACAAAGTGACGATCAAGAACCGTTATCCCTTGCCACGTATTGACGACTTATTCGACCAACTGCAAGGTTCGAGCATTTACTCCAAGATAGATCTTAGAAGCGGCTATCATCAGCTGAGAGTCAGAGATGAAGATATTATGAAGACGGCTTTCAGAACTCGATACGGTCACTTTGAGTTCACAGTCATGCCATTTGGGCTAACAAATGCACCTGCTGTATTCATGGATCTCATGAATCGTGTATGCAAGCCTTATCTAGACAAGTTTGTCATTGTCTTCATTGATGACATCTTGATCTATTCCAAAAATGAGCAGGAGCATGAAGAACATCTGAGATTGATCCTTGAACTACTAAAGAGAGAGGAGCTTTATGCTAAGTTCTCGAAATGTGATTTCTGGCTTAAAGAAGTTCAATTCCTTGGTCATGTGATTAATGCTAATGGAATTCATGTAGACCCAGCTAAAATTGAATCCATCAAAAGTTGGCCTACACCTTCTAATCCAACGGAAATTAGACAATTTCTGGGACTAGCCGGCTATTATAGGAGATTTATCGAGGGATTCTCCAAGATAGCTCAACCATTGACTATGCTTACCCAAAAGGGGGTAGCATATCATTGGGGGTTCAAGCAAGAGGCTGCTTTCCAAACATTGAAACAGAAGTTGTGCAGTGCACCTATTTTGTCCCTACCCGACGGTATTGAAGACTTTGTAGTCTACTGTGATGCTTCTGTTCAGGGACTGGGATGTGTTTTGATGCTGCGAGACAAAGTCATAGCCTATGCCTCAAGACAGTTAAAGTCTCATGAGAAGAACTATGCAACTCATGACCTAGAACTGGGAGCTGTTGTGTTTGCTCTTAAATTATGGAGACATTACTTGTACGGTACTAAGTGCACTATTTATACCGATCACAAGAGTCTTCAACACCTGTATAATCAAAAGGAGCTAAACATGAGGCAGAGGAGGTGGCTTGAACTACTAAACGATTATGATTGTGCCATCAAGTACCATCCTGGTAAAGCAAATATTGTGGCTGATGCTTTGAGTAGGAAAGAACATGTGAAACCTCGTAGAGTGCGAGCTCTACAACTTACCATTCAAAGCAACCTGCCGGCACAAATCTTGAAGGCTCAGACTGAAGCCCTGAAAGAAGAGAACATTAAAGATGAAAACCTTCGAGGGCTAGACCAACAGTTTGAAGTTCATTCGGATGGAATACGCTTTATAGCAGGAAGAATTTGGGTACCCCTGTACGGGAATCTGCGAAGCTTGATCATGGATGAAGCCCACAAGTCTAGATACTCTATCCACCCAGGTGCAGATAAGATGTATTACGACTTGAAGCTTGTTTACTGGTGGCCAAGAATGAAGGCAGATATTGCAACTTATGTCTCAAAGTGCTTGACTTGTTCTAAAGTCAAGGTCGAATACCAAAAGCCTTCAGGAATGTTGACCCAACCAGAAATTCCCGTGTGGAAGTGGGAAATGATAACCATGGATTTCGTCACTGGTTTACCCAAGTCCCAAACGGGCAATGACACTATTTGGGTTATCATTGACCGTCTCACCAAATCCGCTCATTTCATACCCATTCGTGAGAAAGACAAGATGGAGAAGCTTGCAAGGGTGTACATCAAAGAATTATCTCTAGACACGGAGTGCCAGTGTCTATTATCTCTGATCGTGATGCACGGTTTACATCAATCTTCTGGGGTAAACTTCAAAAGCTCTAGGCACTCGCCTAGATATGAGCACAGCCTACCATCCTCAAACTGATGGTCAAAGTGAAAGAACCATACAGACTCTTGAGGATATGCTCAGGGCTTGTGTCATTGACTTTGGAAAGAACTGGGAAGGTCATCTACCTTTGGTAGAGTTTTCCTACAATAACAGTTATCATTCAAGCATCAAGGCGGCACCATTCGAGGCCTTATATGGACGAAAATGCAGATCACCGCTTTGCTGGGCAGAAGTCGGAGATAGTCAACTTACTGGTCCAGAGTTGATCTTTGAAACTCATGAGAAAATTGTCCAGATAAGAGAACGCATGGCTGCTGCCAGGGATCGCCAGAAAAGCTATGCTGATAAACGCCGCAAGCCACTGGAATTTCAGGAAGGAGATAAAGTTTTGCTAAAGGTATCTCCCTGGAAGGGAGTTATACGCTTTGGGAAACGGGGGAAATTGAACCCTCGCTACGTGGGACCTTTTGAAATTGTCAGAAGGATCGGCCCAGTAGCCTATGAATTAAATCTACCTGCTGAACTTGGTGGTGTGCACAATGTTTTCCACGTATCCAATCTAAGGAAGTGTTTATCCGATGAATCACTTGTTGTGCCTTTAGAGGAACTACAAGTAGATGAGAAACTCAGGTTTATCGAGGAACCAGTTGAAATCATGGATAAAGAAGTTAAACAACTTAAGCATAGCAAGATCCCAATTGTCAGAGTTCGGTGGAACTCCCGGCGTGGTCCTGAGTTCACTTGGGAACGAGAGGACGAAATGATGCGCAAGTACCCTAACCTGTTCAAAAATGTTACTAGTGCATCTTAATTTTCGGGACGAAAATTCCTCTAACAGGGGGATGATGTGACAACCCGAAAATTTTCGTGAATTTATATGAATTTTTATATGAATTTACAATTTGTTTTTATATTTTTATTATTACTTAATAATAATATATAATAATGAAAATAATGAAAATAATAATAATAATAATGATATTATTATTATTAAAAATAATGATAATAATAATAGTAATAATAATAAAGGTATTATTACAAATAATGATAATAATAATAAATATAATAATAATTATATTATTATCAAAATAATGACAATAAAAATAATAATGTTATTGTTAAAAATAATATTATTAATAATAATAATGCTAATAATAAAATATTAATAGTAATAATTTATAAGATTTATTTAATTGATTTAATAAGTCCAGGGGGAAATTGTAAATCTTAAAACTGTTTTAAAACTTAAAAACATAAAATAACAAACTGTGAAACCTCAGGGGCCAAATGTGAAAATATTAAAATCTAAACTGCACTCTCTCTCTTCTCTCGCGATTTTCCGGCGCCGGACCGGCCGGTCGCCGGCGGCTCTCCGGCGAGCCCAAAAGTCGGGTATTAGGCCATGATTTCGACCCCACGACACACCGAATCAAACGGGGGACAAAGTGGAATGTTCACGTGAAGTTAATTTATGTAAAAAGCTAACCGAAATTGCGAATAATGGTCACAAAATACTTTCGGCGACACCACTATGAACAGCACTAACCATCACAATAATGCAATTAATTATTTCAATCGATCGACTATAAGAATCCTAAGCTACTATCACTTCGAATTGCATCTAAAAACCCATACAACACATCGATTTAACTTCATCTTCCCCGCGGACCTGCAACCTATTCGAACACCCACCCTCGACTCTCTAACTCGAATTAAACAGAGGGCAATTCATCTTGGAGGCCAATCGAAGCTAACTGCAAAGTGATTTGATTAACAACAACATTTAGGCATCGAATGATTTGACCTAACCGCGACCTGTTCTTCGATCATTCTTAACGATTTGAACATCAAAACAGGTAATTGATTACATCGTTGTGTTCGTTTAATCATGGGGAACAAAAGCCCCATGAATTTGTGCATTAACAGAATCAAATCGACTTCAATTTGAATCAAATTGATTCTAGGGTTCTTGAATTTGGGGATGAACATTCGGGTGTGTTTAAAACTATTTGGGGCGGGGTTTTGTTCGCTGATGAGCCTTTGGCTCGTGGTTTGTGCGCGGGTGTGTGAGGGGGAGGTCACGGGTTCGAACCGTGCACCTCCCAACCTTTTTATTTTATTTATTTATTTAGTTACTTACCTTTAAAAATAAATAAAAATTATTAAAAATACATAAAATCACCAAAAATTATAAAACTGATTTCTAAGAACTTCTTTATTTTTAATTATTTTCTGTAAATTATTTAATTAAAAATACTTCAAATAAAATTTATACAATGTTATTCAAAAATATTATAATTAAATATTTTTATAAAAATAGACTTTAATTAATGATTTAAGGTATTAATTCATTAATTAGACACCATATTATTTTTAATTAATGATAAATCCTAATAATTGTATAAAAATAATTATTTAGAAACTTTAATTATTTATGTAAATTTTTTATAAATTATTATCCATATAAAAATGGATTCCAAATAATAAAGTAGATCATCAATTATTAATGGATGTTATAGTATTTATGGACTTATTTTGGTAATATAAATACTAAGTAAATTTTATAAATTTAAGTATTTATAAAATCTTACAAAAAATTAAATATAAACTTATATGTTATATAACGTCTATAATTTAATTAGAATATAATGATATGTCAAAATCATTATTAAACTAATTAAATTTTATATAAATCATTAATTATTAACAAAAATAATTAAATGATTTAATGTTTATAACAAATCCTAGAAACCAAAACCTAGATCAATTGAACACCAGGTTCAAGATCTAACTTATTTAGGTTTTTGGGATTTGTATATATATATTACTTACGTGAAATTATAATTCCTTAACAGGAATTTACTAGGTTGTCAACACCACACAGGAACTGAGGTGAGTTCATAACTATTCCCCTTTTAATCATTTAAATATTTGGGGCTGGAATACATGTTGTAATTGAAATTACAAATTATTTTTGGTGTATTATGTTAAATAATTTGATCATTTATGATTACATATGGTTATTATGAAAATCTTCTCTGTAAACTGGAATATAAATAAGCAGGGCTTTTGGATAGTACTATCGGGGAGTGACTTACCCCCACAAAGGTATGGACATGTGATCCATATCAGATGCACAAAGATCTTGATGTCATTCGGGATGACTGTTTCTGTAGTGAGAAGGCAGATGTGCACTTTATAAGTTTGCATTATAGTCCGTTTACAACCCATATGAGGATAAATGTAAAGGAGGATTTGCTCCCTCTGATTTGAAATTATTATGAAAATATAATATACACATAAAAGGATAATAAACTAAGTGACATGGACAAATTCAATGTGAAGGATTTGTTGGGCTTGTACTTAGTAGGTATGTGGGGTAGCGGGTTCACCTTATTAAAAGGGTTCCGACAGGCTATTCATATACCGGTGAGTAAATTAAACTCACACTTTTTCTATAAATCCTATTTGATGATAATTGATGATTTATCATTATGTTTTACTTACCTATGAACTCACCAACCCTGTGTGACACTTGATTTACATGTATTCTCAGGTATCTACTAAGAGCTATGGATAGCACGTAGGATCATATAAGAGCTCAAGATACCTATTGATTATTATCTGAAATATGATTTAGACATGTTGTCATGAAACAATCTATATTTACTTCCGCTACGCATAATATTACTCTGAACATTATTGTAATGATTATCTAAAAACTATCATATAGATATTGCATCTCTGTGTAACTACTGTGTTCGATCCTGTTTGTTCACCCCTCCGTGATAGATTCCAGACCCGGAATTTGAGGGTGTGACACGATCACCCCTGAAGACTTTGACACATGTGTATCAGAATGGAAGGCTTCATCAAGTGTCAAGATTCAAGGATGTGGGACTCCATTGTCAATGGTCCTTTCATACCAAGCACCACTTCTGCCACTGGTAATCGCATCATTCCAAAAGATTTGATGATTACTCAGAAGAAGACAGGAAGAGAATAGAGCTGGATCAAAGGGCTATGACTTCTCTCCAAACTGCTCTCCCCAACTCCGTCTACAGACGCTTCAAGAAGTGCAAAACGCCAAAGATTTATGGGAAGCACTGAAGCTGATGTATGAAGGATCCAAGGAAACCCAAGAGAACAAGAAGGATCTCTTGAAGCAGCAGTTTGAGAACTTTACTTTCAAGGCTGGTGAGACCTTGACTCAACAATACTTCAGGTACGTTGAGCTAGTAATACTCTGGAGGATATTGGAGTAGCTCTTGAGAATAGAGACATAGTTAGGAAGTTCATGTCTTCCCTTCCTAAACTATGGATACATTACTGTGTTGTAATCAAGAGAACTTCGGACCTTAAGACTCTTACTCTGACTGAGTTGTATGGTATCCTAAGTGCATTCCAGATGGAGATGAACATGCAAACTCCTCTGGTCACTCCAATAACCAATGAGTTCAGCCCTTCATGTGGTTGAAAGGGAAATCACGGAACCTCAACATCAGTTGCTGTGTTACCCTGTCAACTCACACAGCGGACCTTACATTACTCTACCTGAGACTCCAAAGTCTCAAAAGGTTCAACACAACTCCTCTCAGGATAGTTGTGCCTTTGTCTCTGGAAGTGGACACTCTGGTGATTTTCAATACTGTTTGATGATCTCGAGTGCTTCAGTCCAGATGATGTGGAGTATATGGATATTGTCCAGCAGATGGCTCTTTTAACTTACAGAGCGAAGAAGTTCTTCAAGAGAACTGGAAGGCAATTCCCTCAAAACCCAGTCAACAGCAGGTTTGGGTTTGACAAAAGCAAAGCAAAGTGTTACAACTGCAACCAACTTGGTCACTTTGCTAGGGAATGCAAGGCTCCCAAGAACAACCCGGGAACCCCACAGGCCTCCACACATCCCACTGCTTCAAAGCATGAAGAGAAGTCAACTGAAACAGCTGCTGTGGCTCAAGAAGTTGACTGGAGCTTCATGGTACAGGATGTGACTCCTGCTCAAGCACTCATGGCCGAACAGATGATGATCAGGTATATGAACATCTTTGTACTGCTGCCTGTATTGCTAAAGTTAAACTTTATAAGGATTACATTTCGGAAATCAGATCTGAGGTTGAGTCTTTAAATGTGCTAAAATCTGATTTTAAGAGAGCTGAATCTGACTATCAAAAGAAAATTGAGGAGTTAGAGAAAACCGTGTCTCTTTTAAAACATGAAAAGACTAATTATAAGACTCAAATTAAAGATCTGATATCCAAACTATCTGAGGTTCAAGCCCAGTTGGTAACAGCTGAGGCTCAGGCCAGGAAGCAAGCTATTGCTGAGCAAAGCTTCCAAACTATTCTTGCATCAACCTCTCATTCCAAAATGTTTTATCAAAACAAAGAAGGGTTGGGAACCAATAAAAATAGCTCCACCATACTCTTATGAGTCTATTAGACTACCTAGATGTGGTACTGAAGAGCAAGAGGTTCCAACTGCTGACCCTTCTCCATTGGAACTAAAGGATGAGGCAAAAATATAGCCACCACAGGGGAGAAACAGGAGGATACACTCATCTCCACCTGTGAAGACCAAATCCTAACCACCAAGGCAAGAAGAAGCAGAGCTAAAGCTGCTAGAAGGACTGCCAAGAAGGTTGCAGAGTCCAAGCTTAAGATCAACCCAAAGCAAAAGGGTGTCTTTATTTCTGCCGGATTTCAAGTGGTAGGTACTTTTGATTCAGGAAAGGAGTGTAATACCAGCACTCCTGTCCTACTGAAGGATCAGAAGTTGAAAGGAAAGTTGCTGATGAAGAGAAGAAACCCAAGAAACAGCAACCTGCAAGTTCCCAGAAGACTAACATTGCCTGCATAATGTGTGGTCTGCACAACCACATGGCTAAAGATTGTTATTACAATCCAGCAAGCACACATTATGCAAATAATGTTAGAAAGAAGGAGTCAGAGAAGGTTTCTCAGTTGGACCACTTCAAAAGGTCCAAATGATGAAAAAGGGAAAGTTGGTCTCGGAAGCCAAGTTGCTTTCGGAAGAAACCACTTCTTCCGAAGGGAAAATGGCTTCGGAAGCCAAACCTTCTAAGGTTCGGAAGAACAAGAAGGCTCCCTTGAAACCATCTCAGAAGAAGACTACTTCGGAAGAAAAGGTGGTGAAGGCTTCTTCCGAAAAGAAAGAAGCTTCGGAAGAAGGCCATGCTGCACAAGCTTCAACAAGCTCATCTTCAAAGATCAACCAAGGGATGGATTGGAAGATCAAGGAAGATGCTGCAGCCTAAACCTCTTCTTCAACAATGACCTCTATTGAACCCCAATGCATATCTTTTGGTTCAATTATGTCACTATCATTGGAAGAGCCCAAGACCAGCAAGGCTTGGGCTTCCAAACAAAACTAACCATCTCATCTTATGTGCAGGGACGTCCATTTGACAAGAAAACAATGTCTGGATTGTAGATAGTGGATGCTCCAGGCACATGACAGGGAACAGATCTCTCCTTCAACAATTCCAGAACTTTGATGGAGGGCCTGTCCAATTTGGAGGTGAGGCCGGAGGATATATTTTTGGCAGAGGAAGTATATCCAATGGCAGAATAAACATTGACAAAGTTCACTTTGTCAAACAGCTTGAACATAATCTGTTAAGTGTTTCTCAATTCTGTGACCAGAAGCATCAGATGCTCTTCACAGAACATGAGTGCATTATCCTCAAACCAGGGATGACAATTCCTCCGGAATTGGTGCTTCTTAGATCTCCCAGGAAAGGGGATATGTACAAGCTGGATATGAACAATGCTTCTCCTATGGGTGAAGTATCATGCTTTCTTTCCAAAGCTGATAGTGATGAGTCAACACTATGGCATAAACGCATGTGTCATGTGAATTTTAAAACAATGAATAAATTGGCTAAAAATAACTTGGTACATGGTTTGCCTAAAAAGGAATTTTTCTGCAAAGATAACTGTGTTGCATGCCTGAAAGGGAAACAACACAGATCATCTCATAAATCCAAATGTGTTAACTCTATCACTACTCCATTACACTTATTGCACATGGATCTCTTTGGACCCACAAGTATAATGAGCATTGGAAGGAAATCATACTGCCTTGTGATAGTTGATGATTTTACAAGATTTACATGGGTATTCTTTTTAAGAAGTAAAGATGAAACTGCTGAAACTTTAAAATCTTTTATTCTTAAAATAGAAAATCAAATTGATCACAAGGTTAAGATCATTAGAAGTGATCAAGGGACTGAGTTTAAGAACTTCGTTCTTGACTCATTCTGTGACTCAAAAGGGATTGCCAGACAATACAGTGCTCCCAGAACTCCTCAACAAAACGGTGTTGCTGAGAGGAGGAACAGGACACTTATTGAGGCTGCTCGGACCATGTTAGCTGATTCAAAGCTGCCTCTAACATTCTGGGCAAGGCAGTCAGCACTGCATGCTATGTGCAGAACAGGTTTCTTGTAGTTAAGCCCCATGGAAAAACCCCTTATGAGTTATGGAACAAGAGGCCACCGTTCATTGGCTTTCTAAGGTCCTTTGGCTGCAGGTGTACCATACTTAACACAAAGGACAACTTAGCAAAGTTTGCTGAGAAGTCGAATGATGCTATCTTTATTGGATACTCTTCTAGCTCTAAAGCTTATAGAGTATACAATATCAAGAATCAACAATTTGAGGAATCATCCAATATAGTTGTTAATGAGCACACTCCTTGTGTTAGGGGAAATGGACCTGAGTATATCTTTGATTTAGAATTGTTTCCAAACTATTCTAAACCATCTTGTGAGAATGTTTCAGCTGGAACAGGTGCTCAAGAGAATGCTGATGCTGATGCTGATGCAAGTCAACTGTTTGAGCTTCCCAGACCTCTTCCAAATTCTCCAAGAGCTGAAAGGCAACAAGCTTCAACCATTCACAGATCTGATAGTGTAACTATCTCTAGGAATAATGAAGCTTCAACAAGTGAATCACTTGATCAACCTCAAAGTTCTTCAGGTGATCCATTACAACACCAGGTTGAGGGAAGTAGTATTCTGAAGGAACAGGCAACTGTTAATCCTACTTCATAACCAACCATTGATGATGTTTCTCAATCATTCAATCAGTCCTCATTGAATGACTTTGAAACAGCAGTTGGACAGAGTGATCCAGTTCCTGATCAGAATATGTCTAACCTAGACTTATCTCTGCAACTGGAAGTGATTCCTCGTCTTAGGATTCACAACACTCATCCAACTGAGAACATCATAGGGAATGTCTCTGAGGGTGTGAGAACAAGAGGACAAACTCATCATGGGAATGTCTGCTTGTACTCATGCTTCTTGTCTCAGATGGAACCAAAGAAGGTAGAAGATGCCTTAAAGGATAGTAGTTGGTTGAATCGATGCAGGAGGAGCTGCTTCAATTCAAAAGACAAAAGGTCTGGAATCTATACCCACTACCATCTGGTCAAGTACCCATAGGCACTAAATGGGTGTTCAGGAACAAGAAAGATGATAGAGGCTTGATTATCAAGAATAAGGCAAGACTAGTAGTTCAAGGATACACCCAGGAGGAAGGAATCGATTATACTGATGTCTTTGCACCTGTTGCAAGACTTGAGGCAGTTAGGATCTTCCTTGCTTATGCTGCATCCAAGAACTTCACAGTCTACCAACTTGATGTCAAGTGTGCTTTTCTATATGGGGATATAGATAGGGAAATCTATGTATGTCAACCTCCAGGATTTGAAGACCCACAGCACCCCAACTATGTGTGCAAACTGGATAAAGCTCTATATGGGCTGCACCAAGCACCTAGGCTGTGGTATGAGACCTTGTCTCAGTTTCTCCTGAAGAATGGATACACTAGAGGTACCATTGACAAGACTCTTTTCATCAGAAAGAGTGGAGAAGACATTTTGCTTGTACAAGTCTACGTTGATGACATCATATTTGGTTCTTCAAACGACCAAATGTGCAAGGACTTTGAAAGCATAATGAAGCAGAAGTTTGAGATGAGTTCCATGGAAAAATGGACTTTTTCCTTGGAATTCAGGTGAAACAGATGAAGGAAGGGTTCTTCATAAGTCAATCTAAGTATGTCTCAGACATCTTAGATAGATTTGAAATGAAGGATTGTAAACCAGCAAGACACCCATACCCAGAAACCATAATCTTTGCCCTGACCTTGAGGGGGGGATACTGATCAACATCAGTATAGAGCAATCATTGGTTCTCTGATGTATCTCACTGCTAGTAGACCAGATATCATGTTTGCCACATGCATTTGTGCAAGATATCAGGCTGCTCCAAAGGTGTCTCACCTAGCTGCTGCAAAGAGAATCCTCAGATACCTCAAAGGAGCACCTAAACTAGGTCTCTGGTATCCAAGAAATAGTGATTTCAATCTCTATGGATACTCTGACAGTGACTATGGTGGCTGCAATATTGACAAGAAATCAACATCAGGAGGATGTCAATTTCTTGGTGGAAGGATTATTTCATGGCAATGCAAGAAACAATCCTGTGTCTCTACATCAACTGCTGAAGCTGAATACATTGCTGCTGCTAGCTGCTGTGCTCAACTGCTATGGATTCAAAATCAGATGTTAGACTATGGATTCAACTTCATGACTACTCCTATCCATATTGACAACAACAGTGCTATCTCCATTACTGAGAATCCGGTGAAGCACTCCAAGACAAAGCACATTGATATCAGGTATCATTTCATTAGAGATATTCATGAGAAACAGCTGATAAAGTTAATCAAGGTTGACTCAAATGAACAATATGCTGATTTGTTCACAAAGGCATTTGATGAACAAAGATTTAAGTATCTCATATCAGCAATTGGGATGATAAACATTGAATAACTACCTCTTTTGAAAACCTTTCTAATATGTAAAGTCTTGTGTCAATACAATTTAAGCCCTGTTACAAAAGATCTTTAAATTATTCCAAGTGTAAATTCCTTCCGAAGAGGAATTAGCTCTCGGAAGATATTCTTGAATATCTTCCGAAGCCAAAATTCCTCAATGGAAATTGTCTTCTCGGAAGAGTTTTTGGTCTCGGAAGAAGCGATTGATTTTACATCAGATCTACTTCCGAAGCTTATAAAACTCTCCATTCGGAAAGATAACTTTACCTTCGGAAGCAATGCTTTGCTTCGGAAGAGAAAGTATCTTTAAAGGACCATTTTACCTTCGGAAGCAATGCCTTGCTTCGGAAGAAAATTGACTTCGGAAGACAATTACCTTCGGAAATGTTTTACATTCGGAAGTAAAGGTTTTTATATGTAACGGATATCTTTTGGGCCCCACTCTGTAAAAAGTAAAGATTTTGTCCATGATGGTCAGATTATTTAAAATTATCCTTGCCGCCACTATCATTTCTCCACCGTAAACCACCATACCACCCACAGTAACCCCAAACAGTTACCCTATTACCGCCACTACCACAATTCAACCCCTTTTAAATAATCTTGACTGATCAATTCATCTTCTTTTACCACTTTACAGCCCTAACTATTCCCTTCACTGTCAAACCTTCAATTTCACCCAAATTTCAAGCTTACCTTTTCTTCAATGGCGCTAAACCCTCAGCACAACCAAGTCGCATTACTTGATTCGTCAAGAGATGCCGACTTCACCCAAATCATCACATTTCTTGCGAATCCACATACCTCACTGCACTAACTGTTAACCCAACCGTATACTCCAACCACATGTCCGAATTCTGGAGCAACGGTCAAACTGCAGTTCTGAATGGGGTTCGAGTCCTGAGAACCCGCATTTGTGGCCAAGAGTTGGTCATCACTGAACACTCATCAGGGAGCATCTCGAGCTCCATGATGATGGGGCTCCTACTGAGTTCCCCAAAGAAGACTTGGAAGGCACTTATATCCTCATGGGATATGGAGGAGATGTCAGCAGATCAACCGTGTACAAGTTCAATTTTCTCTTACCATTGGAAGTTCCTGCTGCATATTATCCTGCATTGCCTCTCCAACAAATCAGGGGTTGGGATCAAATCCCATATGAACTAGGATGCCTAGTTCATGGGTTGGTGAGAGGTCTTCACTTCAACTACTCACGATTTGTGTTGACCAACCTTATCGGAAATCTGAGCAGGGATACATTCTTCATGTATCCCCGATTTATTCAACACATAATCAACTGTGAGATGGAACCAAGCAAGCTTGTCTGTGCAGCTGCTCTTACTGTTCCACAAGTGAGACCTACCATCTTCAAGATACTGAAGAAGATGTCCGCCAACTTCACTGGAAGGTACACTCCACTACCTCCAAGATGACTGAGCGCATAGCTCCTGGTGACATCCTGTTATCCCCACAGGTGATGAACCCACACCAGCAACATCCACCACAATGCCAAAACCTTCTTTACCCATCAAAGCTACATACCAGAGACGTCCAAAACGAACCCTTGTTCAATCTACTCTGATTGAACAAGCTCCTCCTGTTCACACCCAAAGGGCTAGAGTGGAATCATGGGCTCCCACTCAGTCCGAGGTCACACCATCCTTCACAATTGACCTCAATGTGGGTTTTGAGCCTCCTCAGTCTCAAACCCCTGAGCCCGAACCCCAAGCCTTAAGCCCACAGGTGAGTCTCTACACTCCCCTGTGCAGCCTTCTAGGGACAGCCCCACCATAGGCTCAATGCCTGTAGACATTGATCTAGGTCCCGGGTCAGTAGGACTAACCACCCTCTCTTTCACTGACCTTTTACTCCGCACTGATGAAGAGATTACATCTCTCCATGGCCATGAAGTTGATCTACAACACCCTCTGAAAGATCAACAGAGCCAAGAGGGATCCCTTGTCTCTAGCCCCCATCAGAAGCCAGTTACTGAGGTGAGTCCCACTGATGTGGAGGGGACTCATGTAGATTCAGCTGCCACTACTCAGAGTCTCTCATTGAGCTCTCAGGACAGTGGTAACATAATTAGGACTGACTCTACGACAACTTTGCCCATTGACATCTCTGAAAGAGATGACTCTGAGCAAAGGAAACCAGGGTGCCAAGAAGCCACATCTGGTGGTGAGAGTGAGCATACTAGGTATGTTATCTCATCTCCCCGTGATTCTTCTCATGAAGATGAGGGAAGTATGCAACTAACACTTCAGTACTTGCTTTCTAAGGTCTCCAACCTGGAATCACAGGTGAGGATCTTAGAATCAAGGACTGCCACTCAGCAACTTGAGATTAACAACCTCCAGGCTAAACTAGCTGAGAAACAGACGGAGAGGTCTGTTAGGCATGTACCTATTCAGGTCTCAATGACTTCTTCCTCTAGCTCATCTAGCTCTCAAGATGATGCTACCAAAAAGGGGGAGAAAGTTCAGAGACAAACATCTGAGGAACCACAGACCAAATTCGTTTCTTCCCAACTCATCACACTACCTGAGTCATCTCAATCCTTTCTGGAGATTGACTCAAAGATGCTTTAAGATCTCTACAGACTTTTCACAAAGTTTGTATTGAGATCATCCCTAGAATAGCCCAGCCCCGACACCACACTTATATACTTTGGGGCTGAGGAGCTTCAAAGACTGACTGCACCTTCTACCACTATGGAAGAAGTTGGTCAACCTAAGGTCCACATGGAACCCGAGATTAGCTTCGAAGGGGAAATGGGGACTGATGGCCCAACAACTGAAACAGATGGGACAGAACTTGCAGCAGTCTCATCTTCTGAAGCTCAAGCTGAAGCTTCCGAAGCCTACATGGAAGCCTCGGAAGAACAAGAAAAATCTTCCGAAGCCGAAATAGAAGCTGCGGAAGGCTTATTTCAGATGTCCGAGGAACTGACCATCACAGATGTTATTGCTAAATAGCATCTGAGGTGAGCAGGGAGGACATTTCTGACATTCCTCCAACCCAAACACCAGCTAACTTCTCTCTCAATCACAACCCTCCATCCAAGAACCACCACAGTCAAGCACCGCCAAAGACAAAGAAAACGAAAATTGACTGCGGAAGAGCTTCAGGAGGAGGAGAGGATTGAGAAGGCCAAAAAGAAAGGTAGGTTTCCTACTGAAAAGCTGCTAGCTGCTAGTTCTAAGGCAGCTGCAGCCAATCAGGAAGAAATCAACCAGAAGAGAAGAACAACCCTCATTGACCAGCTCATCAGTCTAGGAACTGCCAATGAGGAGATACTCCTGCTACCACTAGAGGAGTTGGTGACTTTGGAGAGGTCAACCAGGCTAAAACAAGAAGAAGAAGCCAGGTTGGCCTTGGAGAGGAAAGAAGAAGAAAGAAGAGAAGCAACCCTGAAGCTGAGAGAGGATAGGGTCAAATTCCTACTCTCAAGAGGCTTCAGTCTTCCTGAACTGTCTCCACATGACGATGACATGATCCTGCTGCTCCATAATAAAGAGCAGGATCAAATGGAGAAGGAAAGGAAGAAGGCTGCTAGGGAGAAGTGGAGGGAGAGGAAGAGAAGGGAGGAAGTGAAGGAGGTCACTGCCACCAAGAAATCCAATGACAAAGCCTGGATGAAGGACTATCTCCGGGCTCATGGCTTCTCTGGTAGGCAGGTGGGACCTATGTCCGAAAGGACACTCCAACGGATAGTCAGTGAAATCAAAGCTGACATCCGTTTGGGGAAGAGAAGGGAGATGTACAGGAGGGTACAGGGAACGGTCTCAACCCCAGCCACTCAACCACAGCCACAACCCACACCAGAACCAACCCCTTTCCCATTAAAACAGAACCCACTAATGAAACCTTCACCCCTCAACCCACAACTCTACCCAAACCTACCACATCACCTCAACCACCCAAACTACCCATCCTAAAACCCAAGACACAACCCAAAACCACTAAACCTAAGCCTACCCAACAAAACCAAGACCATCCTCTCGGCCTCCTCAACATCTCTCCTTTGAGGAAATAAAGGAGTTCAAGACGAGGCTTATCAACTGCACCACTTTGAGCAGCATCTCCTGTGAGGGAGAGCTTATCAACATCACCTATATTGATAACTCTTCAAGCTCCCTCACCCTAGGCCAATTTCTTGAGTTGCCTAGAGACACTTTGGGCCAGGCTGCAAGACTTCTTGGTCTCAACTCCGATATCCTCAATGCTGAGGAGAAGAGACTAAGAAGGAGACTGGTGACTCTGCTGGATACTAGGAAAGAGGACAGGATTTTGGTCAATCTCCTGGACTTAGAAATGCTATAATCCAGTGGAGGTTCGATGAACCTTCTCACAACTTTGTTGTGGAAAGGGAGAATGGTGAAACCAACAGGCTTAATGCCACTTCTCTACTGCATCTCAGCAGATTTGATCTTGCTGAGCTTGCTGAGAAGCCATTCTCCAATCCCTCCAACTCTGAGACTGCTGCACACATCAGAAACCATATCAGTGGTCTCCACTTGGCTGAACGAAGTAGAAGAGCCAAGATTGAAGAAGAGTTGAAGTTGAAAGGAGTGGAAGACAAGGAAAGACCAACCACCAAAGGCACAGCCTTTCTACAGATGGTGGAAGGTCCTGAATTGGAACCAATAGTTCGATGGGAATTTGACTATACTTCCCATCAACTAACTCTTTTCAGAGGGCCACAACAGAGGGTACACATAATCCAAGGTGACAGAGTAGAGGTTCTGTCCACCAAGGATCTGTACAAGATTCTCAGCACCACAGCAGGAAAGAATGAAGACACTGATAAACACTTACTTTCCTTGGTGCTGAGAGCTTTGAGAAGAAGAGAGAAGTGAAGTTTTGGTAGCATCAGCCTAGGGAGAGTTTGTTGGATCATGATAAGGCTGGTGCAACCAAAACCACTTTATAGTCACTTTTGGTACTACATTGAAGGGCTTCCGAAGCCAAGCAAGAGATCTTCCGAGAGTCTGAGGAACAACAGCTGAATACTATCTTCCGAAGACAAGTCAGCTTCCGAAGACAAAGTCTGAAGAAAGAGCTGAAGACAAAGTCATCTTCCGAAGACAAAGTCTGATGAAAGAGCTGAAGATAAAGTCAGCTTCCGAAGACAAAGTCTGATGAAAGAGCTGAAGACGAAGTCAGCTTCCGAAGACAAAGTCTGATGAAAGAGCTGAAGACAAAGTCTGCTTCCGAAGACAAAGAAGACTCCAAGCTTCGGAAGAAGCAGTCTTCCGAAGAATAAGTGCCTTCGGAAGAAGTTATTCTTCCGAAGTACTTTATCCTTCGGAAGACATTGCTATGTCCAGCAGATAAAAGTATGGTCCCTGTCAGTCCGCTGCAGACCTCTGATACAGCATGGCATCTTCCTAAAGAGCCATGTTGTTGACCATACTTTATTCTACTGTTCACCTTTTTATGATAGTACATGTTACCAACTTTAGTTGGTGACAAAAGGTAAGTCAGGGACATGTCCTGACTACCAACTCTCAGGCAAAATGTCTGAAAGACCTCACCTAGAGTCTTGTAGTATAGATGTAAGGTTAGAGGTGTCCAGCTGGTATCAAAGTATATCCGGCTGTAGGTAGTATTATATATATCTTCTCCCTGTAACTCTTTAGACAAGCGATTTGAGTACAAGAGTCTTGTAATCCTTTGAGTTGAGAAGCAATATATAAAAGTACCTTGAAAATTTACTTGCTGTGTTAATTTTCTTACTGCTTGTTACTTGTTATATTGTGATCAACTCTTCATAGACTACTTGCTGAGTGTTGTTCACAGTGAGTTGAGAGAAAAACCACCCATAATCGATCCTGCAGATATGATTGAAATATTTCGTATAATAAAAAAATAAAATTTTTATTTTAAAACAAACGTTTAAAAATGTCATGCTTAAAAATTTTCTTCTATAATTCTCAATTTTAATTATTTTTTGTTTAAAAAAAGATTACTTTTTAAAAACACCAATTATAAAATATTTTGTATTTTTAAAAAAGTTTAATGTTCTAAAAAGTTTTCTAATTTTATAAAAATTATTTCCTTATAAATAACATTAGTAAAAATATCTTTTGCTTAATTTATTAAAAACTATTTTAATCTAGAAAAATCTAAATAATATTATTAGTAATTAATATGATTATTAAATAGGAGAGAGAAACGAGAAAAAAATATTGATGAACAATATGATGTTGGCATGTGTCCTCTTAAATATCTTTTTATTAAAACAATGAGATTTTATCACTTACAGGGTCCACGATGAATAATAACTCAATTAAATGATACAAGCTCATAAAACAAATTATACAACTCATCATATATGCTATTAATTTGATATCAGAATTACTTTTTATATATACATATATATATATATATATATATATATATATATATATATATAATTTTATTCTTGTGACTTGGCTTACAAGTCTTTTAAAATACAAAGTACAACTAAGCAAGGGGTAGTTGTGTTCTCCGCCAATGACTGAGGTGTATGGTGGTATTCTAGGGGTGAATATATCTAAGTAATTTATTCGAACAATCCTCCAACAACCAAAGTGACATAATTAGTCATTCAGACGTTAAATCACTAAACTACTCTTAAATTTAACAAACACTTATTGATGTTAGACTTAGAATTCAAACTCCTTACAAGCTGAAAAGCCCGAGCTTTAATATACAACTAGAACATGACCCTTCAAGAAGAAGGAAGTAAGGTTGGACGGATATAAGTTAATGATATTTTTAACTCAAATGAGTTTATAGCATCACAAAAGAAAACAAATAAAAAGGGCTATAACTTAGATTGTTGGACGCTAGTGATGCAGTGACAATGAGGCCTAATGGGCATCCTAACCATCTCGAGCATCCAACAAGCGATAATAAAGGTTTTCGGGATTGTGTGTCATTGGTGCATGTCCAGGCTATAGACACATGTAATGAGTTCTTGCTTGAAATGTTAAAGATGGAAGGGGAATGTGTTTACAGAAAATCACCTTATAGAAATACCATCAAGTTAAACCTCAGATAAATTTCATATAATTTTGATTCAAAGATGTAATCACAGTATGTTTATAAGCAATATTTCAACAACGAGTACTTAAGTATTTGTAAGTATATAATTTATAATTGTCGTGTATATATAAAAACTTAAAATTCAACTTTAATATGTAAAGGAATCAAATCCAATCACTAATTAACTATGCACTAGCACATAATATTTCTTTTATATGTGTTCTTCATCCAGACTGTTACATTTATACAACAGAAAGTTTTGACAGTTATAGATCATCACCATACACTAATTTTAATGGAGGATATCATAAAAGGTGGATATGTAAATAAAACTAGTGATGGTAAAATGGTCCGAATTATGTTACGGACAAGTATTTTTGAGTATGAGACCATGTAAATATGTCATTGTTTAACTTATGGAGTTATTATTTTCTGTTGAGTATGTGATGTTTTCAGTTAGATTTCAAAACAAAATTAAGTACATGGTAAAGAAAATGACATTTAAAAAGATGAGATACATATATAATTTCAAATCATAAAAAGAAAAATAATAAATATGATTTCAAAAGCTAAATCAAATCTAAAATGATTTTCTAATCTATACTATATTAATATACATATAGGGAGGACGAAGAAGTCTTTTCACCTAAAACTCTTAATTTTAAGAGTTTTACAACTTTTAAAGCATGTGGTGCAAACAATTGAAGCAACAAACTCTTAAATGCATGTGACGACACTCTACCATACCAAACTTCAAAATCACCCTTCAAAACATAACAAACACGGCCAAAACCTCCAAAATTTTCAAATTCTCTTCACTCTATTGTAAAACTCTACTACTCTAGACTCCCTCCATTGTTGGGGTACTTTTGTTTATCTCATTTTCCTCTCATCTTCTACATCTTGGTGACCAACTCAGTAGGAAATCAAAGAGTTCTAATGAGTAGATCGATCCACGGTCGCCGGCTACGGTATAATTGTGAGAATCAACCGAATCAATCCACAGGAAGCATTGAGTAGTTGCATCCACTACGCCGGCAATCTCTGGTGTTTTTGAGTTCATCGGTTTCGCAAAATGGTATTTTGGTTCCGGACGACATCAGCTGCGATGGGGGGGGGTGTTTCTGGCCAGAGATGATGGTTACAACCAAAGATTGCGTTGGAGGGGGAGTTATTACGGTGGTGAAATAGAGATCAAAGAGAGAGATGACGGATCGGTTTGCGATGGTGGCGACGTATGAAACGAGTGGCGATGGAGGGACTTGTAGGTTTATTTGATATTTGTAGATTCCATGAACTAATATCTTTTGTAGGTTCCATTAGTTAATATTTACATATTTTCTTTTATGGGTTTTCACAGTGATGTTTCAAAGCAACAATTCATTTTCAAGACTAAATAATAAAAATAATAATTTTTTTGTTCTGAGTGTAGAATTCCAGTAAGCATAATATACAATGACTTCAAACTCATGTATGGGTGTTTCATAGCAACAACATCCAACATCATGGGAAGCTCATTTCAGTGGTATGAAGGTACAAGTGCATGATGCACAATGATCAATGACTTTAAACTCTAAGGAGGTTGTTAATGCTCTGGTTGGTCTATGATATAGTGCTTAATGTTTGCAGATCTCTATTCTGATTGTTGTTTGAGAAGATTTTATTTCACAAGGTTGCTTCTCTGTTAAAGTCTCAAAGGTTCTTTTATGTTTTAAAGTTTTAGTTTTTTTTGCCGCTTATGTGATTGTGTTGTGTGATTTTTATAATATGATTATGTTTTGATACCTTACTTGGCTTATTTACTGATCATAAATTACAGCTCTGGTTTATGGTATTGATATTATTTTTTAAGATTCTTCTATTATCTTATTATTGATCAGAAAGTGTCTCTACCTTTATGTTTTGAGTATATATATGTATAATACTATTTGGTATTGTAGAAATTAATGTTTGGTATAATAATTATATTGTGGAATTTTTTTAGGGTCCCTTTATTTAGACACCCCTTAATTTTAAATCAACACCCCTGTATCCTATACGCCGCGTATGGGTCCATACGCGGCGTATAGGGTACATTGTTGATTTAACGTTTTATACCCTATACGGCGCGTATGGGTCCATACGCGGCGTATAGGGTATGTTGTTGATTTGACGTTTTATACCCTATACTCGGCGTATGGGACCATACGCGGCGTATAGGGTTTGACATTTTATACCCATACGTGACTTATGACCCATACGTGGAAGAGCTATACGCCGCGTATGAAACCATACGCGGCGTATAGCTTATATATTTATATTTATCTTTTTTTAATTTTTGAGTTTTTATTTTAATATATACATAATTTGAATTAAAATTATTTAAACAATACAATATGAATACAATAATAAATTAAAATTAAAATATATAATTCGCATATTACAAATTATAAATTAAAATAAATTTATATAAGCCGGGGGTTCTCGGTTATTCTCTATTATTGCGTTGTATTCCGAGATACGAATCCTATACATAATCTCCCATTCTGCAGCACGTACGCTTCGGTTAAGAATCCAAAGATTACTTAATGTTGGCATCGGATAATCTCCTTCTAACTTAACGTGGACGAAATGATTGTTGTTGACATGAACAATCGACACGACATGATGAGGCATGACAGTTTTCGGATCAGCCCATAATGGGAAAAATATTTGACAACCATTATTGCTTAGTAAATGAAGAATAACCCCAAACTTTTGAGCAACCACTAATCCCGTATACGGCATTATCATCCAATGTTCTTCTGGTGCAGGTTCCACACTTTGCCAATCGATGGTGTGACGTAATTCGTTATACTGTCCGGGGTACAAAGTATCGAAAACTTCTCTGTACTCCAATTCATGTCTGTCCAACTCTTCTAAAAGCTGTGTCCGCACATACATCCACTTATTTTCGTCAAACCCTAAGCCTAAAGCTATTGATCGAAAACCACAATTCCCATCGGGTCGGACATCTCGTATACATGAAATATACTGATGAAAGATTGACGGAATCCAATTTTTTAACCTGTTTATATTGTTTAATTGGTGATCTCCGACAATCGAAGAAAACTCATTAGTACCCCGTGATACTTTAGATGACGTTGAACGACTACGTTGCATGGCAGGCTTCTGGGGCTTTACAGCTGAACTTGTTCTTCCGGAAATGTGAGACGCAATAAACGAGCTATGTCTCGGCATGTCGCACGTACTTTGTTGAGTGTCGTACTTTTGTTGTGAACCTTTAACGTTGGACGACCGCGAATATCTGTTTGAACAACAGGCGCTTTTTTGTTATTTTTCCATGGATACACAATTTTTTTTATTTTTTCCACCAAACTAAATTTTACAGCTGCGGGTTGTGTCATTATTTGTTGTTTCACCCGTTCCATTTCTTCTTCAACATCAACTTTTTCATCCACCGTATATGATGGCTTAATGCTATCAAGCTTCGTCCAAAATACGTCAATTGCATCTAATGGAATTTTAGTGCCTGCATTATAAAGTATAAATTAATACATAATTTGTCACTTTAATAGAAAAATGATAATGATGGAGCGACTATTACCAGAATGTTCATATTTTCCAGCCGACAAGCACAAGGCAAGCCACAACTAGTGAAAAGATGACAACCACATGTTGCATTTGCAGAGCGCATCACATGCAATTTAGTGTTTTCGGCAACTAATAAATCAAGAGCTATGTGTGAAACATTGCCTCTTAAGTAATCAAATAGCGGAAGTTTATGATGATTCATGGTTTTAATTTTGCTTGTCTCAAAGCTTTCTTTTAAATTACCTCTTGTGCGTTCACCAATTGATCTACAAACTCCACAAGTCTATCCAGTGAGCTATTTGTTGATTTAAGATATCTTTTTAAATTTGCATGTTGACTCTCCACCCTATTTGTTGTGCGTTGGCCAAAATTGCGGTTCAAGTTAGTCCAGGCTGATACAAACATTTCTTGTAACTCTCTAACCAGTTTCTGTTTATATATGACAATACCTCTGAAAATATAATAAAACATAATTAAATTATATATTGAAAATATAATAAAACATAATTAAAATATATAAAAACTTACTTTCTCGATTCGCTTCAACTAATCGTTCGTAAAGAAGGTTATAGTTATACTCGTAAATCTCCGCCGGGAGACTCACACAAACGTGCCCATGCATATTTAAACTTTCTCCAGTCATCTTTTGTAAAACTTGCTTTACAGTTTTTCGCGATATTTTCATCAATATGCCACCTGCATAAACACTTTGAAGCATTCGGAAACACTTTAACACATGCGTTCATTAAAGCGAGATCTCTGTCTGTTATTATGACGCGCGGCTCCATACACTTGCTTAACGTATCTTTCAATCTATTAAGCACCCATTCAAAATTATCTTCCCGTTCTTTGCTAATAA
>CM044013.1:3948011-4407461 GCA_024085815.1 Flaveria linearis
ATACGTATACGTATACGTATACGTATACGTATACGTATACGTATACGTATACGTATACGTATATGTATATGTATATGTATATGTATATGTATATGTATATGTTATGTATATGCGTATATACATATATATGTATTTGTATATATATATATTTACCCTATACGCCGCGTATAGGGCTATACGCCGCGTATAGGGTAGCAGCGTATGGGTCACAGGGCAACGTATAGGTCGAATCCGACCCTATACGCCGCGTATAGGACTATACGCGGCGTATAGGGACCCACGTATGGCCCACAAGTCGCGTATTGCAACACCCTATACGCCGCGTATATATCTATACGCCGCGTATAGGGTACACACGATGTGTCTTCGTCCCCAACCAAATAACTATACGCTGCGTATCGCCCTATACACGGGGCTGTACCGGCGTATAGTTCTTTATTCCAGTTTTTAAATCACGCATTTTGGGCCATAAAACACTACTTAACGTTTAAATCAATGAACGATTAACATAATAATGATGTATGAACAATAATACGTACCTGGATGTTGAAAAATCGAAGATCAATACGTGTAGTATAGTGCTATACGAGAGTGTTTTTATTTTTGAAGTGTGTGTAAAAAATGAGAAAATTTGAAAGATATAGTGTACCGAGGATCTATACGCCGCGTATGGGCCCATACGCGGCGTATAGCTTATATTTTTTTTTGAATCGACACCGTCCTATACGTGGCGTATGGGCCTATACGCCACGTATAGGTGAACTGATGTGACGTCGGTTGTCAGTCATTAATGTCGCATTAATGGTCGTACCCTATACGCCGGGCATGGGCCGCGTATGGACCCATACGCGGCGTATAGGGGGGTGTCGATTTATAAAACTGGGTGTCGATTTATAAAACTGGGTGTCTATTTATTAGGACCCTTTTTTATTATTGGTTATTGAAGTTCTTCAACTTTTGTCATTGTCACACCCCAACCTTGACGGCGGAATCGTCGAGGTGTGAGGGATAAGATTGTTCACAGCCACATAACGCTATATTTAAAGGTAAATATTAATATTTTAAGTTTCAACAGGAAATACAAACATGAGTCTCAAACATGAATTAAGTTCAAACATAAATCAAAACATAACATTTTATTTATTTAACTAGGTCCACGTCCTAGTTTTATTGCAAGCTTCAAAAGACCACTTTAAGCTTGGGGGTTACCTGAAACATGATAAAAATAAAAAGGTCAACTAAAAATAGTTGGTGAGTTTCCAAGGTTTTCATACATAATATGATAAAGTTACAAGTAGCAATTCATGTCATAGGTTATAAGCTAGTAAGGTTATAGAACACATATCGTTACAACCAAACCTCGACTTGATTACAAGTATATAAGATTGGCTAAGTGTATTTGGTTCCCTAGTGCACAAGCATACGGCTCCTAGGAGTCGGCAATACATCGACTTTAGCACCAAATAGGCTTGTCAGGCCCAAAGATCTAAGACGTCGCCAGGCTAGCAATAGTTAATGATTGTAAACAAACTATGTATCTCATATAATCACTTACAACACACAAATAACCATGACAAAATATAAAGATGAATTGCAAGTGCTTTACAAGTCTCAAACGTTTATAAGTGTAAGTCGTATAAGTGTCATGTTTCACCCCAAAATAGTGTGAAATAAAGTAAAAAGGGGCAAGGAAAACTCACATGGCAAAATACGTTTAAGAATGAAGATTGATAAGATTGATAATAAACGTTGTTCCAAGATGAACGTCACAAGGCACCTAAATATATATATGTTATAAGATTTAGGTTAATAATAAGGTCTAACGATTAAACGCGAACTAGTGTTCAAATGGAATTTGGGGCTTTTTATAATATGGTCGAAATCATATATTTTAAGACCATAAAAAAAAACTTAATTGATCCTTTTATAATATTTTGTGAAATTATAAGAAGTTAACTCCTTATAATGATTAATTATAAGATGTAATTAAAATTTTATAATTAACATAATTAATCTATAATTAAAGATAACGTATTGACTAATAATAAGTTTTTAATATATAAAGTTTAGGTTTATAAAAATAAACTAATTTTATCATTCGTTAAATGATATTTATATAAAAATTATTAAGGTATTTAAAGAAATAATTCTTTTAAAAATCATTAGATAACTTTTTAAATAAGCAAAGGTTATGAAATTGATTTTTAAAATTTTTAGAAATTTTCTATAATTGTTTTAAAGCCCAAAAAGCCAAAAAAATAGATTTGCGGGGTCCCGGGTTCGAACCCGGGACCTCAAGGTTGGGATGGGTATGGGAAACCAGTGAACTAAGGCTCTAAGCCGCGTTAGGAATTGGATTCTAATTCCTAAAAGCAAAGTTACCTACGTATCCCCATTTCCACATAAACCCTAAATTAGTTTAGCCCCAAATTGAACCCCAAATCTTTGTTATTAACCGAAATAAGTTTAGGGCTATTGTTTTCCATGCAAAAATGAACGTTTGATGTGCTCAATTACCCGTTTTGAATTCGAATTGATGTAAAAAGGCACCAAGAACGGGTCGCGGCTATGCAAGAATCGATTCCAGTGACAAATGTTGATGATAATTCAATTAACTTTGTGAATAGCTTCCTGTGATTCGCTTGATGCAAAGCCCTCTGCCAATTTTGTCTCACGTTGCTTCGAAGATGGTCCTCGACTGACTTGCAGGTTCGCGACAGTGGGGGTGATCGAAGGTGGGATTTATTGTATTTTCAGGTGCAATTGAGGACTGTAAACGTTTAGATTTAGTTATATGATTGTCTAGGTTCCTTTAATTGATTATTACTAAGTTTTAATGGACGAACGGCTATAAGATTAAAAGCTTTCGGTTATGCACTTCGAATGGGTGGTAACCGACGCCTTAACCTCGATTAAATGATGTAATTATGCTCGAAATGTGTTCTAAAACGATTTGGAAACGGTTTTGGGTGAAAATTTGGTGTATACGGACCGTTTGGAGGTGGCCGGAGCCGCGGCCGGAGGTGGCCGGGCGTCCGCCGGAAATACGGGGGGGGAGAAAAGGTGGGGGCTGGGTTTTAATTATTTTCACAAATGGTCCCTGTAGTTGACTTGTTATCATTTTATGTTTAAACCTCCCTTTTAAAGTTTAATAAATGGCAAAACAACCCCCCTAATTTAGTTTAAGTTTTAAACACTTTTAAGTTAATAATTTTTTTTACATTATTATATTACTAGTATTATTATTATTAATAACATTATAGTTTATTACTATTATTATTATTATTATTATTATTATTATTATTAGTAGTAGTAGTAGTAGTAGTAGTAGTAGTTGTAGTAGTAGTAGTAGTATTAACGTTATCATTATTATTATAATTAAATTACCATTTAATTGATTAGAACTTTAAGTAAACAAGGAATGAAACAAGAATAGCCCACAACATTTCATAAATGGCATGAATGGTCCTTACAAAATTTAACGAAGTTAACTTATATTAACAAAAATACGAAATGTTACAGTCTCCCCAACTTAAAAGAATTTCGTCCCGAAATTAAGAATGAAACTATACAAATAAAACGGGTATTTCTTCTTCATGTGCTCCTCACGTTCCCAAGTAAATTCAGCTCCACGCTTATTCTCCCAACGAACCTTGACAATTGGGGTAGTTGTGGTTCGAGTCTTCTTCATAATGCGATCCATAACTTCCACGGGTTTCTCGACAAAGTGTAATGACTCGTCGATCTGGATGTCATCCAACGGGACATGCAGACCTTCGTCAGCCAAGCACTTCCTCAAATTCAAGACATGGAACACAGGATGAACTCCACTAAGGTCGGAAGGTAATTCCAGTTTGTAAGCCACTTTCCCAATCCTTTTCAGAATCTTGAAAGGTCCTACAAATCTTGGAGCCAATTTACCCTTCTTTCCAAAGCGAACAACACCCTTCCACGGTGAAACCTTAAGAAGAACCATCTCCCCAACTTGGAATTCCAATGGCTTACGTCGCTTATCAGCATAGCTCTTTTGTCGACTTCTTGCCACTTCAAGGTTCTTTCGGATGATAGAAACTTTATCGGTCGTCTCTTGTATGAGTTCAGGACCAGTGATAAAGTTTTCACCAATGTCGGTCCAGCAGATCGGTGAACGACATTTTCGACCATAAAGTGCTTCGAATGGTGCCATCTTGATACTTGAGTGGTAACTATTGTTATACGAAAATTCCGCTAGCGGTAGATGCGTATCCCAATCACCACCAAAGTCAAGGACACAAAGGCGTAGCAAATCCTCCAAGGTTTGGATGGTTCGCTCGGTTTGACCATCAGTTTGGGGGTGGTAAGCCGTGCTTAGATCCAATTGAGTACCCAAGAGTTCTTGCATAGACGACCAAAAGTGCGAAGTGAAACGAGCGTCTCGGTCGGATATGATGTGAAGAGGTACCCCATGACGACTTACAATTTCATCAACGTATATACGAGCCAACCTTGATGTCTTGTAAGTGTCACGTATGGGTATAAAATGTGCCGATTTGGTCAATCGGTCGACGATCACCCATATGCTATCATGTCCTCGAGAGGTTCGGGGTAGCTTGGTTATGAAGTCCATGGATATGTGTTCCCACTTCCACACAGGAATCTCGGGTTGCTCAAGTAATCCACTTGGACGTTGGTGTTCGGCTTTAACCTTCGTACACGTGAGACACTTAGCTACATAAGTCGCTATGTCTTTCTTCATTCCAGGCCACCAATAATGACCCCGTAGGTCCATGTACATCTTATCAGAGCCAGGATGAACAGAATAACGAGTCTGATGAGCTTCGTTCATGACAAGGGTACGAAGATTATCACGATTTGGAACCCAAATTCGGTTTGCGAAATACATCAACCCATTAGGTTTCGTCTCCAGCTGAGTTAGAAGGTTATGCTCCAGTTCATCTTTCATTCTTCCTTCTTGTTGAACCCTTTGTTGAGCCTCCAAGATACTAGACTTGATATCACTATCTATTCTCAAGTTTTGTAGCAGTACAGTAGCCTCGTTGACATCTAGTCGAATTTCAGTATCGAATCCTCTCAAGGTGTCAAACCATTGTCGTCGATCGCGAATTTCTTGGAACGAGACCATCTTGCCATGAACCTTTCGACTTAGTGCATCGGCCACAACATTGCCTTTCCAGGATGGTAACGAATGTCACAGTCATAATCACTAATCAACTCAAGCCAACGACGTTGTCTCATATTGAGATCTTTTTGATTAAAAACGTGTTGAAGGCTTTTGTGATCGGTGTAGACTATACATTGCGTACCATAAAGGTAATGTCTCCAAATCTTCAAAGCAAAAACAACAGCACCAAGCTCGAGATCGTGTGTTGTGTAATTCACCTCGTGAACCTTCAGTTGTCTCGATGCATAAGCTATGACCTTTCCTCGTTGCATAAGAACACAACCAAGGCCTTGTTTTGATGCATCACAATATACGGTGAAATCATCGTTTCCATCGGGTAGGGTCAAGATAGGAGCATTGCACAGTTTGTGCTTTAATGCTTCAAAAGCTTCTTTCTGTTCGGGCCCCACTCGAATGGTTTATTCTTTTGTGTCAGGGAAGTGAGAGGCTTCGCGATCCTTGAAAAGTTGGCGATGAATCGTCGGTAATAACCAGCAAGACCAAGGAAAGAACGAATCTCGGTTGGAGTCGTGGGAACACACCAATTCTTTACAGCTTCCACCTTTGCAGGGTCAACATGAATTCCTTGGCTATTCACCACGTGTCCTAGAAATTGAACTTCCTCGAGCCAGAAGTCACACTTCGAGAACTTCGCGTACAATTGTTCTTTCTTCAACAACTCAAGAACTTGTCGCAAATGCAGTTCATGCTCGGTGTTAGTCTTGGAGTAGATAAGTATGTCATCAATGAAGACGATCACAAACTTATCTAGATAAGGCTTGCATACTCGGTTCATAAGATCCATGAAGACAGCAGGAGCATTAGTTAAACCAAAAGGCATCACCATAAACTCGTAGTGTCCATAACGAGTACGAAACGCTGTCTTTGGGATATCATCATCATGGACTCGTAACTGATGATATCCAGAACGTAGATCAATCTTTGAGAATATAACAGCTCCTTGAAGTTGATCATCAAAAAGTCATCGATGCGAGGAAGAGGATAGCGGTTCTTGATGGTAAGCTTGTTAAGCTCACGATAGTCAATGCACATACGAAACGATCCATCTTTCTTCTTCACAAAGAGAACAGGTGCACCCCAAGGCGAAGAACTAGGACGAATGAAACCCTTCTCGGTTAGCTCTTGAAGTTGACTAGAGAGTTCTTGCATTTCCGATGGTGCAAGTCGATATGGTGACTTAGCCACGGGGTTTGCTCCTGGTATCAAGTCAATTTTAAACTCGACTTCCCGCACGGGAGGTAACCCACTAAGGTCATCGGGAAATACTTCAGGAAAGTCTCGCACGATAGGGACATCCTTAAGTTCTTTCCCTTTGACTTTCGTGTTGACCACGTAAGCCAAGAAGGCCATATACTTCTTGCTTAAGCACTTCCGGGCTTGAGTGCAAGACATGAGTTTAAGCCCTTTAGAAGATTTTTCACCAAACACTTTCAAAGTATCCCCAGATGGTAACGGTATACGGATGCACTTCTCGAAACAAACGATCTCGGCATGGTGTTTGGCTAACCAATCCATACCAATGATGACATCGAAGCTTCCAAGTTTCATAGGAATCAGATCAATAAGAAAATCGTGAGTGTCAAGACTTAAGATGCAATCACGGATAACAACATCTACAGTGATCGGTTCTCCATCGGCAACTTCAACGGTGAGAGGTCTTTCTAGTTTCGTATGTGGCTTAGTAAGTACGGGTTCAAACTCTAATGAAACAAAACTCTTATCGGCTCCAGAATCAAATAGGACATAGGCATAAGTCTTATTAATAAGAAACATACCTGTTCAATTTTTAAGGTATTTAACGATACAAGTAATGTATGAAAAGAATCAGATCACAAAAGTTAAAAGTAAGTTAACATACCATTCACCACGTCGTTGTTTGCTTGTGCTTGGTTAGCGTTGATGTTGAAAGCACGTCCTCGAGCTTGTGGAACATTACTCACCAGGCGAGGGCATTGTGGGCGGAAATGACCAGGTTCCCCACAATTGTAGCAAACACGATTTGTGACCATGGCGGCGTTGTTAGGTGCACGGTGACAAGTCGCCACCCAGTGACCATATTTACCGCATAAGGTACAGATACGGCATGGTTGATTCCCCGGATGATGGTATCTACACGTGTTGCACATAGGTTGGGGACCAGCGTAAGCTCTAGCCCAGGCACTTGTGCCACAGGTGCAGCGACAGGTACAAGTTGCGTTTGGGGTTGTTTGGGTGCAGCCACGGCATAGTTGCGTGCCGGTGTAAACTTACGCTTCTTGTTGTTGTTGTTGTTGTGAGACGGTTCAGCTTTAGTCTCCTTAACAGCCTCAGAAGCCGTCTTTTCCACCTTCTTTGCACCCTTCACAGACATGGTGCCCGCTCGTATATGGTTCTCAGTGAGTTGGGCGGTGATTGTGATGGCTTCCTCCAAGGTTGTGGGCCTACTACCCACCACGGCATCTTGAATTTGAGGTGGTACCCCCTTGATGAATTTTTCAATGTTACGAGGCAGTGTCTACCATGTGTGTCATACTCCATGTGTGGAATAAGCCAAATGCAACTCGCTCCTCGGGCAAAACTTTTGGATCATGATATCCTTAAATTCTTCCCAGGACAACGCCAAAGCAACCTCAGTTCCACGGTTTTCTTTTCACTATTCCACCAAGTTAGTGCCCGTTGTTGAAGGACACTTGCAGCATAGCGAACTTTGAACTCATCAGGGCATTCGCTAACGATAAAGGTGTTCTCCATACTTTCAAACCACTCGAGGAGTCCAGTGGCTCCTTCTTTCCACTAAAACTAGTGGGTTTGCACGAGTTGAAGTGTTTGAAAGTGCAAGTACGGGTGTTCCCTTGTTGATTGTTGTTATTTTCTCCATGAGCACCACTATTGTTCCCATTAGTGTTGTTGTTGCTATTAGCCATTAGGGTGCTATTAAGCTCAGCAACCATGGTTGGGAGCACAGCAGCCATTTGTCGGGCTATCATTGCTGCAAGTTTTCGATCGGAACTTCCACGCTTTCCATGATGACGAGACATGCTAGATATACAAAATGAGTTAGTTACAGGAATGAGAATAACAAAGGATAGTAGTTTAGACAAAGACAAGCTAAGGGTTGTACGGTACACAGAATGATTCCATTTGGGTAACGCATTACCATTTGGAAACGTTGACACGTCAAGGTGAATTGACCCATTTGCCTTAGAGATATGTGTATTTTGACCATAGTTTATCACTCATCCCAGAAATCCCCAGGTAAGCGTAACGGGCCCCTCAATGAGATTTATACGAATACGCTTGCCTTAGCCCGAAGGCTTTTTGCCAGGAAATCCAGAATACAGGTGTCTATGTGTCACACAATATTTCTTAGGTTCATGAAATCAAAACCTTGATGAGATTTATATAGATTAGACATAACGTCTAAAGATCCAAGTCATAAGCATAAGTATACGATTTCCACGTGTCGTCGAGAATAAGATTAAGAGGTTTCATGTTCGGGGAGAGTCTACGAGTCAAATGTAAGTTTTGGGAGACATGTAGAAATGTTTAGGCAATCCTATGCTAAGTCATCAAATTGCACATAAGGGAACATAGCATCATGTAGCATGCAAACCATATACTTTAAAAGATAGAAATATAATTCTATAAGGTTCATGCATATGCTATAGTCTAGGTCACCATTTCTAATAACCTAATTCCCTATAGTTACGGGCTCTGATACCAATCTGTCACACCCCAACCTTGACGGCGGAATCGTCGAGGTGTGAGGGATAAGATTGTTCACAGCCACATAACGCTATATTTAAAGGTAAATATTAATATTTTAAGTTTCAACAGGAAATACAAACATGAGTCTCAAACATGAATTAAGTTCAAACATAAATCAAAACATAACATTTTATTTATTTAACTAGGTCCACGTCCTAGTTTTATTGCAAGCTTCAAAAGACCACTTTAAGCTTGGGGGTTACCTGAAACATGATAAAAATAAAAAGGTCAACTAAAAATAGTTGGTGAGTTTCCAAGGTTTTCATACATAATATGATAAAGTTACAAGTAGCAATTCATGTCATAGGTTATAAGCTAGTAAGGTTATAGAACACATATCGTTACAACCAAACCTCGACTTGATTACAAGTATATAAGATTGGCTAAGTGTATTTGGTTCTCTAGTGCACAAGCATACGGCTCCTAGGAGTCGGCAATACATCGACTTTAGCACCAAATAGGCTTGTCAGGCCCAAAGATCTAAGACGTCGCCAGGCTAGCAATAGTTAATGATTGTAAACAAACTATGTATCTCATATAATCACTTACAACACACAAATAACCATGACAAAATATAAAGATGAATTGCAAAGTGCTTTACAAGTCTCAAACGTTTATAAGTGTAAGTCGTATAAGTGTCATGTTTCACCCCAAAATAGTGTGAAATAAAGTAAAAAGGGGCAAGGAAAACTCACATGGCAAAATACGTTTAAGAATGAAGATTGATAAGATTGATAATAAACGTGTTCCAAGATGAACGTCACAAGGCACCTAAATATATATATGTTATAAGATTTAGATTAATAATAAGGTCTAACGATAAACGCGAACTAGTGTTTCAAATGGAATTTGGGGCTTTTTATAAATATGGTCGAAATCATATATTTTAAGACCATAAAAAAAAACTTAATTGATCCTTTTATAATATTTTGTGAAATTATAAGAAGTTAACTCCTTATAATGATTAAATTATAAGATGTAATTAAAATTTTATAATTAACATAATTAATCTATAATTAAAGATAACGTATTGACTAATAATAATTAGTGTTTTCAACTATATAAAGTTTAGGTTTATAAAAATAAACTAATTTTATCATTCGTTAAATGATATTTTATATAAAAATTATTAAGGTATTTAAAGAAATAATTCTTTTAAAAATCATTAGATAACTTTTTAAATAAGCAAAGGTTATGAAATTGATTTTTAAAATTTTTAGAAATTTTCTATAATTGTTTTAAAGCCCAAAAAGCCAAAAAAATAGATTTGCGGGTGCCCGGGTTCGAACCCGGGACCTCAAGGTTGGGATGGGTATGGGAAACCAGTGAACTAAGGCTCTAAGCCGCGTTAGGAATTGGATTCTAATTCCTAAAAGCAAAGTTACCTACGTATCCCCATTTCCACATAAACCCTAAATTAGTTTAGCCCCAAATTGAACCCCAAATCTTTGTTATTAACCGAAATAAGTTTAGGGCTATTGTTTTCCATGCAAAAATGAACGTTTTGATGTGCTCAATTACCCGTTTCGAATTCGAATTGATGTAAAAAGGCACCAAGAACGGGTCGCGGCTATGCAAGAATCGATTCCAGTGACAAATGTTGATGATAATTCAATTAACTTTGTGAATAGCTTCCTGTGATTCGCTTGATGCAAAGCCCTCTGCCAATTTTGTCTCACGTTGCTTCGAAGATGGTCCTCGACTGACTTGCAGGTTCGCGACAGTGGGGGTGATCGAAGGTGGGATTTATTGTATTTTCAGGTGCAATTGAGGACTGTAAACGTTTAGATTTAGTTATATGATTGTCTAGGTTCCTTTAATTTGATTATTACTAAGTTTTAATGGACGAACGGCTATAAGATTAAAAGCTTTCGGTTATGCACTTCGAATGGGTGGTAACCGACGCCTTAACCTCGATTAAATGATGTAATTATGCTCGAAATGTGTTCTAAAACGATTTGGAAACGGTTTTGGGTGAAAATTTGGTGTATACGGACCGTTTGGAGGTGGCCGGAGCCGCGGCCGGAGGTGGCCGGGCGTCCGCCGGAAATACGGGGGGGGGGGAGAAAAGGTGGGGGCTGGGTTTTAATTATTTTCACAAATGGTCCCTGTAGTTTGACTTGTTATCATTTTATGTTTAAACCTCCCTTTTAAAGTTTAATAAATGGCAAAACAACCCCCCTAATTTTAGTTTAAGTTTTAAACACTTTTAAGTTAATAATTTTTTTTATACATTATTATTATTACTAGTATTATTATTATTAATAACATTATAGTTTATTACTATTTTATTATTATTATTATTATTATTATTATTATTAGTAGTAGTAGTAGTAGTAGTAGTTGTAGTAGTAGTAGTAGTATTAACGTTATCATTATTATTATAATTAATATTACCATTTAATTGATTAGAACTTTAAGTAAACAAGAAATGAAACAAGAATAGCCCACAACATTTCATAAATGGCATGAATGGTCCTTACAAAAATTTAACGAAGTTAACTTATATTTAACAAAAATACGAAATGTTACAGTCATCGTATGGTTAATAGCAAAATATGTTTTTTTGTGATGCAAGTATGGCTGAACACCCCATACTATTTTATTATAAAGTGTTAATTACTTAGCATCTATCCTCTCTAATAACAAAGGTTTTTTGTGTCACGTGGTAATTTATTAAGCCATCTCTCTGCCAAGTGTCAACCTCTCAATCCATTCTTTTTTTCATTTCCCGCTCAAATGTACACGCGGATCATTTCTTAAATAAAATAACAATTATTGTATACCTTACAAGTTATTAAAAACATCTTCAAACTCATGCTCTTTATTCTCACCAATTTAAGTTCTTCAACTTATATCATCCATCAATTGTTTTCAAAATTCAATAATCTGATGATATATTTTTCAAAAATTCGACTGCTCACTATTCCTTTTTACATTTTTTATAAAACAGGTACGTTCTTGCTTGCGTTTTCATTTAATTAATAATAGTGATTACGATCTCAAACTATTATTTATGTCATTTGATTATTTTTTTGATATAATTACACTATTTAAAAAAATTATTCTCAAAAGTATTTGTTAAATTCTATTTAAAATCCAAAATTTTTTTAATATTTGACGAATTTTAATAACTTTCCTAACTTCTGAAAATCCCATTAATTACAAATTAACTACATATAATTCTTAAAATACATCATAATTATGTATGTCATCTAATCATCATAAATTACAAGCCTGAAATAAAGTTTTAACAAAACTATATCTTAACTTATTTAAGATATATCAAATTCATATGATAATTCACATATTAAATACAAGGTTTCCCGACATAAGAAAATCACAATAACTTTACAAACTATTTAAGCATCATTTCTTAAAATAAAATAACAATTATTGTATACCTTACAAGTTATTAAAAACATCTTCAAACTCATGCTCTTTATTCTCACCAATTTAAGTTCTTCAACTTATATCATACATCAATTGTTTTCAAAATTCAATAATTTGATGATATATTTTTCAAAACTTAGACTGCTAATTATTCATTTTTTTATTTTTTATAAAACAGGTACGTTCTCGCTTGCGTTTTCATTTAATTAATATTAATGCTTACGATCTCAAACTATTATTTATGTCATTTGATTTTTTTTTTCTCGATACAATTGCACCATTCAAAAAAAATATTCTCAAAAGTATTCATTAAATTCTATTTAAAATCCAAAAAAAAATTGTAATATATGACGAATTTTAATAACAACTTTCCTAACTTTTGAAAATCCAATTAATTACAAATTAATTACGAATTAACTACACATAATTTCTTAAAATACATGATAATTATTTATTTATACCATAGAAGATGTACAAAAACATCTTCCTACTCATGCTCATTACTCTCAGCAATTTAAGTTCTTCAAGTTATATCATCCATCATGTGCTTTCAACATTCAACCTTCTTCAAAATATAAATCTCACACTAAAAAGACTACGTATTCAACTTTACACTTTATATAAAATAGGTACGTTATCGCTTTCGTTTTCATTTAAGTAATATTAGTGATTACGATATGAAATTATTATGTATCCCATTTTATTATTCATCATATCGATTACAATCCACATATAAATTTTTAACAACAGCGATTGTTAACTATTCTTTAATAATATATTTTTTCACGTGAATGTAAACCGTTTTTTACCTTAACGTTTTTTTGTTTTATACATGTATATCATCCTATTTTTATGTTACTTGAAAATTATCAATTAAATGTTGTCATATTACACTTTTCTTATGTTGTAATTGAATTACATTATAGACAGGAATGAAATTATTTAAATTGTTTGCTTAAAATCTTTTGTCTAAAAACACTCAAAATGTTCTAAACTGCTTATGATTTTATGGAAACACATTTGTATAAATTTATGCTTTATGAAACTTTTCTGAATTATTAAATTAATGTAACGTCTTAAATATAAAATTTTATTGATAAACATCCTAATTCACCGTTCCTTTCAATTAATGTTCAATTTCCATTAATATTGTATGAAATGAAAAAGGAAGTTACGTAAAATACCTAAAACACATTGATTTTACATTGTACAAACATAAAAAATATTAAAATAAATTAAACCTATTAATATATTTCGCAAGTAAGAAAATATAATCTTGGTTGACACATTCTCTTTATTGTATACTGAAATACTTCTTTATTATCATTATTGCCTACATTCATATAAATTTTGTTAAAAACGTATGCAAGTGAACAGAAAATGACAAAAAGATTGAGCCACCATATTTCACCGTCTCCATCGTCAAATCCCGTAAATAATTTTCATCAAAGTAAGTAATTGATATTTACTTATATTACTATTAAATTTGCATTCATAAAAGATTATAAACATGCTATCTCAATTTATGTTATTTTATTGCAGGTCAAATGGAGAGAACATCATTATCTGACATTTTAAATGGTAGTGTTAATGTTAAATACAAAAAATTATGCTATTTTGTTTATATAAATTATTCATAACACTATAAATTGCGAATTAGATATATATATATATGTACAATAAATATTAAAAATGAGATATACATGTACAATAAATTCGTTTCTTGTATTATATATGATTTCTTTATTCATATTCATTTTTTATTTTTGTTTATATATACAAGTTTCATATCACTATTAATTGCAAGTGAGATATGTATATGTACAAAAATTAATTACCAAAGATCCTTTATAACTTTTTACGAAAATAAAATACAAGTTACTATATTTAATATAACTAATAATGCGATTTATATTCAGTATATTATGTCATATTATCATAAATGAATCCATAAATAATCTTACATTTTTTAATCTTAATCTTAGCTCAAAATTTCACTCATCATACATCTGCTGAAAGACGAAAGCTTAGAAAATTATATTTGGACAACAAAAGATTAGAAAAAAATTTTGCGTCGAACATAGAGAACATGGACTGTCAATCAATCATTCAACTGTCTTCCTCCACCCAATATCCTAACAACAAACAAAGGTGTGACAGTAAGTTAATAATTCATTTGGTATCATTTTCAAAATTTTATTTATAAAATTTATGAAAAAACAATTAAACATCATTTTCATTTTGTCTCTTCCTCCACCCAATATCTAGCGGAATAGCATCTTTGTTGCTTACAGGAGGTCGTACTGCACACTCAAGATTCCATATTCCATTGAATGTAAACGAGGATTCAGTTTGCCATACAAAACCAAATAGTGAAATTGCTCATCTACTAAAGCAAACTAAATTAATTATTTGGGATGAAGCGCCCATGACTCACAAGCATGCTTTGAAGCGTTAGAGAGGACGATGAACGATGTATTAACTAAAGATACCTCTGGACCTTCAGATATGTTATTTGGTGGTAAAGTTTTTGTTTTTGGTGGTGATTTTAGACAAATTTTACCTGTTGTTCCAAACGGTACTCGACGGGAGATTGTAAATGCATCATTAAGCTCATCATACATTTGGGATAAATGCAAGTTACTTTCTTTAACAAAAAACATGAGACTAAAAGCAGGCACAGAAGATGATGACAACGAACGAATCAAAGAATTTGCTACATGGCTAATTGATATCGGAGAGGGTAACGTTGGTGGTTATAATGATGGTGAGGCTACTATTACTATACCAAATGACCTCCTCATACATGATGATGTCGATCCTTTATCAAGTCTGATTCATTTTGTCTACCCATCAATGTTATTGAAATACAAAGACAAAGATTATTTTCGTGACAGAGCAATTCTAGCACCTAAAAACGAAGTTGTTCATGAAATTAATGATCGTCTGCTTTCACTTTTTCCCCGTGATGAGGTAGAGTATCTTAGTTCGAATAGCATATGTCAAACTGAACATTTTAATAATATGTCACATCAAGATTTATATTCACCGGATTTTTTGAATGGACTTAAGATATCTGGGTTACCAAATCACAGGTTAGTATTGAAAGTTGGTGTTCCGGTCATGCTTCCACGTAATATTGACCAGCAAAATGGCCTTTGCAATGGTACTCGGCTGCAAATTGTTTCTTTAGGAAAACGGGTTATTGAAGCAGAGATAATATCAGGAAGTAATATTGGTTGCAGAACATTTATTCCAAGAATAAATCTCGTGCCATCTGATAAAAAATTCCTTTCAAGTTTCAAAGAAGACAATTTCCACTTACTGTTTGCTTTGCAATGACGATTAACAAGAGTCAGGGACAATCGTTGTCAAGAGTATGTTTGTATCTTAAAGAACCTGTTTTCACTCATGGTCAGTTATACGTTGCTTTGTCAAGGGTGAAGACGAAAGACGGGATTAAATTATTAATCTTAGATCAAAATGGTAACATTACCAACGAAACACAAAACGTTGTATACAAAGAAGTGTTCAGAAATCTATGAGAAACTTTTGTTTGTACGTTTGCTCTTTTAAATTAATGTTTTGAATTTGCAACTTATTATCTTATTTTTTATTACGCTTAATAAGTAATTAATTTTAAATAACATTGTAATTGTTTAAACCACCCGTGTAGTACACGGGCTCTAACCTAGTTTCTTTATAATTAAGTGTAGATATGATACATGTGTGGCACGGATTTATTTTTTAAAAAACAATTATACTCTTTTTGCTTTTATGGTTGATCCTTTTGTTTATTTAATTTTTAAAAGTCTGATTACTCAATATAACATACTATTCTTGACGGTCAACCTAAAGACAATTTCTTGATATATATTCTCTGCACTAAACTATTTTTCTTTTACTTTCTTTCTATATCTTAGCCTTTTGTTTTAAAAGAGTACACCTACAAAAGAAATAGTACTCTCATTTTAATGAAAATAATCTATAAAGAGAATCATTTTGATGAGTCAAACCTTTTGCTTTTCTTTGTATTTAAACCATACATCCGCCGACCAATATGAACTGTTTCTACGTTATTGTTACAATCAAGATATTGGGTCACGGAAGAGTCAAACTACCTATTTTTTTTATGTTTCTAAATCATCATATTTTAAATATCTCCTTTTATTGTGATAGGATTTTTATTTTAGAGTTAATTACATGGTTCCTATGATATATTTGTATTGCAAGATTGCTCACAATAGAAAAATACATTATTGATCGAAACCATCATGCCACTGACACTCATGATACCGAAAATATGATACAAAAGTACTATATGATATATCACGAGATGATTTTTGAACTAACAAAAAATAAGTACCGCGATATAAATTGTTACAGCCGCCGCATCGCGCGGGTTTCTAACTAGTAATAATAACAATATAAAACGTGATTAATAAACGAGAGATCTTACTCCCGTTGCATCAAATCTTCTATTAATGTAAATGTATCTCTCTCATTCTTTCTTCCCCAAATCCACAATTCGAACATACATAAACCCTAATTGCATTTGCACCCATCGGACATCGTCTAATACATTCCGGAGAAACTCCGATCACCATCGAGATACATTTGATTTGGTGTTCTTCCCTAAAGCCCTAGACTCCGATCACCTTAATCGACGACATAATTGCTGTAGAAACCCTTTACCCACTCGCAATTGTAGACCTCTATCATCGTCTCATACATTCCGTATGAGTTCCGATCACCATCGAGATACAACATCTGATTAAGTGAGATTCATTTCTACCACAATGTAAGGTATCTTTTTTGATCTCTATTTGCTTTTCTACTGTTTACCAACTATTCTTATTTTGAACCCTAAATACGAAGGGTTCTAAACGACGAAGATGAACAGAAACAATTGTTTATGTTTTTTATTCAGAATTATTAATGAACGAACACATTCTCGTTTAAATGATTCTAACTACATTGTTTCTCGTCTTTCTGTGTGAGTGTATGACTTATTGACTCCCGCCAAACACACGCCGAACCAGTTTGTGGAGAAACCGGTTTGGGGTAGAATCCGGTTTGGCTGTGCGGGGTTATGAAACGGTACAATTGGCTGTGACTGACTCTCATGCCCACCATCAATCGATCTCTATTTCCTAATCAGAAATTTAAACGTCAAAGATTAACAGAAACGGTAGTTTAGGTTTTTGATTGAAGTTCATTAATGAACGAACACATTCTTATTCTCGTTGAATCCCGCCCATACACACCCCGAACCGATTTGGTCAACTCTGGTCAAAAACCGGATTGGTCAACTTTGGTAAAAAAAACCGGTTTGTGGAGAAACCGGTTTGGCTGTGCAGCGTTACGAGCTGTCACAGGACCACGGGGGTTTGGATCGGTTTTCTAGTCGGGTTAGGAATTATAAATGGGTTTTTTACCACCTTTGTTTGGTTTTTCTATGTTGGGTCTTGAAAGCTAGGTCGGTCCACCAAGGCATGCATCCGGTTGACTTAATGTTTGAGGATGAAGTATGGTGCCTTTATTGTGGTATTAGGTGATAGATCCTCATATATCCCTTAGTGGATTTATACATCGAGAGAATGTGGGCAACAACAGAGGTAAACTTGTAATTATGTTATTAGTGTTTTTTCCTTCAACATTTGTGCTACTAAGGGTTGGGTTTGACTGACCCTAGTCAGACGTGAACGTCTAACTTGATCAGACTTGGGGTGTTTGGTAGCTTGCTTCTTATTGAAGAAGAGATCTGCCCGAAGCTCCTAACCGGTCAGAGCTTCACCATAATCTGACCCGCGGTCAGACGTGGAGGTAGAGTGAGCAATCCCTACCTCCGGCGGTGGCAACGATGCGAGGCGATATAACTAAAAATAATAATAATAAATTATTATGCATGACACATTTCACTTCATAATCATAAACACAAAACATACTTAGAATTTAAAGTTTAAAACATAATTAAACATCTTTAAAAGATAAATAAGTATCTCAAATCAATCATTCATCAACAACCCAAGCCTCATCTCCCTCAAGATCAAAGGGCTGGAGTAAGAATCGAAGGGTTGGAGAAAGAACCGAAGTGCTGGATTAAGAACCTGATGTGAATGGCGATGGGGCTGGAGTAACACTGAAGTCTGAACACCGATTGATGATTTAGGGTTTTAATCTAAAGGATTTTGTTTAGATGATATAGAGTTGTGGGTTGGGCCTGTGATTGATTAAAGTAGAGAGAGGGGCCAAAATTTGATCTTGATAAAAAGCCCAACATTTAACTAAACTTGACCCGACTTGATATTGACCAAACATATCTGAAGCACCGCTTCACATCGCCTAACGCCTTCTTACTGCAGCAGCGCTTCAGAGCGCTTCATGTACATCTGGCGCCTCGGTGAAATAAAGCGCTACGCCAAACGCCTCTAGCGCCTCGCGCTTTAAGCAGCGCCTCAGAGCGCTTTTTTAAACTAAGATAATGACAGATTAGCAACTATTTGATGCAGAATTGAAGTTTACGTCAACTCGTCAATTTTATTGTTTATTCTTGTTAAACTTTATCTTATTCTGAAATCTTCCCCTTTTACATATTTACTAATCTTAACAACAACATTCATCATATAATTATTGTTTCAATAATCTTGTCACTAGGGCTGTTCACGAACCGAACCGAACCGAACGCAGCTCCGCTCGAACTCGGTTCGGTTTCAAACCGAGCGGCTCGGTTCGGTTCGGATTTACAAATTCGAGCGCAAACTTCATGCTCGAACTCGGTTCGGTTTTAAACCGAGCGCTCGGTTTCGCTCGGTTTTGCTCGGTTTTGTGTTAGAATTTAAAATAAAAGTAATAGTTCTTTCAAGTTTTAACAATTAACATTTAAGTTCCAACCCAAAGTTAACAAAGTAACAAATAAATCATACAAAACAAGTTCAACAAAATAGAAATCCAACTATCCAATACATAAAGTTTTAACTTTTACTCAAACTCTAAATAGAAAACCCAAGTCCACCACCTCAAAATAGAAATCCATCGTATCGGCTTTTATTCTCTAATCATCGGCATCCAACAATCTTGCCTTTACGCTAATCAACCTAATTCAAAGTTTAAAGAAACATGAAGTTAATTCAAAAGATACAAACGTATTAATTCCATATATTAGTACACATTAAAAAACTATAAATATATAAATATAAAATATACCTTCTTCTTTGTTAGTTGTTGTCACACTCGTTAGGAACCAACATATCAATTTCCAAATTTTCTTCTTCTTTTGCAGATTGCTACATATAAAAAAATTATACATGTTAGTACATAAAGTGTAAACATTACAAAAAAACTAAAAGATATGAATATTAACTTACTTCTAATGTTTTTATGGTTGTTTTGAGATGGATCTTAACCAATCACCTCCACAAACGAGTATTTCCACCATATCCTTTGATAGAGAGCTTCGATAATCGTCTAATATACGTCCCCCGGCACTAAAGGCTGATTCGGAAGCCACTGTTGTGATTGGAATGCCAAAAATATTCTTTGTCATCTTACTTAAAACAGGAAACTTAGTTGAATATTGACTCCACCATGTCAACAAATCAAACTGTGACTCTAAACAAGTATATTAGACGGCAGACCTTGAACGAGATTTTGAGCGACGAGAAGATTTGGCTTCGGGGGACTTGCTTCTGCTTCTGCTGCATCAAGAGCAAGATCATTCGATCGAAATAGTTGGTTATCTGAATAATAAACGAGCCATCAAGTCTTCACTGTCAACCTGAAATCAAACACAACTTTACTTTGAAGAAAATTCAAACAGCAATACTGCCAAAAATCGAAGTAACAACATTTAAATCTACTGCAACATAACAGTATTAGCGTCGAGAACTTAACACAAAACCGAACATGAACAATCAAACTAAAAAACATCAGAACATACTGCAATATATTCCTAAAATCTAACTACCAGTTTTCCGATAAACAAACTCAAAAGCACGATCGAATCAAAACAAAACGGAGAAAAACGATCAGTAATCAAGTTAAAGACAAGAGTACTAACAGATCACATAAAACTAAATCTATAGCGAAACTAAATTTAACAAACACAGATCAAAACATACTTGCTATCAGCTTTTTTCGTCGATTTGCCTCCTTTCATCGTTAGATCCTGCAATCAACAAACATACACATCAAAATCGATGGAGAAATCGCGTAAAACATGAACAAATCGAAGGAAAAACTGGTGATAACGATGAAACAAACGTACCTTTGAAGACGAAGAGTTAGGGTTCCGTTAGGGATGGCCGGATGGGGGATTGGAGGCTTCAAGCAGCAGTGAGCACTCCGGCAGTCGAAACTCGCGAGGGCCGAGGGGTGGCGGAGGCGGGCAGCAGTTGGAAGAAAAGGGATTAATAGGGATGGGGAAAAAAGAAGTGTTAGGGTTTTATTTTAGGGTATTAGAAGAAGGGTAGTTTCGTAAATTTAGTTAAATATATAAAATATATAAAACTAAATTAACATATATAAAATATATAAAAACTAAACTAAAAAATAATTCGAGCGAAACCGAGCGAGCGACGAGCGAGCGTACCTTTGCTCGTGCTCGGTTCGTTTTCAAACCGAACCGAGCCGCTCGGTTCGTTTACAACCGAGCGGAAATCGAACGAGCAAAATTCCGAGCATTTTTCGAACGAGTTCGAGCGAGTTTCGAGCGTCGAGTTTTTTGAATAGCCCTACTTGTCACGTCTTGTCTTAGAAAACCTTAAAGGCGAATAGAAAAGAAAAAAATGGTACGTTCATGGATTTAGTTCTAGTTAGAAATAAGGATAAAAGTTTCAAAACCAGCTGGGCTAGCCCAGTTGGCCACCTCAATAAGGGATAAGGATCTGTGGCCTAAAGGTCACGGGTTCGATCCTAAGGGGGGGAGGGTTTACCCACAATCTGTGGGGTTCCCGCCCTGGAGTACCGGGTCGAGCCTCTGCTGGTCAGGGTAAATCCTACGGGTACACCCACACGCTGTGGGGATCCGGAGGCTCGAACTCGCGTGGCTTGTGAAGTCGTCGTTTGGTTCCACCGCTGAGACATTCACCTTTCAAAAAAAAAAAGGATAAAAGTTTCAAGATGAGCATTTATTTATAACTTATTCGTCATATACGATTACGCGGCTGCTTGTATTCCTTCACTGTTTTGTCATTAATTTTTTTTCTTCTGTTAATTAATCTTAGCATTTCTGTTCATTTATTTATTAATTTGATTTGTTGTTCTTACATATATAATATATTACAGCGTATGGTGAATTTTTTAAGCATAGGGTATGTTCAGTAGCAATGGCTGTCGAGTGATCATGGTAACGATAGTACAAATATTGAGATCAAAAGGTACTTTTGCATTTCGCATATAATTTCTTCTTGTTTATAACCTTAAGATGTCATTATTATTATTATTAAGGAAGTTAGAAGTCTGGGTGGTGGTTCGATACCAAGATAACCTGATTGTATTTGGAGTTGACGAGTAATTAACTTAAGTTTATTGGAAAATAGTGCAATGGATCCCTTGTAGGATTCATATGTTTGGGAGAATGCAAGCAAGGGATCCATTGCACCACTTTACGAATAAACTTGAGTTAATTACGCGTCAACTCCAAATGCAATCAGGTTATCTTGGTACTGAACCACCACCCAGACGCCTAACTTCTTCAATAATAATAATGTAATCTTAAGAGTAAAAACAAGAAAGAATTATATGCGAAAGTACCTTTAAGATTTGAATATTTGAACTATCATTACCATGATCACTCGGTAGCCATAGCTTCTAAGCATACCTCTCTGTTTAAAAATTCACCATAAGCTTGAATATTTATATCTACAAGATCAACAAATCAAGTTAATAGATAAACAAACAGAAATGTCGACATCAATTAACAAAAGGAGAAAGAATTAGTAACAAAACCGTGAAGGAAAACAAGCTGCCACATAATCATATACGTTCTTCCCGAGTCAGGAAATAATTTACAAATAAATGCTCATCTCGAAGCTTTTATTCACTACAAAAAATTGTCATATAGTGACACACAAAAAGTGTCACAAATACCAAAAAGCGCCACTAATGACCCTTATAATTTTGTGTAGCACACAAAAAAAGTGTCACTAGAAGCAGTGCCACTAAAGCCATTTAGTGACATTTTTTTGTGTGCCATCCAATCTAGGAAAGATCTTTAGTGGCACTTTTATTTTTGTCATAATATTAATTACAAAATATCTATACTAATTTAATGGCACAATTTTTTGCCATAAATTTAAAAAAGGCTTTTGTGGGCACGAATATTACGACAATAAATGTATTTCTAGCTAGAGATAAATGATGGTTTTAAATCATTACTAAATTACAATTTAAAATAAAAATGGAAATGAAAAACACTTAAAATTATATAATCATAATATAGATTATGGTTTCAATCCAAACATGTTCCAATGTTAGCGAACAAATACATAATAAGTTCTAAATGTATTTCAAGTGTTTACAAACAAAGTAAATATGCTTTTTTCTGTTCTTTAACTCTATTCCATGTAATCCACGAATGTTGCTATCTCTACTGCACCAACACTTCATATTTTATCAACTCTTCCTTCATCATCATGACTTCTTGAAGATGATATTTGATTACTAGATGAAGAACCAACACGAGGGACCTAAAAAATACAAGGTAATGAAAATAGATGTTAATAATAAGCGAGTCGAACAAGTAATACATATAGTAATAAATGGGTCAAATAAGTAAAGTTATACATATGGTAATAAACAGGTCAAACAAGTAAAGTTATGCATATAGTAATAAACGGGTCAAACAAGTTAAGTTGTACATATAGTAATAAACGGGTCAAATAAGTAAAGCTATATATATACTAGCAGGAAACCCGCGCGATGCTGCGGCAATGACAATTTGTATTTTATTTTAAACAGGTCAAATTTTCTAGAGATTAGACAAAATAAAGTCATCCAAAATATATTTTTATGTAACATTAATAGTAGATCATATGAAGTCATATCAAATTTTATTCAATAAATACATAGCAAGTTTTAATGGGATAAAAAAACCCAGATAAAATATCATCGTGTACATAATTTTATAACTTTGTATGATACTTTCAGATGATTCATATACCTTACACCAAGCATGAAAGTGCAAAGATGTAAGATTCCTTTTGTTAGGTTGGTCCATATGTATCTTTAAAGTTTAGATTGACATTCGTCAATGTAACATTCACCGGATCACGGTCAATAGCCATGTCTACCAAAGTCCTTTGCTTGATCTCTCACACAGTTCTGAATTCTGATACAACCCTTTTAAAGCCTTCAAAATCAACTAACAATAGACATAAATAATATATGAGTTTCTGGAGCAGAATGCAATTATTTTATACTTAAATAGCTCCAAAAATCAAAATCCACAAGTATTTATTTCAAATGAGCCTAGATTGTATAACATTATGCATCTAAAAAAATTCATTACATAACTAAAACCTGTTGACAGCATAACATTACTTTATTTCTCAAACTTCACCATATAAATTATTAAATGATATAAACATAATTAAAGAAAAAAACAAGTCAAACTTGAGCCTCAAACATTATTAGCGAGTCAAATTTGAGCTGTCCTAAGTAAACCGAGCAAGCTCTATTAAGTTAAACAAGCCGAATTTGAAATTCAAGAAAAGCTTGTCATGACACCCTAAGGGAAAATCCTTTTAGATGTGCCATTATCTTGTTGATCATCATCAGCACCCTATTCTATACATAAATTATTACATGAACAAATTTACTAACTTCCCTTTATTTAAATTTTATTATGTTGCAAGATTAGTCAATAACAATAACAAAATAGAAATCATGATCAACAAATAAGATATTGAAAAGGGCAAAATCTTTACCTTAGTCACACCTCAACCACAATCCCCCCTATATTTAATTTGAATTTTGAAGACATAAAACTGTTTAGGCAATCCTAAAATGATCAGTAAACCAAAAATACACCTGGATGGGTCAGATAACTATATCACACTACAAAAATAATGTAATATGATTAAATGAATAAGTAGAATCTCCATTTCCATCTCGATACTTAATACATACTGCCCAACATTTATGTGTAATAAATATGCATGTTTGAATTTACTCATGTTTAATCTAACTATTATTGATACGGAGAGTTTATAAATATAGGTAATACCTGGTCATTTGCCAAAGACAGATGATGACTATTTTCCAAAGCCTAGCTGAGAAAATGCTTCAAAATTCTTATTAATCAATTGTGTACCTAAATACAATATGGTGGGTAACAATTCATAGTTGGGTTAGGTTTTTCTGGTAACAATTCAAAATAGGTAATTTTTATGCTGGACTGAAACGGATCACGTCAATGGTGACCTGTACCACTTTCTTTCCAATCTTTTTAAAGATAACTAGCACATCAAAACTGCATAAAAAGATTAACCAATTTCAATATCATATTTAATGAAAGTGAGTTAGAAGGCTTTATGAATTGGAAATACGTTTTGGCCAACTTTCTTCATTTTTCATTTTAGCTAAATTTTTCTATGTTAGTTGTTTGACCCATCTTACATAAAGCATAGCCTAAATCTACTCATTATAAATTAACAATCAAAATTATCACTTCCTAAAAGAATATATTAGATACATCTTCATACTTTTTAGCATCAAAATCACCTAATCCAAGATCCTCATCCTAAATGAATTCATAGGGCGCCATAATGTCTGGATGTGGAAAGCATTTAGCATGCCACATACAACAAATTTCATGTGGTTTTTATTAACAAATACACTATTAATGTAGTTATTCTCTATGTGTAGTCTTAAAGAAACCAAAAATACTTTGCTGCCTTCATGGCCTCATAATCACCATTGTATCTTTTAACAGTGGTGATAACAGTGAGAGTGACAGTTTATGTGAAAAGACGACCAAATAAGTTGCAGAGAGAGGAAGAACAACCATTATTGCACTAAGAAATCATGTTCTCCAATGAACTTACCAAGTAAATTTGAGAATAATTTTGAATATTATGGTTTTTGAGGCAATCAGATTACCAGATGATAGCCACCTATTTCATTAAACAAAAAAGTTAAGATCTGAATGTTGCCTAGCAACAACAAGATCAACAGGCATAAAATAACCTTTTTGTCTTTTTGTTGTTTGTTAAAGTCATCCTTTCCAGCTGGGAAGCCAGCTGCAGACAACAATTACATGATAAGAAAATTCCTACAGTGATAAGGAGACATTTCATATAATGAATTCTTGGAAACCTTCATTAAAACATTATAAGAAAAAAGTGGTAAGCTTAACTAAATAGTTGTAAAGTGAAAACAAAGTCAAATGTATCAATGACCGGCTTGTCGCGTGCACTAGTCAAAGATAGTATTTATATAGTTTCTTAGTACCAAAACTATGTAGCAAATGGTAAGAAGGGTGTCGAATCACAGGAGTATGTGGTTTGTGTTTAGACTTGAATTGGACTATCGAGTTAATTATGAAGCTTGCTATTTTGTTTATAAAAGCTTTAGTATGTTTACTTGAAATGGTGTTGGGACTTTGTCCAACACAAAGAAATGAACAAAACAACAAAGGTTGCTTAAAAATGATTAATAAAACTTGAGAACTTAGAACAATGGTTAACAAAACTAAGTTTAATAACAAGGTTCACCCCCGGTTGATATCCTAAGGTTATGGTTCTACCAATCCAACTAACTTGCATCAAAGGTATGATTTATGCTAATGAGTTCATTGTTACAAGGTTTAGGTGTCAAGAATCGTCAACGTTAACACGGACAATAATACACTTCATTACACAAGAACATTCAAACTCTACATATACATAGCACACATGAACAACTCCATTTCTCAAAGACAAATTTCATAATCATTCATTCAATTTGAGAATTCAAGTTAAGCTCAAAGTACTAGCATAAATGTTTCAAGCAATCAAATACAAAACACAAGGATGCAATCTAGTTTTCAAATGTTAACAAACCATAGTCTTACAATATGCAAACCGGGGGAAAACCCAAAGAAGATTAGCCTCTCATGTTGTTTGAGGCTTGGAATCGGGTGATGATCTTGTTTGCAATCCCATATCACTTTGACTTTGCTTGACTTTGTTGATGATGAAAAGCTTCAATTCTCAAAACTTCTCTCTAAATCTTCATGGATGATTGATGGTGATGAAGAAAAATTCTTGATGATGAAGAAGATGGTTAATGATGAGGATGATGGATCTTGGAGACAAAACAAAGTGAAAGGGTCATAGCCTCATGTGTGTTCCTCCTTTTTCCTCCTTTTCCTCCCTATTATATGGCCTTCTTAGCTGCCACTTGAAAAACCCCGTTTTAAACAAATCAAACAAAACAAGTGGGCATTAAAAATCCGACAGGAGCATAGAGAGGGCGTCGGCGACGGGCATATAGGGCGTCGGCGACGGGTCTTCAAAACAGCAGTTTTTTCTTTGTTTGTTTCGCGTATCCGACTGTTCCGGGCTCCATTCCGACATCCCATATGACCCCCGGAGTGTACTCTTAATTGTTCGGACCTAACAAACACAAACCACATCAAAATAGATCATTTGAACTCGAAGTTATGCTATAAATATGCCGTTTTGTGCTTTTAAACCCGAGCTTTTACCCGCGCATCACATCCCCACACTTATCTTTTGCTTGTCCTCAAGCAAACTACCATACAATATTTTTCAAAACATTACAAGACATTTAGAATTTCTCACCTTCTATCAAGTTAAGGTCCAAAGTCATACCCGCCCCTCAAGTTCATAAGTGAATGATATATGTAATAACAAACCAAGACTTGCCTAACTACTCCTACCATGCTTTAAACTCTTGCACTCATGTTTCATGCCCCTCACAATGATACACTCCTCTCGGCTATTTTGTGGACTAGCATGTGATGTGCTAGTATGTTTTTCACTCAAAACCATATGCAATAATGTGAGCATAAGCTTGTAAAGCAATCGTGCCTCCACTGCTTTAATGGAATAATTCCCAGATCAAAGGACTTTTGTGGTTTTTGGGCTTAGGCTTGGGTGAGGAATAAGGCTTTATTTAGTGGCTAATGTGATGAGAAATCCAAAACAATACAAACTACTAATAACGGTATTCGGGTAATTTCTATCCCAACGCTTTTCTTATTCTATTTTTTTTCCTTTTTCTTGACATCTTTTCTTCAAACACGATGCATATATTCTTTTCATTTCATTCTCCTTTTTTTTATATACTAAAGAACACTAATTTTATTAACACATGGACACAATCAATTGGATTCTCATCAAAATTTTCAAGAGGATACTTCTTTGATGCTCGGCTAGTGGGTTGACAAACGAAAGGACAATTTATTACACACACTTGTGTTCGCATAAATAGGCTCAAAATTGGCAACTAGGGGTATAGTTTTGTAATCTTTATGGGTAATAGGGAATAGTGGGGGATCCTAATGCCTTCTCATTTCCGTTCATATATTCCTTTGCGGTCTTAGCACGTATCAAACCATACAAGTTCTGCCAATTAATCGCATAATGATCACACTCAACAAATGAATTTTTATATATATGTAAGTGATCTAGCAATCTAGGTAAGTATGGCTCAAAACTCACATGATGGAGGAGAATTGGGTTGCCGACATGTAGCATGTGTGACTATTTTAAAGCATGCTAAAACTAGCTAGGCATCTCACTTAAAGTTTTCTTTAAAGGCATTTGGTGAGACTATTCGAGGCAACCATGACTAACGACCTTTTAACCAATTTTCTCGGTTTGAAAATCTTTTGGTGACAATCTAAGTTGTTGCATAAATTTGGCTTTCTTATCGTTATTTTTTTCTTTGATCTATCATAGTTCCTATATTTCCCTCTTCTTCATCCCCAATTCTCCGGTCACCACCACCACCTCCGGTCTCCGGTCACCAACACCGGTCACCACCACCGGTCACCACCACCTCCACCACCGGTAAGCTAGCCAGGTTTGAAGTTTTCACTCTCTCTCTCTCTCTCTCCCCTTGATTTCGACGACCACCGGCACCACCGGCACCTCCTCCTTCACTTTTTTCAAGCGGCGATCCCTCAACACCTGCACCCCACCACTCTGAGCCGAAGGCTCTGGTCGATCTGTTGATCTTGACTCTGGTATTGCTATCCCGCTGTTGACTGGTATTCGAGTGATCAGATCTAGGGTTTGTCACATCGGAAAACCCTAGGATCTGGCCTCCTTTGCGATCGAAAGGCTGCTGGTTGGAGTCTTCTTTCCTGGTTTGAGGTCTTCTTGCTTGGGCTGTGCTGAGTGTTTAGGACCCTAAGTGAAGGATACATCAATCGCTTGGAAAGGACTGGAATATCCTAACTTGGATATCTCTTGGTGAGCTCGTTCCATTACTATTTCTTTTTCCGTTCTGTGCATCACGAATTCTCTGTTTAGGCATTCTTTTGGGCTGGGTTAGGAGGACCAGCATTTGGTTGTTAACAGGGAGAGCCAACCCCTGTCTCTATTCTACATATATTTGTCACCGTTTGGTAAGATCGTTCCATAAAGGGTTACATTTCTCATTTCTAGCTATCTGAAATATTGCTGCTTTACCGGTATTTGATTTATTACGTATATCTCTAGTTGTTTGTGTTTTTAACTTGTTGATTGTGTTTTACGTGTGCCTGCTTTCTTTCTAGTGTGTTGGCTGTGTTTTTATTGTTTGGTGGTTTTAGTAGACTCTGCCTGGTATAATAGATAGTACGACCCAATATGCTGCCCCGAGATCATGTTCGGTGAGGAGAGGTGCCAAGACAGGGAATAAGGTTTGTAGACTAAGAGTGGCATCGTGGAATGTAGGAACCCTAACTAGTAAGTTACTAGAGTTAATCGACGTGCTGAAGAAACGTAGGGTCCACATAGCATGCCTGCAGGAGACTAGATGGCGGGGTGGGAGAGCAAAAGAGTGCAATAGTTATAAACTATGGTATTCAGGGTCTGATGGAGCTAAAAACGGAGTAGGTTTTTTAGTTGCTAAGGAACTCCAAGATAATGTAGTGGAAGTGAGAAGATACAATGATAGAATTATGTTGTTAAGAATAGTAATAGGAGAGGAGGTAGTGACGGTAGTTAGTGCGTATGCACCACATGTTGGACTAGGAGAAACGGAAAGAAAAACGTTCTGGGAGAGTTTAGACCAAGTTATGGGCGACATACCTAGAGAGGAAAAGTTATACATAGGAGGAGATTTTAATGGACATATCGGAAAGGATAATGAGCATTTCCAACTGGTGCACGGAGGATACGGGTATGGTCTTAGGAACGATGGCGGTAGGGAGCTTCTTGAATTTGCAGTAGCACATGACTTAGGCATCATAAATTCGTTCTTTAAGAAAAGAGACTCACATCTAATCACGTTTAGCAGCGGCGGGAGACACACGCAGATAGACTATCTATTGATGAGGAGAGAAGATCATAGCTCGTGGAAAGACTGTAAAGCAATCCCGGGAGAGACGGTTGTGACGCAACACCATATGTTGGTGGCGGATATACGCGTCAAGAGGCCAATTGCCCAACGGAACAAGAGAGTGACACCCAGGATCAGATGGGGCCAGCTCAAAGACGAAAAGATTACCATTTTTAGAGATAAAGTCATACAAATGAACCAAACTGGGCCACAGGAAGATGCAAACCAAAAGTGGGAGGTTATGGCAAATAGGCTCATCCAAGCAGCTAAAGAAACGCTTGGAGTCATAACAAAAAGGGCAGTTGGTCATAAGGAATCATGGTGGTGGAACGAAAATGTACAGGAGAAGATACGAATCAAACAACAAAGTTTTAGAGAGCTTATACACTGTAACAATGACGAAGAACACGCGGAGCTAAAACAAAAGTACAAGGAGGCTAAGAGACAAGCGAAAAAATCAGTGTCAGAGGCAAAAAACACGGCGTATGAAAGGATGTATAAGCGATTAGAGACGAAAGAAGGAGAGCATGACATGTTTAAGATAGCCAAGGCAAGAGAAAGAAGAAGACAGGACCTGACAATGGTCAAGTACATAAAGGATGCGGAAGGAAAGGTTTTGGTGAAGGAGAAAGATATCAAGGTCAGATGGAAAACTTACTTCGATAACCTATTTAACAATAGGAATCAAAATCAACAAACTGAGGTAGATAGAACAACTCAAACAACGCAACAAAACCAATGCTATTGTAGAAGCATCACAGTTGACGAAGTTACAAGAGCCATGAAGAAAATGGGAAGGGCTAAAGCGGTGGGGCCAGACAACATACCGATCGAAGCGTGGAAATGCCTAGGTGATGAGGGTCTCAAATGGCTAACAGATCTATTCAACACTATCTTTAGGACAGGGAAGATGCCAGACCAGCGGAGAACCAGTGTCATAGTCCCCATATATAAGAAAAAAGGAGATATTCAAGGTTGCGAAAATACAGGGGAATAAAGCTACTGAGTCACACGATGAAACTATGGGAAAGAGTTATTGACACGAGAATTAGACGGGAAACCCATATAGCAATAAACCAATTTGGATTTATGCCAGGACGCTCTACGACAGAAGCCATACACGTCATAAGAAGGATAATGGAGAAATATAGAGAAAAGAAAAGGGACCTCCATATGGTATTCATCGACCTGGAAAAGGCCTATGACAGTGTACCGCGACAACTAATTTGGGAAACTCTACGACTTAGAGGGTTACCAGAGAGGTATATCAAATTAATTAAGGATATGTATGACGGGGCAAAAACGCATGTGCGAGCACCGGTAGGAGACACAGAATCATTCTCAGTGGAAGTGGGACTCCACCAAGGATCGGCATTGAGCCCATTTCTCTTCGCACTAGTGTTGGATGAGATGACTATGTCTATACAACAGTCAGTCCCGTGGTGCATGCTCTTTGCGGATGATATTGTCTTAATAGCAGAATCTAAAATGATGCTTAACGACAAGCTAGAGCAGTGGAGAGCAACGCTGGAGAACAAAGGATTAACGATAAGTCGCTCTAAGACGGAATACATGCATTGTAACTTTGGTGGTGACGAGGAAGAGGACACCCAAATCAGTATCCAGGGTATGCCGGTCCCACGGACATCTAGGTTCAAATACCTGGGCTCGTACCTGCAGGAAGACGGAGAGATACATAGCGATGTAGCTCACCGTGTCCAAGCAGGATGGTGCAAGTGGAGAGCAGCATTAGGGATCCTATGTGACAAGAGGTTTCCAGCAAAACTTAAGGGAAAACTATACAAAGTCGTGGTACGCCCAGCTATGCTATATGGAACAGACTGCTGGGCCATAAAGAAATCGCACGAGAAACAAATAGAGGTTGCGGAAATGCGAATGCTAAGTGGATGAGTGGCCATACAAGACTGGATCGGATAAGAAACGAAGTGTTTCGACAGAAGTTAGAAGTGGCTTGTATTGCAGATAAAATACGAGAGGGAAGATTACGGTGGTATGGACATGTCAAGAGGAGACCAATGGCAGCACCGGTCAGAGCAGTGGAGAGCATCGTCATAGAGGGTAGGAAGAGTAGAGGAAGACCTAGGCTGACTTGGGAAGAGAAAATTAGGCGAGATATGGCACACTTGCACCTCTCTGAGCACATGATCGAGGATAGGAGCGAGTGGAGACGTAGAATTAAAATTAAGGACTTTTAGTGGTTTCTGTAGCTAGGAAGGGAGTTTGAATACTTCTTACGGGGCCTGATGTGTATGTAGTACACTGCGACCTTTTTAGGGAAAATTTGTTGCTTCCCTGATGCATGCTTGTTCATTTTATATTCCTTTTGGTGATGTTTTAATGTTTGCTGTATGATGGGTACGGTAGCATATATCATATAGCTTATATCGTATGTTTGATTATATGTTGATTTCTACCTTTATTGCTTTTGTTATCGAGCCGGGGGTCTCTTTGGAAGCGGTCTCTCTACCTATCTGGATAGAGGAAAGACTTGCCACCACCTACCCCCCCAGACCCTACTCTTAAGTGGGATATACTGGGTTTGTTTGTTTGTTTGTTTGTTTGCTAAGTTGTTGCATAAAATGAGGACCAACAAGTATTTGAAAATTTGAAAATTCCTCTATTTTTCCCCCATTCCCACACTTAATGTGACATTGTCCTCAATGTGGGTGAAAATCTTTTCAAAACATAAGGGATGTGATACAAATTTCTTCCCCAAAGGTTTTCCCGGCCTAAAACCACATTCCACTTATTCAAACTACTAAGATAATCATGCTGAAAGGAACATGTGCACCTGGATTTCTTCACTTTTTCTTGGCATTAGCTTTTTAATCCAAGTAGCACAAAACCTGCAATTGTAAAAAATTGTGTAGAAGCAAGCTTCTCACCTCTTTGACAACCAATCAATTAGCATGAATTGTGGAATCTCAATAACCACTTAATAAAGACAACTACAGAATTAAAGGAACAGAAAAAAAAAACAAACACACTCAAACATTTAAATAAACTGTACAAACACATAAATCATACCTCGCCGCCTATCTTTGGTAGCGCTCATTTGGATCTCTTGGCGGGTATGGTTGATAAGGATAGCCAGTCAGAGCAGAATAGCCAGTCAGAGCAAAACATCTCATTGAAGTTGTCAAATGCTCCCCCTTCAGTTGGTGGTGGCGCAGGAATGGGAATGAAGCTGGACGCCACGCCCTGGGGCCAATGCACTGACTGTTGCACCTGTTCTGGCTGGTCCCTGATGGTCGAATAGTCTGTCCACGGGGTAAACTCTTGATAGCTTCGACCTGCTTCAAGATCCCGGTGATGCCTTTCCTGTTCTTGGAGAATGTAGGCGTTGTTGACAGCCATTTGTTGGGCTGTTGCAAGGGCCATCCAACGCCTGTCTTCTAACTGCTCCCTTTCCATCCTTCGGGCTTCTTGTTGTGCCCAATGTTCCTCTTGCTGCAGCCTCCACATCCTTTCACTCTCTCTTCTTGCTTCCTCCACTTCTCTCATTTCTCCCATCAGAGCAGACACATTGTCATATGTCTGCCTGTGCCCGATCTGCAAAGATTCCCAACCCGGCTGCCTTCGTCTCACAGTGAATTCAGCTACATTATCAGACACCTCTCGATGTTGACGGGCAGTTCGCCTTCTTGAGGGCCTTGTTTCCTCGGGTTGTGCCTCTTCTTCCTCCATGGCTTCAAATTCATCCGGTGGAGGCGCATCTGGGTCTCTTGTAGTAAAAGACTGTCCGGTTTCAGTATCCCGGACAACAAATGTAAACCCTTGCTGTTCAACAAAAAATCTTTGATGCTCTCATCTTCTTAAAATCAAAGTAGTCCAAAGGTTTACTGACCCAGAGTGCCTCTGGAGGAAGGCAATCTTGTTGCACGATCATAGCACTAATCAACCGAATATATGGGACCATTTCCTAGCATATAGCTCCCTTGATTCCCAAATATTCATCATCACTATATGTCTCCATGAGAGTTTGGGGCTTCCATAAAGTAAAGAATGTAAAATTCTGCAGTCCCAGGTTCTCAGTTTTCCTCGATCTCCTAATCGTACCATCACATTTTCAAGGGAGATGTTTTGTAGAATTTTTCCTTCGAGAGATAAGTGGTTCCTCTCAAGTTCAGCACCTTCACGGAAGGGAACAGTCAAGCTGATTAAATTTACCGGGTCTGCTTCTAGAACGGGCCTTGAAAAAAAATCGATCCATATGATAGTAATAGTAGTTGCCCTGGCCCAAAGAATCAAATTGGGCGATCCGGTTCATCATCTCAAAAGACATCACCATAGTACCCGCACCGGTTTCCCCTGATAACCTCCATTGTGATGGATGGCTGCTTTTGTTTTCAAATCTTAATGAAGCCATCCATTCGGCCACCGCCCCAAATAAACCCGGTGTGTATTTGCGGCACACCAATCTAAAGCTCTCTCCCACCCTAGAGCTTCGAATTTTTGTGTTATCCCTATCTTTGAGAGCTCTTCAGTATTAACCACTCTCTCGGTACACACACACCTGGGACGCCATACTGGACCTTTGCCATTTTCCACTTCCATAGACGGATTTCAGTAGCTCTATTGTGAAAGTCGGATAATCGTTTTTGGGCGTCGGATTCCCATTTCTCCCTGATTTTGTCATTCTTGTGTTGTGTCCACGTCCAGTCTTGGCGAAATAGCCTTGCATCATCTTCAGTAACTGAGCTTTCTTGTTCCCAGTTCATCACCCTACGAGAGGATGAACTTGTAGCTCTTGAGGTCTTACTCCTTTTTCTACTCGCCATTGAACTACAACACAACAACCAAATACACCCATTAATTACTTGCATTCAAACAATTCCAACAAATAGGCATAGATCATGGTTTTGTAAGCATATGCTTCTCTTGCAATTTTGAATAAACAAGTATGTTCTTGACAAACAATATGTTGCATTATCTTCAAAATTTCAGTTTACTTTCAACAATGAGGTTTTCTTTTATGTTTATCCATGACATACTATCATATGCTTACAACCATGTATACAAATTTCATAACTTTCATCTTTGTTCTATGCCTATTTCTCCAGAGTAATTGTGCTAGAACCCTCTCCCCACACTTGTTTTGTATCTACATTTATCATACATAATCTAAACTCAACCAAAGGTTCCTACTCAACAATCCATACATATCCAAAACTAGTTTCACTAATGACATTCATGTTCAGGAGACAATTTCTACAAACTATGTAATGCTAGTAATAGAATGAGAAGAAACCATACCTTATGTGCTTAGAGTTTCACCCAACAAGTTGCAATAGAAAGATACTTGAAGAAAAACCCAAAAAATCCGAATTTTGCACCTTAGATTTCTCTTTAACAACAAGGAATTAGCAAAAACTATGTTAGGGGTTTTATTCCTCACGAAAAACTAAACACCTTGGACACAAGAATGGTTGGATTTGGTTAAGTTTGGAAGAAGTTAGGTTATGGAGGATTTTTAGGGTTCTTGAGGATTTTTGGAGAAGAAGGGAGAAAGAGTTGGAGTGAGTGGATGAAAATGGGAGTGGGAGTGTGTTTTGGGGTGGAATAAGGGTTGTGGTGGGTAAAAAATCCGTAATGGGGTGTTTGGGTGGTTGAGAATGGGTTAAGATTTGAAGAAAAACAAAATTCTGCGATCTTGGACGGGAAGGGCGTCGGCGACGCAGGTATTGCACGTCGGCGACGGGGCTTGGTTTGGCAGTTTTGGTCTACGCTTTAAGTTGCTGCCTACGGAGGGTGTGATTTACGGGCCTGCGTCGGCGACGCACTCTTTGCCCGTCGGCGACGGGCTCCAGAAATGCCAGTTTTGATTTTTTGATTTTTTTTGTTTTTTCAAAGACAAATATATTAAACATTACTCAAAAATTGACACATACTTAACACCATGAAATATGAAAATAGTAGATACTTTATATATAATTTACATACTATATAATATATATAAATATAACACATAAAAATTAACACAAAGAATTTACATACTATATATATATATATATATATCACACATAAAATATAAAAAAAATTAACACACTCACACCATAAAAAAAATAAAAATAAAAATAAAAAATTGTAGATATATATCCTTATACCTATATACATATCGCCCCTCCAACACACGTGTATTGTCCCGAATACACACAAGTCGCACACGCAATGGGATTTTGCGACTCGGATTTGGCTTGGCAATTCTAAATAAGGCTGCAAAGGTCTATACTAAATAAGCAATGCAACGCAACAAATATGTACAAGTTACCTCTCGTGGGTTGCCTCCCTGCAGCGCTAAGTTTACCTGTCGTTAGCCGGACTTTGCGGTGCTGTGATCAAATCGGTACCTCATCAAGAGTGCTTAACAACAAGCACTCGGATTGTTTGTCCGCCCCATTTATGTCATTTGGTTCAAGATATGGTTTAAGACGGTGCCCATTCACCGTTTGCCTTAAATGGTCGTCAAAATCTTCAATCTCTACATCTCCAAAGTCGCCCACCCGGATGATCAAATATGGACCCATCCATTTACTCTTTAGCTTTCCAGGAAATAGCTTTAGTCGTGAGTTGTACAACCATACCTTCTGTCCAGGCTTGAATTCCTTCAAACGAAGCTTGGCATCATGAACCCGCTTCATCTTGTCCTTGTATGCAGATGCGGTTTCATAGGCTTCGTCCCTTATTTCTTCTAACTCATTCAGCGCCAGTTGTCTTTGTTTACCTGCGCACTCATAATTCATATTAACAGTTTTAACTGCCCACAAGGCACGATGAGTTAATTCTACAGGTAAATGACAACCCTTTCCATAGACCAACCGGTAGGGAGTGGTTCCAATAGGCGTCTTGTAAGCGGTACGATACGCCCACAAGGCATCATCTAGTTTAGTTGACCAATCCTTTCGATCGGGTCGTACCGTTTTTTGCAAAATTTCTTTGATTTGCCTATTAGAAACCTCTACTTGTCCACTTGTTTGTGGATGGTATGGTGTTGCAATTCTATGGTCAACACCATAACGTTTTAGAAGTTTGCCAAAGTTGAAGTTTTTGAAATGTGATCCCCCATCGCTTATTATCACGCGAGGGATACCAAATCTTGAAAAAATATTGGTTTGGACAAACTTGCATACTACCTTATGGTCATTGGTCTTAGTGGCGATTGCTTCTATCCATTTAGAGACATAATCGACCGCCACCAAGATATATAGGTTACCAAAAGAGTTTGGAAAAGGGCCCATGAAGTCAATGCCCCAAACATCAAAGATTTCCACCACCAAAATTGGTTGCATAGGCATTTCATCTCTTCTTGTCACACTCCCCATTTGTTGGCATCTTATGCAACTCTTGGCAAATTCATGGGAGTCTTTGAAGATGGTAGGCCAATAAAAACCACAAGAAAGGACTTTGTGACCCGTCTTTTGTCCACTGAAATGTCCTCCACATGCCGATTCGTGAAGCATGCTCAATACACATGGGATCTCCTCATCCGGTAGACATCTTCGGATGATTTGGTCGGCTCCAACTTTGAAGAGGTCCGGTTCATCCCAAATGTAATGTTTTGCTTGAGCCTTGAAGTGTTGTTTCTTTCTTCTACTCCATCCTTCCGGCAATGTACCTGTAGCCAAATAGTTTGCAAAATGGGCGTACCAGGGGTTATTGGTGGTGATAGACATGATGTATTCATCCGGAATTGTTCATTTATCTCCGCGTGGTATCTTCCTCCACCGGTTGAATTCTTGACAAATGATCTGCGACTACATTTTCACTTCCTTTCTTATCTCGGATCTCAAGATTGAATTCTTGCAATAACAAAATCCAACGAATCAACCTTGGTTTCACGTCCTTTTTCTCCACGAGGTACCTAACAGCAGAATGGTCAGAATAGACAATAACCTTGCTACCCCATATATAAGACCGAAATTTATCTAAAGCATATACCACCGCAAGTAATTCCTTCTCAGTTGTTGTATAATTCAATTGGGCATCTGAGAGGGTTTTACTTGCATAGTATATGGCAACGGGTTTCTTATCAACCCGTTGACCCAAAACAGCCCCAATAGCATAGTCACTCGCATCACACATTATTTCAAAAGGCAATTTCCAATTAGGTGATTGCAAGATTGGAGCTTCAATTAGTTTTTGCTTCAAGATGTTAAATGCTTTTACACATTCTTCATTAAACTCAAATGGGGCATCTTTTAACAATAGATTACACAATGGTTTGGTTATGACACTAAATCCCTTTATGAATCTTCTATAAAAACCCGGCATGCCCCAAGAATGACCTAATGCCCTTAACATTAGTGGGGTGAGGTAAAGTGGAAATAACCTTCACTTTAGCATGGTCTACCTCTATCCACGGCTAGACACAACATGACCCAATACTATCCCCTCTTGAACCATAAAATGGCTCTTTTCCCAACTAAGGACCAAATTGGTTTCAACACATCTTTTTAAAACTTTTTCTAATTGAAGCAAACATAATTCAAAAGATGTGCCAAAAATTGAGAAATCATCCATGAAGATTTCTAATGACTCCCCCACCATATCTGAAAAGATACTCATCATACACCTTTGAAAGGTGGCGGGGGCATTACATAACCCAAAGGCATTCACCTAAATGCGAACGTGCCATAAGGGCAAGTAAATGTAGTCTTTTCCTGATCTTCAGGATGAATAGCTATTTGGTTATAACCTGAATAACCATCTAGAAAGCAATAGAATTTCTGACCTGATAGTTTCTCAATAATTTGATCAATGAATGGTAAGGGGAAATGATCTTTTGAGGTAGCAGCATTCAATTTCCTGTAATCAATACAAATTCTCCACCCGGTTACTGGCCGGTAGCTACCTCATTACCTGCATCATCTTTAACACTTTGGATGCCCGCCTTTTTTGGTACAGTTTGTGTAGGGCTCACCCAAGTACTGTCAGAGATTGCAAAGATGATACCTGAATCTAGCCACTTCAATACCTCCTTCTTGACTACCTCTCTCATGTTCGGGTTCAACCTTCGTTGGGCATCATGTGATGGTTTGACTTTCGGATCCGTGATGATTTTGTGCATAACAATTGAGGGGCTAATTCCTTTTAGATCCGCAATGGTCCATCCAATCACCTCCTTGTTAGCAATCAACACCTCCATCAACGCACCTTCCTGTTCAATGGATAGATTAGAAGCAATAATAACAGGTAAAGTTTCATTCTTACCAAGGAAAGCATATTTTAAATGCTTTGGTAATTCTTTCAATTCAACTTGTGGTGGTTCTTGCAATGAAGGTTTCAACCCGGTATCGATCTTCTCTGGTAGTGGCTCCACTTGAACCGACCATGGTGGTCGCTCACTCCTCATGGCCACACTCATTATCTCCCCTTCTTCCTCCTCTAGTTGCTTTTCAGTTTCCACTCTCAACCTGTCAAACATGAAACAATCCTCCATTGTGTTTTCCTCATCAACGACCATGTCGCATAGAGGTGTACACTCATCAATAATGTCGGCTATATAGCATTCATCATTAATAGGAGGGTTAGTCATACCTGAAAATACATTAAGCCTCAACCTATTGTTACCAAATGTCATGTCAACCGTTCCCGTTTTGCAATTGATTTGAGCATTTGAAGTTGCCAAAAATGGTCTACCCAAGATAACCGTAGGTTGTTTGGTTTGATCTATGGAAACATAATCAAGTACTAAAAAGTCCACCGGATAATAAAAATTCTTAACTTTTACTATCACATCGGTAATTATCCCACGGGGAAGCTTGGGTGTTAAATCGGCTAATACCACGGTGGTCTTAGCTTCTTGAAGCGGACCAAAGTCGTATTGATCATACAAGCTACCCGGTAAAATACTTACACTAGCACCAAGATCCAAGAGTGCCCTTGTCATTTTGAATTCTCCCACTTGAAGAGATATAATGGGCGCTCCCGGCTCTTGTAGCTTAGGTGGAAGGGCACCCGAAAGAATAGAGCTCACATTTTCAGTCAAATCAAGCTTTTTAGGGAATTTGTGAGCTCTCTTTTGGGTACATAGTTCTTTTAAGTACTTAGCATATGAAGGAACTTGTTTGATTGCATCTAAAAGTGGCAAATTAATTTTCACTTTTTTAAAAATTTCTCACATTTCATCTTGTTGTGGACCTCTCTTCTTTACCACTTTTTGCAAGGGTGCCTTAAGAGCTTCGGGAAAAGGGACGGTATTACCCTCCACCACCTTTTCCTTAGCCTTAGGAGATTATGTAACCTCAACAGGTTTGGTTTTAGATTTTTCAGAAAAATTTTCATTTTGACCCGTTTGGCTACTTTCACCCTCATCATCACTTTCATCAGTAACATCTTCCACCACGCCTTCAACAAATTGGGGTGGTGGTGGTTTAACACTATTGTCAACTACCTTACCACTATGCAAAGTAAGTTTATTAATTGATACCTCGTGTGTTTTTAGAATTTGAACCTTGATGTTGTGGATTCACGGTTGTATCACTTGGCAATCTTCCACCGCTTCCCTTAAGTCGGCCCAAATCTTCGGCTAGTTGACCAACTTGCCTTGTGAGAGCTTCATGTGACTTATCTCTTACTTCATTTGCTCTCTTCATCTCCTTGATGTCATTGTTAGATTCTTTCACCATGTTCATAAGAGCATCTAACTTTGCATTCAACGAGTCATCTCCACCACCTTGGCTTCCCGATGGTCCACCTTGATTATTGTTGTAATTTCTTTGGAAGTTACCATCCTGATTGTAGCCTTGATTACCTCCTTGATTGTAGTTGTTCCTTTGGTAACCACCTTGGTTGTAATTTCCCCCTTGATTGTTCCCTTGGCGATTTTGATAGCCTTGTCCACCTTGATTAGCCGGTTGGAAGTTTGGGTTCATTTGGTTTGAAGGATTACCATACCTAAGGTTGGGATGGTTCCTCAAACCCGGATGGTAAGTGTTGGAGTTCATGTCAAAAGGCTTCCGGTCTCCATAAACTTGATTCACCTCTTCGGTTCCTTGAGCCATGTTTACTTGACAACTATCGGCTCTATGACCAATGTCCCCACATTCTTCACAAACCGCGAATTGAACCGCATTTACATCTTTCTTCTTCATGCCAGCTAACTCCCTTTCCAACGCGGCTATTCGATCCTTTGCACTTGAGTCAATGTCGGAGGTGGATTTTGGAATAGGGTGCTTTGCTTTCCTATCCGCAGATTCTTCGGCTCTTGAGTTCTTACTCATCCTTTCAAGGAACTCCCAATCCTCTTCCTCGGGGTTATTCAACAAGGTTCCATTGCTAGTAGACTTGAGGTACTTTCTTTCTTCTTTTGTCAATCCGTTCACAAAACTCTTCACTAGCTCCCAAAGCTCAATTTGGTGATGTGGACATTTTCTTATAAATTCTTTGAAACGAGTAAAAGCTTCATGAAGTGGCTCTCCGGATTGTTGTTGGAATGTCCAGATCTCGTCCCTCATTTCATCCGTTTTGGCCATTGAATAGTATTCGTCAAGGAAGACTTGTTGCATTTCTCCCCATGTTCGAATACTATTAGCCGGTAAGGTTAAAACCATTGCTTTGCCTTGTCCTTCAATGAAAATTGGAACAATCTTAAACGCACCTCATCTTGTGAGAAGTTGTGTCCTCCAATTGTGCCACATATGTCGGAGAGTTCGGATATATGTGTGTAAGGCTCCTCCGTTGACATGCCATGAAAATGAGGTAAGATGTTGATGTAGTTAGGCTTGCAATCAAATGAACGCCTTCCCGGAATCGGTGGAACAATAGGAGAGACATTGTCCGATATGATGGGTCGTAACCTACCATTCACACCTTGTGTTCTAGCTCGTTGAGGTTGTTGGCGTGGAGGACCATTCACTTCTTGATGCATGGGGTATCTTCTTTGTGGTCCTTGATTAGCTACACCGACAAACTGAGTAATTTGGTTTGGGTTGGCATTTATGTTTGGATTCCTAAATTGGTTTTGTCTATGTTGACGGTTGTAGTTGTAGTTCTCATTCTCCATATACCCATGGTTCCATTCATCATAATTATCACCTTGGTAGCCATAATCACCATCATACCCTCCTTCATTGTAGAACCCCCCATTGCCTTCATTGTCATACTCATAATCATCACTATCACCCGTGTGATAGGTGTGAACACTCACCCGCTCGGGTGATTAGTAAGATGGAACACTAAATGGCTCATCGTCATGAATGGCATTTCTTAGCTCGTCTAAGTTTGGTGGGCCAAAGTGACCCATGGGGTTTTGGTTCACATGTTCAAAAAGTGGGTTACTATGGCTATGAGTTTGTCTACGGTTTGGGTTGAGGTTACGGTCATTAGTGGGTGGTGGTGGTGGATTTTGTGGAATGTTGTGTTGTGGTGGGGGTCGATTGTTACTACCTCCCTCCATTTGGTTGGCTCGGTTCCTTCTTGCAAAGCGTTCAATTTCCGGTTCAAACACCAACGGAGAGGTTCTTCCGGATGCTCTAGTATGCATGCACTACCTGTGATCTACACAAATAACACACCCAGCATAACAAGGGAAAAGGAATGATGCAAAAATAACCAAACACTTAAACAGAAAATCACAAACTAGTCAACACAATTCTACACACAAAGCGCACTACTCCCCGGCAATCGCGCCAAAATTTGACCGGCTTGTCGCGTGCACTAGTCAAAGATAGTATTTATATAGTTCCTTAGTACCAAAACTATGTAGCAAATGGTAAGAAGGGTGTCGAATCACAGGGAGTATGTGGTTTGTGTTTAGACTTGAATTGGACTATCGAGTTAATTATGAAGCTTGCTATTTTGTTTATAAAAGCTTTAGTATGTTTACTTGAAATGGTGTTGGGACTTTGTCCAACACAAAGAAATGAACAAAACAACAAAGGTTGCTTAAAAATGATTAATAAAACTTGAGAACTTAGAACAATGGTTAACAAAACCAAGTTTAATAACAAGGTTCACCCCCGGTTGATATCCTAAGGTTATGGTTCTACCAATCCAACTAACTTGCATCAAGGTATGATTTATGCTAATGAGTTCACTGTTACAAGGTTTAGGTGTCAAGAATCGTCAACGTTAACACGGACAATAATACACTTCATTACACAAGAACATTCAAACTCTACATATACATAGCACACATGAACAACTCCATTTCTCAAAGACAAATTTCATAATCATTCATTCAATTTGGGAATTCAAGTTAAGCTCAAAATACTAGCATAAATGTTTCAAGCAATCAAATACAAAACACAAGGATGCAATCTAGTTTTCAAATGTTAACAAACCATAGTCTTACAATATGCAAACCGGGGGAAAACCCAAGAAGATTAGCCTCTCATGTTGTTTGAGGCTTGGAATCCGGGTGATGATCTTGTTTGCAATCCCATATCACTTTGACTTTGCTTGACTTTGTTGATGATGAAAAGCTTCAATTGTCAAAACTTCTCTCTAAATCTTCATGGATGATGATGGTGATGAAGAAAATTCTTGATGATAAAGAAGATGGTTAATGATGAGGATGATGGATCTTGGAGACAAAACAAAGTGAAAGGGTCATAGCCTCATGTGTGTTCCTCCTTTTTCCTCCTTTTTCCTCCCTATTATAAGGCCTTCTTAGCTGCCACTTGAAAAACCCCGTTTTAAACAATCAAACAAAACAAGTGGGCATTAAAAATCCGACAGGAGCATAGAGAGGGCGTCGGCGACGGGCATATAGGGCGTCGGCGACGGGTCTTCAAAACAGCAGTTTTTCTTTTGTTTTTTCGCGTATCCGACTGTTCCGGGCTCCATTCCGACATCCCATATGACCCCGGAGTGTACTCTTAATTGTTCCGGACCTAACAAACACAAACCACATCAAAATAGATCATTTGAACTCGAAGTTATGCTATAAATATGCCGTTTTGTGCTTTTAAACCCGAGCTTTTACCCGCGCATCAATCAATCAAGCAAAGAGTTGCTACGAGAAAGTAACTTTTGCACAAGAAACTTCGTCTTGGCTCCAGCTTTTGCTATAGCGTTAGCCTCTGATTTGATCCAACCTATCATCCTGATCTCCTGGTGTGGTTGTAGAGTCACTTGCAATAGCTTTCAGTGAACTCTAAAGATAATAATGCAGCTGAGCATTTTTTATTATTATTTTCTAAAGTAAACATGGACATGATAAATAGGAACATTTTATTATGTAAAAATGCATTACCACAACTCTAGCAGCTTCATCATCTACATAGCTTCCATCTTTACGAGTTCGTGTTGTTTATACATTTCTCCTCTTGTTGGGTACACACCATCATTCTTCATTGCCTATAACTTATGTTTGATGGTTAGTAAGAGAGTTCAAAAGAATGCATGACAATAATGTCAAAACATAACGAGATTAATACCACTTCATGAGCAAGTCTAGCAAATGACTTTGTCCCAGTTACATGAGGTTCCTTCATCTTTGAGCGGCTTGATCGTTTTTTAGCACATGTGTTCTATAGTAATTGGTATTTTAGCACATGACAAGAATCATACAAAATATAATGAGAAATTAAAATGGAAGGCGTATTGAAATAAAATGGTTCAAACTAATTTTCTAAGCAATTGGAAACTAGAAGGCGTATTGAAAATAAAATGAGAAATTGGTATTGTTACCTGAAATTCTAGAGTGAACCAATGAGCAAATTGGAAACTAGAAGGCGTATTAATCTACATTATTACATTCTTTTTTGGAGACATTAACATCTGCATCAAATCCTTGGTGTTGTATAATTGACTTTTCTAGATTCACATGTTGGACTGAAAGTGTAGGAGGAGCCTAATGTCTCTACTGGTCTCTTTGAATTGGTATAGATTGTCATCAGCTCATTGCAAAGATTGCAGATCCTAAATGTCTATAGCAACAAACTGATTTCATAATTTTAACTGATTGCTTTTCTAAGTCGAGTTTCGGTTTGACATTCTTGCTATTTCTTCTGGTTGATATAAGTATTAGGCATATATCCATATATAATTCCAATTCATATCTAGGTACTGTTTTTCTAAACTTTCATGATTTAATTTCCACTACTTCCCCACTTCATATCTATATATTAGCTCCCAGTTGCATTTAAATATTCAACATTATAGCTTTGTTTTATGTATTATTCCCAAATATATATATTTCTTGTAAACTAGGTTATTCTACATAAAAACCCAATAAAACCCAAATCGTGTAGGTTGCGGTTTGACCGTCAAAATCAGACTGTAAACATCCCTATGAACTACCAATCTTAAAAAACCACTAAAATCATTATGGCAGAAAGAACTAGTAAATAAACTTTAAAAACTAATGCCACAAGGTTACTGTTTACTAATTTGCATAAAAAAAGGATGAAACTTCAAAATTAGGGCTTTAGTAGAAATAAGATATATTAATCCAAGTATAACAGATTATGCTATCATCAAGACCTATACTCTATAATTCAAGTATTATACTAGAAATCTATGAACTAGATGAAGAATCAAGAGATATATTACATAGATGATGTATCGTAGGGTACCACAGATCACAACATTTGAATTACAAATCATAACTATTTCATGATAGATTTCATTGAATGAATAACAAGTTATACCCTAAACGTTGATTGATCGATGATTTTAGACAAGCAATTGAACTTGAAATCAAATAACCTTACGTGCGAACAGATTCACAGATCAACAACGAGTAATTGAAGGTAAAATCTACTAACCTCACGAGATAAATGATCTTCGTAACCTGAATACAATCGACAACGAGTAATGTTATACAAGCTTCCTTCCTTCTTCGATGAAATTGTATCGTATAATTCAAGATTAGAGGCGGTCAAATATTGAGGCTAAAAGTTTGGGGGGAACAAAAATTTTCAGGAAAATTTAGAGGGAAATATATTTAGGTAGATGAGTTACGCTGTGTTCCTGAGTTTACTTAACGAAAGAAAAGAAAGGAAACACTTTCTTTTCTTTTCCTTTCTCTTCTCTTCTTTTTTCTTCTTTTCTCTTCTTTTTCTCTTCTTTTCTCTTCTTTTCTCTTCTTTTCTCTCTTTTCCTCTCTTCTTTTCTCTTCTTTTCTCTTCTTTTCTCTTCTTTTCTCTTCTTTTCTCTTCTTTTCTCTTCTTTTCTCTTCTTTTCTCTTCTTTTCCCTCTTCTTTTCTCTTCTTTTCCTTTCTCTCCATTTCCTTCCATTTTGGAAGGATTGTTTTTAGCCTTCTTGTTCCTTCCATTTCCTTTCATTTCTTTTCTTTCTCTCCTTAATTAAACTCGGGAACATGAATTTCTAACAATCCTTTTATTTTCTTCCATTAAAAAAACTCTGGAACACAACTATTTCTTCTTTCATTCCATTTCTTTCTTTTCTCTCCTTAAATGAGACTCGGGAACATTGTGTTAGTGTTCAGGTTTAATTCTCATTCTTAAATGAGTTAGGCGGCCAAAATTCTCATTCTTATCTCATATATATTAGGTTTGATTTTATTTAAAAAACTTAATATTTAAATATAGATGGCAGAAACATGAAATAATAAGTCAATTTTAATCATAACTTAAATAAATGTAATGCTTAATTTTAAAAAGTGAAATTGTAGCTTAGCTAGATGAGTTAGTGTTCGGGTTTAATTTGATGGTTCAAACGGGTCGTGTTGTGTCACCCATGAATTTCATGGTGTGTTCACGCTCGCTAATAAAAAAGTTAGAGGTTGTTTGACAACATCTAAATCAGGCTCTTAGTGATTCAGATGTCTGAATGGTTCAACACTTAATGTTCAGACTGTTTGTTTCGCGAGCGAATGTCTAAATGGTTTAAACATTTGCCTTTGAATGGTTAAGCATTATACTAATGCTAAATGGTTAAAAGGTCTAATGTTGAATGGTTAAGACCTCTTATCTGAATTAGTCAGACATTTGTCTTTGAATAGTTAAACGATATACTACCTCTTAAGAGTCCAGGCCTATGGTTCACCACTTAATGGTTCAGATATTTTATTGGTTCAGCACTTAATTAGAAATTACCAAACGGCCCCTTAGTGGTTTTAGTTAGCTACTTTGGATTAGTGACGTAAAGCTAAATGCTACTAAAAATATGTACTAATAAAAAATGGCATACGTAAAATGCCATTAAATCCTAAATTAGTGACATAAAGTTGAAGTGTCACTAAACATGCGTGCAAGACAAATATGGCATATGCAAAGTGCCATTAAAACCTACAATAGTGGCACAAAAGCTAAGTGTCACTAAAAGCGTGTGCCACTAAATGGCATTTTTTTTGTAGTGATTCTTATTTTTAAGTGGAACTAAATTATAAAACGTACATTTTTTTGCTCTTCTATTTTAACTTTAAGGTCTTCTAAGACAAGACGACGCAAGATTACGGAAACAATAATTAAATGGTGGATGTTGCTGATAAGATATATTTACTAAATATGTAAAATAACAAGATTTCACCTTCATGATAAATTTGAAAGAATCAAATATGAAATTCATGGTTTGATGTAAACTTCTGCATCAAGTAGTGTTAATCTGTCATTATGAAAGAACTAGAATAGATTTAGACATTTGTGTATGTTATGTGAAGTTAAAACATCATAAAAGAACACTAAAAGTTGCACAAGTATAAGAATTCTAACTGGAGTCTTCAGATTCCCTTATGTTTCATTTGGGTGTTGTGCTTAACTCAAGTAGCAGTTCTAAAAACAAATAAAAAAAAAAAAAAAAACAATAAATTATTAGTAACATAACACACGTTACACACCTATGATATGAAGGAAAAAACAATGACATCATAATTACAAGTGTACCTTCGTTATGCTCACTCTCTCGAATCCATAAGGGATCTATCACTCAATACCAGAATACAAGGCATCATATTTCAGCCTTCACACGTTAAGTTTTCTAGACACCGTGTCTCGTTGGGCTGGACCTACTTTAAGGGCCCTAAATAACATACGGGAACCAAACCCGTTAGATTTCCGAACCAGCTTCTAACCTGGCCATAAAACCCTAAAAAAACCGATCCATACCGCCGGTCATGTACTAGTTCGTAACCTCGCAAAGCCGGACGTGGTCGTTCGGTTTACAACCCAACCTATAGACTCCACATCTGGAAACTTGGCTTGATAATGGCTGGTGACTGTGGCCAGGCCGCATTCTTCGATGGGGAAGAAACGAAAAAAAAAAGAAAGACGGGATGCAAGCAGGTTTATGGGGAAGAAAGATTTAAGATAAATGGCTTGAATCTAAAACCGAGACGGATCTAAATTTAGAACAGAAAAAGGTAAGAGAACTAAATTTAGAATGGAAAAAGGTAAAAGAACTAACTAGTTGATTCACACTCGACTTGAAGCTTAACTATCTTAACTATCTGGGTCTCTTTTCCTAATTTTCCTAGCATCTCCCTAATCATGCTTCTTAGCCAAAACCCCCGGACACGTTGTCCAAGTAGCCAGTAGCCACTATAAACTCAGCTTCATAAGAGCTGAGTGTAACCATATCTTGTTTCCGCGAACACCAAGTAACAACATTATTCGAGTAGTAGAAGACCATACCTGTTGTCCCATGCCTATCTTCAATATCAGTGTGTCGCTATAGCCCATAAGTGTGCCATCACCTCCCCTTTGCTACTTCAATCCAAACCCACACCTTTTAAATATCTTAAAATTTGTTTAACAGCTGTAAAGTGTCTTTTTTTACCGATTTCCAGATCCGATCGTGTGTGAACCAGATAGCATAGGCTTCCTATGATCCTTATGTACTTGGTTGGGTCAATTGTCCTTCCTCCTTCATCCTTAGTCAACTATGACTTTGGATCCATTGGTCATTTCTTTACTTCACCAGCATGTGATTCTTCTTGTTTGATACGATCATATCTTGATTTAGTAGAACAATGGTATGGTTCTCCTTTCCATGTATACTTAATAGTAGGGCTAGTTCTTCTTTTAAGCGTGATCAAATTGACCTCATTCCTCTTTCTTTGGGTTCATGACATAAGGAAGCATGGTACCATAGTTGAAGAACTTAAATGTGTCTTCCTTCCGCTAGTTCCTTGATCTTGATTACGAGCATAGCCATTTCCGTTACCTCCACCCTAGCTACTACCTCGACCCTTTAACTACTACGACCACCTCGGTTTGTTTTACCTTGACCTCTAGACTTAGACTTCTGGTTCTTGTTTTGACTCACAACATGTGTGAGTATTAGTCCTTGTAAGTAATTTGTTGGTTTCATTGAATTGGTGAATTTGACGTAGTTTAATTCGGTCCGTATACACCTTGAGATGAGCTAACGCTAACGCTTCACTTTGCCATCAAATTCCTTTGGTTTCCACGCCATAAACTCCTTATATGTGCAAACATTTTTTTTGCCATTTCCACGATTTCCATTGTTTCCGCTATTTCCATTTCCAATTTTTCACCATTTCCATTTCCACCGTTTTCGTTCTCACCCTCACCATTACCACTATTGCCATTCCTTCCCTAATTGTTACCGTTATTTCCTTCTCACCATTTTGTTTCTTTTGTTGTTCATGAGTTGGTTACCTAAGTGATAATATTCGGAACCAGCGTTGCTCATTGTCGAGCAATCATTGTAGTAATGTCGAGGTTACATGCTTTAGTATTTTTACGATTGGTATCACCACGTCCTCGACCTCTTCCACTATTCGGGATGTCACATCCACCTGATTTTTCAACTCTTGGTGTCCCGCCACCCCGACTGATACTACGGGTCATTCTTCTTGGATGCATATTCTAAACAAAAGAGTAGAAAATTTAGTAAAAATAATTCCCAACACCTAAAAGAGATCATACCATCCAACACGCGGCTTACATCGATCATTTTCATGAGTTAGCCAAGCTAGTTCCTCATGTTGTCACTCCTTAGTCTAAGAGGATCAAGAGGTATAATTATGGACTCATCCTTAGACCTGAGGAACGGTCGCGATGACCGAACCTCATGCCATTCATACTGCAAATTTGAAAGGCGGTTTCTTAATTGATATTTAGTTAGAAATGTCAAGCTATTAAAGGTGGGGAAACACATTAATGTCACACACCTGCTTGCTGCAGAAACACAGGAGTGTGATGGACAGGGTCGTCATAGCACATTGTAATTAAGAGAAGTACTAAAATGTAATTTCAACGTGTCATGACATCGCCCAACACAAATGTGACTTGTGCTATAACTAATTATTACCATAACAAACAATTTTTTTAAAACACACCAAACCAAAGTCCTAAAACAGGACAATTACGGGCAAAACACGCCCACCAAAGTAATTTAAACAACACATGTCCAAAAATCCAAAACCAATAGTCTAGTACATCAAAATCATTCTCATATATGTAAGGGACCTTCTAAAATCTTCAAAAGTTATTATAATCTGAAAAGAATGCTCGAAAATGTCAACACTAGGTTGGTGAGCTCGTAGATTTAAAATAAACAATAATGTCGTGTATCAAAAATTAAATCTTTCGTGTGTGTAATATTAACCAGGCATTTAAGGAAATATTTTAGCTAGAAATCATAACTAGACGCTTAGGATGATGAAATCCATTTGGTGATTTGGTTTTGTGTTGGTTGTTATGGGTTCAGTTTTGGTTGATTTTGAAGGAACATGCATCATAAACAGGAAAGTTTTTAAAAGGCCAAGCAACTGCTTTGGTATTAGTGTTTAAGAGGCCAAGCAACTCCTTTGGTATTGAAGCATACACTCATGGTTACACAAGGAGTAATTTAGAAGAAAAAAGGTATGTGGAACTTAATGTTAGTGAAGTGATACACAAGATTAAGGATGTGTATTATCTGCTTACTTTGACGAAAAATATATTGAGTATAGACAAACTGACCAAATAAGGCCATGAGATTGTGTTTGTGGAGATACTTGTTACATCTCAAAAGAAAATGATGTTCAATTCGGTGTTGAGAGGAAAGGAAAACAAGAAACAAGTATCACATGTTGGATTTGTAAGAGGAAGGCACTATGCATCAAGTGTCCTTTTCGGGACCAAAGATGAAACAATGAAACCACATGTCTCACATCAGATACAGAAGAATAAAGCTAGGCAAATCAAGATAAGGAGAGAGCACCATTGTAGAAACACTTTGAATCAATCTCGATTAAAAATAAAAGAGAGACGATGACAAAGGGACCACTAATTTACCCTACGTGAGCATCTTCTATGCAGGACTACTTAGTAATTTTTGATTTGATTCACATGTACAGCAAAGTTTGAAGTTAAATTTGAGAAGGTTGTAAGTTGGTTAATGAAGTATTTTATGAAAATCAGAATAGAAGCCTATACCACGTAGGGATATTTATGGTTACCGAACAAGCCTCATGGTCCAAGGGTTTAGTGGATATGATGAAGTTAACAAGAATGTACTGTGGTTAGAAATAACACTCTTCATGGGATATGGTGTTGGCTTGCCAAAGCTCACTAAGAATGATGAGGCAATTTAGCAGAAGGTTGAAGTAGGTGAGAAGAGCAACAAGACTCCAAGAAAGGAACAAAGGGTTTGGGAAGATGCCAACTTACCTCAAAAACAAGCCGAGGTTTATAGGACCCAAGATTGTGATACTAAACTTGGGAGTGATTGTTGGAAGATAAGTTTAGCATATATATAATAGTTATATTATGTTAATTATTATTGTGTAACAAATAGAAATGTTAGAAGTCTTAGAACGGTTAATGTAGTTGGTTATTCCCGCCATAATTAACTTTTATTAATTGTCATGAGGACATTTACATAGTTGGGAAGTAACCGTCAAATGTGTATGTATAAAAAGGGGTCGCGTTTTTTTATTTATTATTATTTGGAACAACAAATTTATCATACTACTAAATTACTTCAAATAATTTTACACCATGAAATAGGGGTCATGGACATAAGTGTGGTTTGAATGTAGTTTATTGTTGTCCAAATTCTCTCATTTCAAAGTGCAAGTGGGTGTGAAAGTGTGTGCATTCAGATTCAATAGCACGAACCCTAATCAACGAAAAAAACCCCCTTTTTTTCTCAATCGTAGCAGGCTAGCTACTAACAACAAACGATGAAGGTTCATGTAATGTTTATGATGAATAATACTGATTTTATTCTAAAATGGATATATTAGCGTTTGTATTCGTTTATGTACATGAAAGCCTGATTTGTGTACGTTTATGTTCACGAATATTTATTTTTCTTTCTTTGCGCTTGGTAAGTGTTTGTGAACGTTTCACGATCATGTTCGTTTCTTTGATGAAAAGAACACGAACAAAAAATCTCGCTTGATAAATGCGAGATTTGGAAGATTAAACTATGGGTTAGGTAAAATTATATGTTGTTGCATTTGATTACAAGATGGTGGCACAACACAAGTGGTAGAGCTTTGGCTTTTCTTTTGACTTGTGCAAATTACAAGTTTTTCAAGAACCTTTTTTTTGTTTTTGTTATTGTTTTTTCGTCTATGACGAAGTGATAGCCATTAAGGTGTTTTTTTATACGCGTTTTAATACTTGGCTAGTTACAAAGTTTTGGAACACGTATGGGGAATATTTCTAGTTATTATTATTAATGGTTTGTAATTTTCTATGTGTATTAAAATTTTCTAAATCCACACTATGTTTTTCTTGATGACGATCTACCACTAAATTTTTTGTGCTATGGAGCTTGCTTTTATCAACACATGAATGGTCAAATTATTCTATATTTAGTTTACTGTAAAGACCAAAGACTCTTTGGAGATTGCAAAGTAATATTCACTATGATGTTTATTAACATTTTCTAAGGGGCGGTTAGGTATTCTTTTAATGGTTATTAAAATGTTTTCTGTTAATGATCATTAAGAGGTTATCTCTTAATGATTCATAGCCTTTTAATCATTAAGATAACATTTTAATGACCATTAAAAAACTATCAATCAAATTCTAATGACATATTATGATAAAGCTTGAATGTTATTTTTTTTATATCGTTGTCTACTTTATTCTTTTTTGTTTTCCGTGGAATTATGGATGTTATTGTTTATGCAGAATGGCGTGAAGGACATGTTACTAAAACCTCGGAAGTGTTTGGTACGCAGGAATGAGTAACGAAATGGAATGAACCATTGAGTGTAAATGAATAAAGATCTGTTTGGTTAGTGAAAGTAATGGAATGAATCATTACATTTTATTCCCTCAAATTAATTCCATCAACTTCTTTCTTTTTTTCATTCCATCATTCTTTCATCAGTAGTCACCAATACCACCCACTCACCCACACAACAACCACCACCGGCCACCAAGATTGATCGTAACCGGCCACCAAGATCGTTCGTCACCGCAACTACCACCAGGCACTACCGCCACCACCACCATCAACCACCGCAGCCGCCGACCACCACCAGGTGTTGCCAACCACCAGCCATCACCGTCGCCGCCCACCACCGTCGCCACCGCCGCCGCCGCCGCCAACCACCACAGCCAACCACCTGCCACCACCGTCGCTGGCAACCACCACCACCAACCACCGTCCACCACCGTCACGGTTAACCACCACTTCCCTCGCCAGAAACCTCCCAGGCAACCACCGCCGTCGAAAACCTCCAACCAACATCACTGCCGGAAACTACTACTGACCACACCACCACCCGCCACCACCCCGGGTAACCACCGCCGCCAATAACCACCGCCGCCAATAACCACCGGCCACAACCGATGCCATGAACCAACACCGGCTACCACCGCCGCCGGAAACCACCACCATTTACTACCACCACCCGCCATCGTCACCATAACTACTTTTATATCTTTCCTTTGTTTTTTCATACCAAACAAACAACATAAAATAATGATTCACCTATTTCTAATGGTAACTAAAGATGACAATATAATGTAATTACTCATATCATTATCTCATCCGTTCCATTCCCCGGCCATTCATATATTTCATTACCACATACCAAACAAACCCCTAGTGTTAACCTTTGATTATTTTAAGGATTCAAAGGTGTAAGTTAAAACTTTAACATTAATATATAAGTTGTAATTTTGTAGGCCAAGTGTTTTTGCAAGCATAGTCTGCATGGGAGTTGTATGTATCGTTTTCAGTTTAAAACAATTTAATGGTTCATTAGAATTTTCTCTTTGAGATAAAACTTAGAATAAATCTTCAAGAACTAAGTATGGTGATTTGTGATAATTTGGTGAACTAGAAACTATCGAGATGAACAATTTTTTGTGAAAACATAATAAATTATATATATATATATATTGAAATAAAAATATATAAATCAAAGGAGTTTATTATAGACATACATTGAGCCCTAGAAGTAGTTTTTGGTTACTAATTTTTTACTACAAGTTGAGTAACAATCGCCCATCAAAGTTCCAAACATTTTAAACTTGTAACCCTAATGGAACTACTTCCAAGGGTTTGCATTCCATCTCTAGACTTTCATCCTTCGCTTCTATACTCGATTCTCTTTTGTAAACATATTTCTTTGATGCCCACAAGAAAGCTCCTAAGTTTAATATTGAAATTAAAAATAGAAACCCGTAATAGTAATCCAAATGTGAATCGTTTAAGTTGTTTCCAATCCAACTCTTCTTTCCTTCCCTACTTGTTACTTTATCCACCATCGTCACCAAGAAACTGTTCAAGAAGTTGCCAACGCCAATTCCACTTGTAAAATACGTCGTTCCAAGACTTTGCATATCCTCAGGGGACTGGTCATAGAAGAACTCGAGCAATCCAATGGCATTGAACACATCAGCAACCCCGAGTAGAATGTATTGAGGCAATAACCAAAAAATACTCATCGGGATAACTTCTTTAGGGTTTAGAATATGGTGGGATTCGATACATTTCATCCTTCTAACTTCCACTAGATAAGCAACCCCTATGGCTAGAATTTGAATTGTGAATCCCATTCCTAGCCTTTGTAGCATGGTGATTCCCCTAGGGTTTTTGGTTCTTCTACGCATTAGAGGAACAAAATATTTATCATACAATGGTACTGATATCAACATAGAAAGCGTAACAAAGCTTCCTAACGATGCTGCTGGCAATTCAAAGCTAGATCCAAGATGTCGGTCCAAAGTGGTGCCTTGTTTCACGAACAAGGTGTTAACTTGGGCCCAAATAGTGCTAGGAATCAAGGTTACAAGCCATATCATGCCCATCCCCAATACAAGCTTTACTCCTTCCACTTGTGTAATTGTGCATGGTGGCACCTTTGAGTTCCCAACCTTATCTTCTTGAAGTGCACCTTTGTCCAAGAACCTAAGGTCAAATATGTCATTTAACATTAAAACAACCAACCAATCAAATAAACCTCATTATTTTCTATTGTTTACAGAATATTTTAATATATAAATATTGTTTTAAAGCATATTAATATAATATCACATAAGACAAGAATCTCCATAAGACTTTGAATCTTGAATGAACACGACTGGTGAACCTTCCAATGAAGGTGATCCAATTAAGGACTTAAGGTGATAGCTATTTCTGGGTGTGGGTATAAATGATCCATGGGCCCAACTTGACACAAAATTTAATACAATGGGCCCATTTGATAACCAGTTTCTATGGTCCATTTAATGAATCTTGCATTAAATTATGCAACGGTTGCAACAAATTACAATGAGACGATTAGTCGTCCCCAATCCAAAGCCTTTTTAATGTACGAGGGGCCGACATCGGATTCACAAATACTAACAAGGATATGTTTTGAAATACCCTTCGGATAGAGCTGAGAATATTACAAAAAACTACGAGAATCAATCAAGATCGTACATTTATGTGTGTTTATTTTAAATTCTAACATTGATAGTAAATTACATTATTGTTATGTGAATATAGATAAATTGATATGTGCGTATTTTCATAAATGTATGAGTATAACAGACAAGCAAACATACATAGTAAAATCTCACTCATAGAATAGGATCTAGGAGGGGTTGGAGGCAAACCTTACTCCTGGCTTATGGGATGGAGAGCCTGCTCGAAGAGAGACCCTGGCTCAAAGAGCAAAATGAACATACGAGGGAAAAAAACGATAACACCACACATAATAATCACACACATATGTATCTGAGAGATAACATAAACATGACAACAAAGAAAAACAGTAAGACATAAACACAACACATAAAAAACACACAAATATGCATAGTATGCAACCTAGAGACTCGTATATACCTAAAAGCATGCTTAGAACTAAAAACACCCTTAGATCATATACAAACCTAAAAGCATTCACAACCCGTGCCTTATAAGTATGTGAGTGTAAGTCCTTAAATTATATGGGATAGTTTTGAGTGGTTGTGAGTGGAGGAGAGAGAAATGTTATTGTTCATCTGTAAATTTAAGGATTCACTTTTCAACTCTGATAAATTTTTTAATATTTTTGAAAGTGGTTGTGAGTGAAGGAGAGAAAAAAGATAATGAAAAAGATATAAAAATATATTATTTAATTGAAAGAAGAGAGAAGAAGTAGCGATTTTTAGTGTAATTATATACATAAAGATAAGGAATGAGATGTGAATGCTCTAAGGGCGAGGTAAGTAACATCTACACAAACGAGAAAACCTAGTGATAATCACCTAGGTCTAAAGATTTCGGATGAAAGTAGGTAACATATACCTATAAAGATTTCGGATGAAAGTAGGTAACATATACCTACAAATAGAAAGGCATCCTAACTAAAACAACTTATCATCCGATCTTCCTAGAAATCTCTAACCTTTATCTTAACTAAATCTATGAATATATTACAGATTAAAAACCATTATAAATTATGAGACTAGTCTCACATCTTTTATATTATGTTTGGTATAATAAGAACCTTTCTTTATGATAATCTATCGGGCCATGCATACTCTTCTTGAGAGAATCTTACGTTTAAATGAATATTCCCAATTCTGCAATTTTGTTTTATATTGTTATGAATATTACTTTATGATATAATTTCATATTTGGTAATGAATGCGAGCTAGGGTCTATCCTATCTTTCTTCGCGTGTGTAGCTTTTATATCCATTAGGGTCCAATCAACAAGTTGGAACAAGATACCCTTGTTTTTATGTGAAGGTTTGTTGCTAAAAGATTTGACTTTTTGGTTAGTTATTTTCTATATTTATATATAGCTTACTTGCAAGAATAATATGCATACGTATACAAATACTAAATATATATAAACCAATATTTTTTCTTCAAGTTTGTATTATTTCAGGGTGCCACATTCTACAGATAAAGATTATTTGTTTTGCTTATAAGAAGTTCATGACTTTAACTTTGTTAAAGATTCTTTAGGAGGTCATTTGTCCTAAAACTATTCTATTTAAACAAGCTTAACTGTGAAAATTCTTTTTTTATGCACAAGAAATACGTTTTAAAACATGTACAATTAAGGTATTTATGATCAATCATTTCATATGTCCCAGTATCACTTGTGCGAAAGAAAAATATATATTGGTTTGTTATAATAGGCCCTTATAGACTTATTATTCTCGATAAGCTTTGCCCCACAAAAGTAAACATAACAAAATCGAGTATGATATTGTTTGTTACATCTGACTTATTATATCAATCAATATTGTTTGATTTTTCTATAAGTCACGATTTTGTTCTGTCACTAGCTAGGGTGGACACCTCCCCATAGGTATCTCATCTGAAAATTTCCCACATTCATGTATGATTAAACTCAAGAAGTTCTTCTCTACTACCCAAGTCACTTTCGTTAGTAGTTAATTAACTGGTTTCCTAGAAGACAAGAAGGTGCAAATCTGACCTCTTAAGTATAGCAACATAATTCACAAGCATACAAGAACAAAACAACGCATACCTGAAAATTGGAGTGTGATAGACTTGACGTTTCCTACTATCAACATAATGTCGCAAAGGAAACTCATGAAGCTCCCCTGGGTCACGTGGTAGTTCACGGTGGCGGTTAGCAATTGCCGCCTTGACAACACTAAAAAAATCCGCTGCGGGACTCTTAGTCCTCCTAACTTTATGCCTATACATAGGTGTACCAATGTAGAAAATAAGAAGAGACAAAATGAGACCAACTGTTGGATGCCATATCCAAGACCCCAACCCAAGTTTTCTTGAATATAAACAAGACCAAGGGTGGCCACAAGTGCACCCAAGAAGCTGCTAAACATCCACCAGTTGAAAAATGAGACTTTGAGTCTCTTTTCATTAGGTTCAAAATCATCAAATTGGTCAGCACCAAATGTTGAGATATTGGGCTTGGTCCCACCTGCACCTATGGCTATGATGTATAGAGATGAGTAGAAAAATGCAATTTGAGAAGTGGTGGCTTTGTTGCATACTCCATTACTGCATGTTGGCTTTAAGAATTTGATTGAAACTGCTAATGTCAGTAGCACCATCCCCTAAAAATAGAATTTTTATGAACTTTTAATAATCTTTATTAAATTTGGTAAGAAACAGTTAAATCATGCACATGTAGTGATTAATTTGTATATATTCATCTTTTGAATATTATATACTAATTAATACATTCTTGATAGTTAACTAATTAAATAATATTTAATGTGGATAATGATATCAAGAATTGAAAACCACCAATGAAGTTGACAAATCATGATTATGATTATTATGTATTGAGCACTTAGTTGAGGTTGGTCTAAAGAATATAAGCCAGAAGCTTTTTTCCTTTATATGTGTCCTTATTTTTGTTCAAAGAAACTTATGGACCAAATAAGTCACAAAAACTTTAATGAGGATATAGAAATATATCTAATATTATTGTTTGATTTCGTTTTTAACATGAATATTATATCGAATAAATCAAGAAAATAAAAACACACACATATATTACAATAAACCCTAAATAATATAATATACAGACGTACCAAGACATAGATGAGAGACGACAAGGTGAAGGTCCAGAAACGACCCAAATAAGAGTCAGCGATGTATGCACCGAAGATCGGAGTCATCCACACCGCACCCGACCAGTTATTCACATTCCTAACAGACGCGACTGTATCTTCATGCAACTGTGTGGTCAAGTAAACCACAAGATTCGAAGCCACCCCATAAAACGCCATTCTTTCGAACGCTTCATACCCTTTTGCGATCCAAGCAAGATTAACACAACAAAGAAAGGAAATCAATAATCTTGTTTATGTCTTTGTGCAAATTAGTTAGTTTTGGAGAATCTTGAAAAGTGAACATGAAATCAAGAAAATGGTACTGGAGTTACCGACTAAAAAGGCACAAGCTTTCCATTTGCCAGTTTTGGAAGAAAGCACGGGTTGCCTGCGAAGATTGACTGTGCCATCTTGTGTGTATCCTTTTTCTTCCATTTTTGATCGCAACTTAAATGAAAATTGAGAGGCAAGTAAGGCTATAAATAGACAGTTGTGTTCACTTGTGAGTTTACCAATATAGCCTTTTGTGTAGAGGACTTTGGGGAGTGAGTATATATTGTGTGGGAAAGTTTGATGAAAGAACTCTCAGTTTTTAATTAATCTTGGGCTAATTATTATTATTTTATATAATCATTATAAATCTAGTAGTAAGTCCCTCGCGTTGCGATGGGTTGCATATAACTATGCTAAGTAATATCAATGTCACACCATCGTCAGCGACCACCAACATTGGAAAAATTCGTATTGAAAAGGAAATAAGAACGAAAAATATAAAACAGAACGGAAAGTAGACGTAAAAACGTTGAACCACATATGTGAGATGTAAAATATTAAAAAGTAGGTTATCTAGGACCCCTGTTATGATACGACCGTTAGGGGGGGGGGAATAAGCATAAACATTGAACTACACATGCACATTGCTGTGTGTCACTACTACAAAACTGTTAATAGATGACATGCAAACGATGACGCGCGGAAAAAGATAACGCGCATTTACGCGTGTCATAAAAAAGTTGTCGTATTTTAATACATTTATAGAAAAATGACACGCATTTGTGCGTGTCATCTTTTTCCGTCATGTTTTAAAGATCCCGCTCATTATTTCACTTCCCCCCTTAGATGCTAATCGAATTTTGCCCTAGTTTTCACCCTTCTCCCCCAAAGCCTCCCTAAATTTCTCTCATCAATCTCCAGAAATCCTTCAATCAATCTCCAAATCAGGTGCTGTAGATACCTGTTTCTACACTGATTTTGAGTTCTTTGATTAATCGATATGATTTTGTGTTGATTTGTTTTGTATCTGTGTATGTTTTTCTCGATCTGAGTTTTCAGATTTGTGCGTATGTAGATCGGTGTTCATGATTTGGTTATGTAGATGATATAGTATTGTTTGTTAGTGTTTTTGTTGCGATGAGTTTGGAGATTTGGATTCTGTTGTAACGTGGATGTAAATCGAGAGTTGAATCGACTGTTGATTTAGATCGGTATAGATGTATGAACTTTTTTAAAAAGTTATGATTTGTAATCTGAAGATTAGATGTCATGTGTGTATGTGTGTGTGTGTTGATAGTACCTGATGAAATACATGTTAAGTTTGGGATATAAAGGAAAGGCTTAGATGCACTGTTGTGTCTTAGGCTAGGGATGCAGGTTTTGATGAATTTGGAAGCTATAGAAATCCTTGAAAGTTGTTTCGGTTTAATTTAGAAAGATGTTTGTGCTTGAGGTTTACTGATTTGGTTAATGGCTTTTGTAGGGAAAGGGGTTTAGAATCTGCTCAAATCATGATCAGTAAGTTAAAAGATAAAGGGTTTGGGTTTGATGAGAAAGGTGTAAGGGATTTCATGGAGAAGAAAGGTCTATTTGTGCCTATGGTATGGGATGCGATATTTGGGAAGAAGGATTCACGAATGTTTTGATCCGTTTTCCATGTGTGAGTTCTTATCTACATCACCTTATTAGCTATACTGATAATCATATTTGAAACTTATGTTTATCTACTTAATTTGGTTAATAGTTTCTTGTTCATGAATTTCTTGCTATTTACTGATAGGTAGGTAGTCAAAAAGGACAACACGGTGCACGAATCATTTAAATTTTGTTGAAACTAAAAACTGGACTTTGATTATAAGACATAGTGTTTACCTTGATACTGAAATGTTAGGACTTGGATGTCCATTGATATGCCCACTTGATGAATTTGTATTTTACAACTATGTTTGAACTATACATATTATGACTTAATCTCATGAGGATTTAGTTCATGAAAAGCGGATGTATATGCCAGTGATGCTTTTAGTTTTTAGCTCAAGATTTTTACCATGGTGATACTTTCTCATAGATTAACAATTATTATAATTGTGAAAACTCATATTGACTCCTAAAAGTGAAAAGCTAACTCACTTTTGAAGTTGAACTTTGTATTTGTTTTTCGCATTGAGAGCCTTATTAAGCTCTGCTTCAAGCATCTCTACCTTTGCAGCATAGTCAGTAGTCTCATGAACACCCTGCTACAGAGAGATAAAATATAGAGACCAGGGAACACAAACCATTTTAGTTTTTGCTGGTAGAAGTTGTAGATCTTCCAATTTCTTTAAGCATTCATTCTTTTCGGCTTCAAGTTGTTGAATTTTTAGATGATACGGCAGATTTGCACTCTTGATCCTGCTAATCTCATATCTCATATCAGGTTAGTGTCTTTAATATCTTCAATTGTTTCAATCGATCTCCCTTTTTCCATCATAAAATCTTATTTTTACTCTTCGCAAATAGCTACTCAGTTTTTATCTCGTGGAATCCCCTTCATCTTCAATTCATGGATCGTCAGACATCTAATAGAGGAAGATTACGCGGTAACGGCTGTTACTATGATACTTTTAGTTTGATTCACCCTCGCAATAGATTTGATTCAAGTATTGCGTAATTCGTGTTCAGAAGTTGATTCTTTAATTGGCTTGCTGTTGTTGTATGTATTGTTAACTTTGAAGTGATAGAGATGATATAAATCAGCCCTTATCAATATAAGGAAAAAATAAACTAAAATCCAGATGGATTGTTTAAAATTTTTACCTTTGTTAACTTGTAATATTTGGGGTTATCTGTTTCTAAATGTGTTCTCACATGTGATTTTCTTTAAACAATGCAGTTGTATGCTGTGCAGTTTTCGGAGAGCATGCATGAGGGCAAATATTAGATGGTATTATTATTTTTCTGAATTACTCGTAAACATATCATATTGCAATGCTTTATTATTATTTTCTTCAAATTGTTTTGTTGCCTGTGAATGTATTAATTATAAAAAAGTCTTTTTTGGCAGCAAAGGTGCTTTAACTGTGAATGTATTAATTATAAAAAAAGTCTTTCAAAACAAGTTCATCTTATTATTATCTTTTCATAACATGGTCACATACATTTTTCTAATATACATGAACAACAGAAGTTAGTCTTGGTTTATTTATTGGTTAACTTGGTGGCACCTAATAGCTTAAATAACAACAATCAAGCAGATACAATCTCACATGGTCTACGCACTCATTAGTAGTTACTAATTATAAATAGGATGAATGTTTGCTAATTTGATATTGGTTCACAGCTTGATTCAATCCAAACTCATAGAGGTCTTGAATTTTGATCGTTTTAAATCTACAAACTTATATTGATTTGATTTCCACTTATATTGATTTGATTTCCACTTGAATTTCAGGTTGTTATCGTGGAAATTAGAACGCTCTCGGTGGACGTATTATGCACGTGGCAAGCCATATAAGCAGTCATTGAAACTCTGCAATGTAACTTCTGCAAACCCTAAATCTATTCTACTTCCATTTCCGTAGATTAATTGGTACTATTATATGACATTTCTACTGTTACAAGTTGCTCATTGCAATCCTGTAAATCCGATGCAAATTCAACCGGTAATGAAGTGAATAGCCTATGATTATACTTGCTGAACGATTCGCTACTATTGGTATACATTTCGCTTGTTTAAGGCAAATTCAATTGGTATAACATATTCAAGAATGGCAAAAAGAAGTGTTTAAGGCAAAAAGAAGTGTTTAAGGCAAAAAGAAATGTTTAAGGCTCAACTCAACTCAACTCAACCTACTTATACTTAAATGGCCCATTATCCAACATGTCCATTTCTTTACCTCTAGTTAATCTGATACCATATTCAAGAATGGGGATTCCATGACTTGTCTGATGTTTTATACCTTTTGATTTATACAGGATAAGCACTCTCGAAAGGGTCTACAAGCAATGGTACAGAAAAGGAAGAAACTATTGAAGTACCTTAGAATTTTATTTATATGTAGGCCATATGATTAAATATTTGAACTTGTATTTGTATTGCAATGAATTTGGATTTGCTTTGTAGTTGATATTATGTAACAACTTTTGTAAATTTGTTGGTAATTAAATGAAATTCGCTTTTGGTGTTATTGGACAATTTGTTTTATAAAAAAACATGTAAATTTATTAAAAATAAAAAAATATTTAAAAAAACAGATAAATTTATGACGTGCATTGCGCGTCATCTATTGCACGTCATAAAAATTTCATAGATGACACGCGCATGTGCGTCATCTAGTCATTTATGACTACCCCTTCCTTGACGCGCATTGCCCGTCATCTTTTGCAAGTCATAAAATGCGCGTCATCTTTTGCGCGTCATAAACAGATGACTCGCGGATGCGCGTCATCTATCATTTATGACTACCCCTTCCTTGACACGCATTTGCGCGTCATCTGACCCCAAAGATGACGCGCAATGCGCGTCATCTATTGCAGTTTTTCTAGTAGTGTGTAACTCGTAAAATTTAGACTGAAACGTACAAAGAAAAATTTATAAAAGATAAAAAAATATATGGTACAAAACTAAAAGCAAAGAATCGTAGAAGTTAAACCGTTAAAGATATAAAAAAAAGTACAACCCACCAAGCCTAAGGTACAAACCTTGACCATAAACAAAGGTCAAGATTAATCGCTTTGTCGGGTAGATTTGTACCTAAAGCAACCGGTGTTTACACATGGTCAACTATATGTGACGTCATCTAAAGTTAAAAGCAGAGATGAATTAAAGCTCTTGATACTTGATAAAGACGGTAAATTACAAACAAAACCACAAACGTTATGTATAAAGAAATATTTTCAGATTTGTGAATTTTAATTGTATTTTTATTATTTATCTTTGTATGCGATTAACATTCTTCATTTATCTCAATTTTCTACAACTTTATAATTTTCTTTCAACTTTGATTTTGATATTGTTAATATGATATTTTGAGTTATTCTACCCGTGTATTTACACGGGTCTATAACGTAAATAATATATATAATGGTTGATTTTGAGTTAAGTTTTATTAGAGTTTTGTTATGAGTTAATAAGTTCGAATGGAGATAAGGTGAATATAATATCAATTATAAATCTGTGAAATAAAATGAATAATTGTCACGCATAGGTGAGTGAATAGATCTTAAAAGAGTTTTTACATAAAGAGCCGATACATAAAAGAATGAACAAACCTTGAAGAGGTTTTAAATGAGCAGCCAAGTTACATGAATAATGTGATAGGCCATAATGTTCTGATTGATTCGCATGCTCCTAACTATAATATTTTCTGAAGCAACTTTCCACTATTGGTTCGAAGTTCGAACATATAGTATCATATGATAAATGTTTGATTTATTTATAACTAATCAAACTATCTATTACACTGTTTAGAATGCAGTTTAAAATATTTACGCAACTTAAGACTTGGTTTCAAAAATATTATAAAAAGATAAACGTGATTTATAAAATGTCCTTTTAGGTTAGTGAGTTTGCCACCACTATACAACTATACCTTAGATGTTGTCGTACCATTGGAGACACGTGCATGTATAGATGCGAAATCTGTTTAAATGAAAATAAAGTTAAAAAATGAGGCATATTGTCGCATTTAATTAAACTTGTGTTATTTACTCATGCGCTTTACGCGTTGGATATGACGAGCTTGTTAATCGACGCTCAGATCGTAATTAATGCTATCATGGGCTTAATAGTTAAAAATATTGCGCAACATAACAAACATTCAGGCAAAAAGTTCCAAACCTAGATATTGTCTTAAAGTGGTCTCAAATGAACGTGTAAAGTGGTCGATCTCAGACGAATTGAACGTGTGTTCATCAACGCCAACCAAACCTAGACACTGTCTTAAAGGTAGTAAAGTCCTACAAAACCTAGTAGCCAAGGAAAGTAGTCTCTAATAAACATATGTTCATCATAATTTACAAGTCAAGTCCTACAAAACCTAGTAGCCAACAAAAATGGTCTCAAATAAATGTATATTTATGACCATCAACCCATGGACCACAAAAGAAATCCAACAAAAGCCACAGTAAGAAAACAATAATAATCAAATTAACACAAACGTAGATCTGAAAAACATAAAAACAAAAGTTTTGGATGAACATAAGTTCATCATAATCGACCCAAACATCCCCAAAAGAGCTCTAATCGGACTCCTTATGGAGGTCGAAGTTTAAGTAACAAAACCCTGGTAATACAAACAACATAGGGCCATACACGAGGAAACAGGTAGACACGGTGTTGGTGCCACCAAAGGCGGCCACATACGACCACCGATGACATCTTGTACATACTACTTCGAAACAACCATCAGACAAGAGGTGAGGAAATGGTAGACAAGTCGGACCACCATCTCCTCCGACGCCAAGCTCCTACCCTACCAGAACCCTCATATGAAGCTGAAGCCATCACCGAAAACTGCCAGAAACTCCAGCCAAAAGAAATTGAAAGCAATACGGCACATAGGAGGCCGGGAAATAATAGCCAATTAGTCGGAGTGGCCAAAGCCTCCTCCGTCTCCATCAGTTCCGGACCTGAGACCGTCATCAGAAGAAAACTCGCTTTAGGTGAAAAAACTCTTTGGTCCAACCTGAAACATTTTATTATTGTTATTTTTTTTTTTGAGATTTAAAACCAAGACCTCCTATTATTTTAATAAAATCTTGAAGTTACATCACCTCAAATAAATGATATTTCTTTTTAGTTGAAAAGAATGAATATTATGAACCCAACGAACATAATATAATATAATTTCCCTTCTAAAGAAAGTAAATATTGGCATTTCAAAAATAAAACTTCAAAACTAATTTAAAACCTTCAAAGACGTAGGTGAATAAATCAATCACTAGATAGATAACAGATATTTCACTTTTTCATTTTCTATTTTATTTTAGAGTTTTGTGTGTTTTATCGGTAACTACTAGACATATAACACTACAAGGAATCTACCCTATCACGACGAAGGCTTCAGCAATGACATAAGCGCCACTATTGTTAACCCTGTTTACATGACCAGTCCCCTATAGATGTTCTCTAAAATTTGATCAGACAAAGATAATGGTAACTTAACGACATGTGACCGCTATAAAAGTTGGCGAGGTGGTGGAAAAAGTGGCTTCATGATTATATATGTGTCAACAACATATCTATCGCTATGGATTAGTTTTTTTGTTTTTTTAATTTCAACATCGAGGAACACAAAGAAGATGAGGAATATGAGGACGCTATGTCGACGGCAATCAGTTGATATAGGTTGAATCAACTTGTTAGTTAACTTAAAAAATTAAAAAGTTGTTTGTGTTTTTCTTGTTTCCCACAGTCACGACGTTATAACCACGACCCTTATAACGATGACAATTTGTCAGGAATGTCCATTCCTGTAGCTTTTTGTCGCTATAAACCTTCTTTCTTGTAGTGATTCTTTTTATTAAGTGATTAGTTATAAGTTGTTGATACTTGTTATCCCACTAGTGTTATGAAATAGAAGTGTTGCAACCAACAAGTCTGCAATTATTATATTAAATAGATTACCAACTATGATATCCTAATTAAAGACTCTAACAATCAAGAATATTCTCATACCTAGACCCCGAGAGCTAGGGCTAATTAGGACACATCACACTCAATGGACCCTCAAATTAAAATACAAAACAATGACCATGTGGTGATCATATATATTTACCAAAACGTTAATATTTTAAAATATCATGTCATTGGTTCTACTTTTCAAAACATATTGCCTATTACTTAGGGTGTTGTTTTCTTTTATGTGATTGGAGAAAATTATCAAAAAGAATTGAAGGAACAGTGCATAGTCCAACTCACTATCTTATGTTTTTAATGTGTAGTACAATCATACTAAGTTGAACATATTCAAAAATTATTGGAGCAAACTATTCTATCTTCTTTCATCACTTTATTATTTGTGGTGATCATTTTACACCATCAAAACGTTGGGCACATAATGGGTTACATTTTTATATTTTTTGTACTTTGTGTGCATAAGTTTCTAAGAGTAGCACTCACTTTTTAATTTTTATACGCACAAATCACCTTCCAGAATAAGATGATATCAAAACCACACATCTCCAAAAGACGGGTTTGAACATTCGTATCACCAAAGGCTATATTTATGGCAACCAATATTAGTGAATTTACCATACCACATAGAGGTGGATAAACAAGTTTAATTAATCAAGTAAGGCCAAACGTTACGGGAGCCTGAGAGCTCCTTGTGAGGTGACTTAGCGATGCCACCCGGGTTGGGGGTGTTGCCAACATTTTGCCGCTAATACATGGCTTGAGGCGTTGGTTTGGTAGCGTGACCTGGCTCATGAGCATTGGACACCAACCAACATTACGAATCACCATCTCTTTTTAATTAAATCTCATACTCACACTCACACCATTACATCATTTTAGTGAATATAGGTGTGACCACAAGACTTGCACAGACGGTACCTATATGATATCACTTTTTTTCAAACTCACAATACCATTACATATGCCTTAATATTTAGGGAAAAAATGAGTAAAGTTGAGTTGAGTTTTTGATTAAATTTTTGTATCATGCTAATGAAAAAGGTCTATGTAATGGTAAGAAACGACTTTTCAAAAGGTATCAGCAAATGAACTAATGAAGACTTGTACCACTGTAGGAATTTTAAAGTTTTTGATAAAATTACTAGTTTATTAGTAATCTGAATCCTTGAGCTTTATCGATTTATTCTTATTCGTTATTGTTGCAATCATGTTTCAAAAAAATTAAACATTTAATTAATAAATCGGCTTACGAAGATATGAATGCTTACAACGTTGGACAACTTTCAACTAGCTAATTATATTTAAAAAAGTTCTAGCCATACTATATCATATAAGATCCTCAATGATAGATATTTTTAAAAACAACTTGATCTTAATCTAATTTACTACGTATTAACTGTAGAATTTGATCGAACACTTAATTTCTAGTTTAGAGGCAAGATACGTTACCGATACGAGTATCCTATGGACCCCAATGATAGAGTGTGATTGTATATATATATATCTAGTGGGGAATGTTGAAGGACAAGTAATTGGATCTCCCATGTGATCGGAAAGAAGGTTAATATGGGTCAAAGGTAATTGTAATAGGTCCCCAGCCTATAAAAAATTAATTTCAATGTGCTCCTCATGTCGTTGGGTGACCCTTGTCTATTTCTACTTGTGGTGCCGAATTACAATTATTTGCATAACTTGAAATGTCGCTATTCTATGTTTAATGCGCGATCACGTTGTTTTTAAACAATCTACCTTCGCTAGAAACCACCTATCCCGGTTCACCTTCCCTTCTCTAACAAACCTCGATTAAAAGCAAAACCATAAGATTAAAAGGTTTACATCATATGCATTAGTCTAGTGAGGGCTCACATTTAATTAAGTATTTAACATATGAATGACTATCAAGATAGTCAAAGTTACCTATTAGTATTAGTTGTATGTTGCTAGCTATAGTTGTAAGATTATGGGTCATTGTAACTGCTTCTAGCTGTTAGTAGCATATATGAGTACTAAATATAAGACCTTGTAATACGTTTTATTGTGATATCATTTTGTTGTTTTAACTTTTTAGATAACAAATGAATTGAACATAAAGAGGTGAAGTCCTATGTAGGAACGATGATAGTTGTAAAGTTGGTTCCCAAACGACTGAACTTAGGATGAGTGCTGGGCTCGGAAAATTTTCCCATGGGTATAGCTAATTTTTAGTGTTTGATTGTCTATCAATCAATTATAGATTTTTCAGTCGGTCATTGCATATAATAAAAATTACAATATTAGAAAATGCATAGTAAAAATAATATAATTACAATTGTTCACTACAATTGTTTTATATAAGTTCACTATATAACCAATGAGATTGCATTCAACAAATTTTGATTTTTCCGTTGAAGAAACTGTAACAGTATATTTACGACATCTAAAATTTACATTATTAAGTAATGTATGAAAGTAAATGTTTATAAAATCCTTTTATATGTTTTTTTGTGGTTTGCATGACTAAGTGTATGTAAAAGCATTCTACATTACCATTAATCCCTTACTAGGGAAAATCATCATGAACTTTCGATGGACATGTATCTTTAAGTAAATATTTCTTTCTAGTTTTATTTCTTTAATTAAACTGATAACAGGAAATTGATTTTTGTTAGCAAATTTCTAGTGAAAACGCATCCAAATATTTTTCGAAAGCGTTAGTAGATAAACATTTAACTTTATTTCTGATCAGGAAGCTTTTCATATCTTCTTAAATTGAAAAATAAAACTCAAATCATCAAACAAGTTTCGAATTACCAAGTACCAATAACCAACTATGACTAATATTCAAATATTCAATTTATAGTGTAAATGATCTAAGATTCAAATTATCAAATAACCATATAAACCTTAACTTGTTAAACATTCAATCCAAAATAATTAAGACTTCTATTAAGTTTAAAAATGTAAATAATCAAGACATTTATCAGGCCGGTGCTTAAAACTTAGACATAAAAAAGTTTAAATATACCTTAAATTTTGGCTAAAAATTGAGGTTGTGCCTAGAGGAGGAACAGTGGTAGCAGCGGGAGGAGCGATGACAACTCCGAAAATGGCTTGAAATTGACCTACTTCTACAACCCAAAGCATACAGGGGTCTTTTTTTTTTGGTCTCAAATGATTGATTGATAAAGAGGATTATGAATAAGGGTAACTGATAGAATTGATATGGTTTCGAAGCCTTTGAACATGTTCATGGAAAAAATGAATATTGATCTCTATGCGTTTGTTTCGCTGATGTTGAATAGTGTCACACCCCAACCTTGACGGCGGAAACGTCGAGGTGTGAGGGTTAAGATTGTTCACAGTCACATAACGCTATGGTAAAGTATAAAATGCCATTAATCAATTGTTTCAAACACCACATACATCAAAGTTTCAAAATAAATCAAACAAAAACAAGAATCTAATTGTCTTTATTAAGCCTAGGTCCATGTTCTAGGTTTAAGCACTTCTTCAATCATCGCTAAGCTTGCACATTACCTGAAACATGTTGAAAATAAAGTCAACTAACTAGTTGGTGAGTTCTCATGGTTTTAAATACAATAAGTAAAAAATGTGGCAATTCTAGTCAATGGTCACAAGATAGCAAGTATATAGAACATGCATAGTTACAATCAAGCCTCGACTGAATAATATGAATAAGCATGATTAGCTAAGTGTATTTGGTTCCCTAGTGCACAAGCATACGGCTCCTAGGAGTCGGCAATACATCGACTTTAGCACCAAATAGGCTTGTCAGGCCCAAAGATCTAAGACTTCGCTTGGCTAGCAATAGTTAATGATTGCACACGTATGTCACATCTCATATAATACTTAACACATCCAAACAACCACAACTATGTAAAGAATTGCACGTGTGTAATAAGTATCAAAGCGTGTATGTGTAAGTTTGTATAAGCAACATGTTTCACCCCGAAAGACGTGAAATAATCATAAAACGGGGCATAAGAACTCACGTGTTTAATAAAGGAGACTTGTAGATGTAATAAGAATAACCACGAATAAGATTTCCAACACAAACGTCACAACGCACCTAAACGAAATAAAGTAGCGCGTTATAATTTGTTTGGTGATAAATTGTAGGTCTAATAGGATTTAATAATTATTCGTATTTATTACATGTTAATAACATGATCGGTTAAATGGAACGAATGGATTATACTTGGTATAATCAATTGTTAGCGCGTAAGAGAAAGAATAAATAAAACTTGATTAAATTGTACGTTAAACCGATTTTTAAGGATTGTATATAATAATTATAATAAGTGATTTAGCTATTATAAGGAACTATATATAAATATATATATATTTATAGGTATAAGTAATTAAACAATTTAATTGTTTGAATATATATAAACATATATACTAAACAATTATAATATTGTATATAATAATCATAATAAGTGATTTAGCTATTAAAAGAAATATATATAAATATATATATAGGTATAAGTAACTTAACAATTAAATTGTTTGAATGTATATATAAATATATATATATACTAAGCAATTATAATATTGTATAATCATAATAAGTGATTTAATTACTAAAAGAACAATATATAAATATATGTATATATAGGTATAAATAACTAAACAATTTAATTATTTAAAAATATATATATACATATACAAGTATTATGTTTACTCATTTCTTTTGTATTTTTAAAACTAAAATAATGTATTTATAAATACAAAAGTATTTTATAAAAACAAAATTAATTTAGTCATAAAATTAATTAAACAAAAGAAAAAATATAATCTACATTTTATAAATTTAATTTTGGAAATTTTCAGAATTAGAAATAAAACAATAATTAATAACAGAAAAGAAAAAGAAAAAGGAAAAACATAAAAAAAATAAAAGAAGGGGAAAGGGAGCTGCCCGGGGTCGAACCCGGGTCTCCCCTGTGAGATGGGGCGCGGAACCAGTGAACCAGGGCCGTGGCCTTGGTTCATTTTGGTTTCTTTTAAATTTAACCCGAGTCTCCCCGGTTTCCCCAAATCGTTGATAAACCCTAGATGCACAGATCCTCAATTGACCCTCGATTCGATGTTAAACACTCGAATTGTCATAGGGCTTTTGATCCTTGGATCAAATAGAGCAAATAACATGTTCCGATTACCTGATTTGATAAAGTTTCGAGGGTTGTCGAGTTTGACTTAGTCTCGGTGTTCACGAATTTAGGGGTTTAGGATCGAGAGGGTTTCTTGTGAAATTGAGGTTACGGAGAGTTTAGGAAAACTAAATCAACGAAAGCCCTCTATTATATAGGTTTAATTTGGTCGTTTAAAGTTTGAACGTATTCCATCTTTGTCACGTGTTTTCGAGCTGTCAAACGATATGAACTTGCCTATTTTGTGTGAAATCAATCACGCAATTAGCTTATATTTGAATTGGCGCACGCGTTTGAATGGTTAATTTCATGATTACAGTGATTTTTGGGTGGATACCCGTTTATAGTTTTGAAAGATTCGAATCTTGAATTGAAAATCTCCATTTGTTAATCAATTACCAAATTAACTTGGTTAATTATGTTTATTACGAGATTTCGGTCATTTTGACATATTTTGGTTAAAAGCAACGCGTTTTAGGGCGTGGAATGGCTTCGCCGGAGCCGCGGCCGGCGGCCGGCGGCCTGCTGCCGGAAAAACGGGAAGAAAAAGAAGGGGGGGGGGGTTTGGGTTTCCGATTTTACACAATTGGTCCCTGTTCTTTTAAATGTTACTATTTTATGTTTAAATCTTTATGCAAAGTTTTTAAATTGACAAAATAACCCCCTGCATTTTAATTATTATTATTATTATTATTATTATTATTATTATTATTATTATTAATGTTATTATTATTATTATTATTATTATTATTATTATTATTATTATTATTATTATTACTTTCATTATTATTATTATTATTATTATTATTATTATTATTATTATTTATTATATTTGTTAGTATATTATATATAAAATAAATAAAAATTTACTAAGGATGTTATAAATGGCATAAATAAAATGAACAAAATACAGGATGTTACAGTCTCCCCAACTTAAAAGAATTTCGTCCCGAAATTAAGAATCAAAAGGGGTTACAAGAATAAGTAAGGGTAAGTCTTCTTCATATGTTCTTCACGCTCCCAAGTGAATTCCGCTCCTCGTTTGTTCTCCCATCGAACCTTTACAATTGGGGTCGTAGAGGTCCTAGTCTTCTTCACAATGCGATCCATGATTTCGACGGGTTTCTCAACGAAGTGTAGTGATTCGTCGATCTGAATGTCTTCCAATGGCACATGCAAATTATCGTCGGCCAGACACTTCCTCAGATTCGAGACGTGGAAGACAGGGTGAATTCCACTAAGGTCGGAGGGTAGTTCTAGTTTGTAGGCCACTTTCCCGATCCTTTTCAGAACCTTGAAAGGCCCTACAAACCTTGGAGCTAACTTGCCTTTCCTTCCAAAGCGAACCACACCCTTCCACGGTGAGACCTTGAGAAGGACCATCTCCCCAACTTGGAATTCCAGTGGCTTGCGACGTTTATTAGCGTAGCTCTTCTGTCGACTCCTGGCCACTTCCAGGTTCTTGCGGATGATAGCGACTTTATCGGTCGTCTCTTGTATGAGCTCGGGACCGGTGATAAGATTCTCGCCAATGTCGGTCCAGCAAATTGGTGAACGACACTTACGATCGTAAAGTGCTTCAAACGGTGCCATTTGGATGCTTGAGTGGTAACTGTTGTTGTAGGAGAATTCCGCGAGCGGTAGGTGCGTATCCCAGTCGCCACCAAAGTCAAGGACACAGAGACGCAACAGGTCTTCCAGAGTTTGGATCGTCCGCTCGGTTTGGCCATCGGTTTAGGGATGGTAAGCCGTGCTTAAATCCAATTGTGTGCCCAGAAGTTCTTGCATAGTAGACCAGAAGTGAAAAGTGAATCGAGCGTCTCGGTCGGATATAATATGAAGAGGCACACCATGACGGCTTACGATCTCGTCAATGTAAATCCGGGCTAACCTTGATGTCTTATACGTGTCGCGTATGGGTATGAAATGTGCCGACTTGGTCAATCGGTCGACGATTACCCATATGCTATCGTGCCCGCGAGATGTCCGGGGTAACTTGGTTATGAAGTCCATGGATATATGTTCCCACTTCCACATGGGAATTTCGGGTTGTTCAAGTAATCCACTTGGACGTTGATGCTCCGCTTTAACCTTCGTGCATGTAAGGCACTTAGCAACATAGGTTGCTATGTCTCGTTTCATCCCGGGCCACCAATATTGACTCCGTAAGTCCATGTATATCTTATCGGAGCCCGGGTGAATAGAATAACGAGTCCGATGTGCTTCGTTCATGATAGAAGCCCGAAGGTTATTGCGTTTGGGAATCCAGATTCGGTTTGCGAAATACATTAACCCATTGGCTTTTGTTTCCAATTGGGCTAAGAGATTTGGCTCGAGTTCTTCCTTCATACTCCCTTCGGTTTGCACCGCTTGCTGTGCTTCTCGAATACTCGCCTCGATGTCACAATTGATCTTTAAGTTCTGCAATAACACCGTAGCATTGTTGACATCGAGTCGGACTTCAGTGTCAAACTCTCCCAATGTATCGAACCATTGGCGTCGGTCGCGAATCTCTTGAACTGAGACCATCTTTTGGTGCGTCTTTCGACTCAACGCATCGGCTACGACATTTGCCTTGCCGGGATGGTATCGGATATCACAATCGTAGTCGCTAATTAGTTCCACCCAACGACGTTGCCTCATATTGAGGTCCTTCTGATTGAAAACGTGTTGGAGGCTCTTGTGGTCCGTGTAGACTATACATTGCGTGCCGTATAGATAGTGTCTCCAGATTTTCAAAGCAAAGACCACCGCTCCGAGCTCGAGATCGTGCGTCGTATAATTTACCTCGTGAACCTTCAATTGTCTCGAGGCATATGCGATGACCTTTCCCCGTTGCATGAGAACACAACCAAGGCCTTGCTTCGACGCGCCGCAGTATACCGTGAAGTCGTCATTCCCATCCGGTAGCGTCAGAATAGGAGCATTGCACAACTTGTGCTTCAATGTCTCAAACGCCTCTTCTTGCTCGGCCTTCCACTCGAAAGGCTTGTTCTTCTGAGTCAAGGACGTGAGTGGCTTTGCGATTTTTGAGAAGTTGGCAATAAATCGCCGGTAATACCCGGCTAGACCAAGAAACGATCGAACTTCCGTCGGAGTTGTGGGAGCACTCCAATTCTTTACGGCTTCAACCTTCGCAGGGTCGACGTGAATTCCTTGACTATTCACAACGTGCCCTAAGAACTGTACTTCTTCAAGCCAAAACTCACATTTCGAGAATTTCGCGTACAGTTGTTCCTTCTTCAACAGTTCGAGGATTTGACGGAGATGAAGTTCATGATCGGAGCGAGACTTGGAATAAATAAGAATGTCGTCAATGAAAACGATGACGAACTTGTCTAGGTATGGCTTGCACACCCGATTCATAAGATCCATGAAGACCGCTGGAGCATTGGTTAAGCCGAAAGGCATAACCATGAACTCGTAATGCCCATACCGAGTGCGGAATGCAGTCTTTGGAATATCGTCGTCGTGGACTCGCAGTTGGTGATAACCCGAACGCAAGTCGATTTTTGAAAAGATTGCAGCTCCTTGAAGTTGGTCAAAAAGATCGTCGATACGAGGAAGAGGATACCGGTTCTTGATGGTCAACTTGTTGAGCTCGCGGTAATCGATACACATACGGAAAGACCCATCTTTCTTCTTCACAAATAAGACAGGTGCACCCCAAGGAGAAGAACTAGGGCGGATAACCCCTTCTCGGATAATTCCTGGAGTTGGCTAGAGAGTTCTTGCATTTCCGATGGTGCGAGTCGGTAAGGTGATTTAGCCGCGGGGCTTGCTCCAGGAATCAAGTCGATTTTAAATTCTACTTCGCGTACGGGAGGTAACCCGCTAAGATCGTCGGGAAAGACCTCAGGGAATTCTCGTACAACTGGAACATCTTTGAGTTCCTTCTCCTTGGCCTTGGTGTTGACTACATAGGCCAAGAATGCCGGATAACTCTTACTTAGGCATTTCGGAGCCTTAGTACATGACATAAGCTTGAGACCTTTGGAGGACCGTTCACCGAACACCTTCAACGTACCCCCGGAGGGTAAGGGCATGCGAATGCACTTCTCGAAGCAAATGATCTCGGCATGGTTCTTAGATAACCAATCCATGCCAATAATGACGTCGAAACTCCCGAGCTTCATAGGAATAAGGTCGATAAGAAACTTATGGTTGTCGAGGCACAATAGACAATCTCGGATAACCACGTCGACGGTGATGGGTTCTCCATCAGCAACTTCGACGGTGAGAGGTCTCTCTAGATTTGAGCGAGGTTTAGAAAGTGTCGGCTCGAACTCTAAGGAAACAAAACTTCTATCGGCGCCCGAATCAAATAATACGTATGCATAGTGTCATTATTAAGAAACATACCTGTATAGGTTTTAAGGGCACTTAAGGACATAAGTAAGGAATTTTAAGAGAAATTCTATGGAGATAGGGTTGCAATTTTTTTTACGTACCGTTCACCACCTCGTTGTTCGCCTGAGCTTGGTTCACGTTGATGTTGAAAGCACGTCCACGAGCTTGTGGAACATTGCCCACAAGACGAGGGCACTGGGGTCGGTAGTGACCTGGTTCTCCACAGTTGTAGCAGACCCGATTTGGTTCCGTCACTGCGTTTCCCAATGCTCGGCGACACGTTGCCACAAGGTGCCCGTACTTGCCACATAGTGTGCAGATGCGACACGGAAGGTTTCCTGGATGATGGTACCTACACGTGTTGCACATAGGTAGAGGGCCTGCATAAGCCCTTGCCACAGGCACTTGTGCGGCCGGTGTAGCCCCGGTAGTACACTGTCTTTGGGGCGGTTTAGGAGCAGCCACGGCGTAGTTCCGTGCCGGTACAAACTTCCGTTTCTTGTTATCAGGCTTGACCTCCTTAACCTCCTCGGAGGTCGTCTTCTCAGTCTTCTTGGCACCCTTTGCGGACATAGTGCCCGCTCGGATGTGGTTCTCCGTCAGCTGTGCCGTGATAGTGATGGCTTCTTCCAAAGTTGCGGGTCAGCTACCCACAACAGCATCCTGAATCTGAGGCGGAACACCCTTAATAATTTTTCCACATTTCGGGATACAGTATCCACCATGTGTGGTAGCAGTATACTCAGTTCATGATGACGGGTAGAATAAGCCAGATGGTTCCCGCCATCCTGTTTCAGGTTCCAAAATTCCTCCTCCAGTTTCTGGATTTCACTTCTCGGGCAAAACTTGGCGATGGCTATGTTTTTGAATTCCTCCCAAGTTAAAGCCAAGATTGCATCGGGGCCTCGGTTCCTCTTTTCACTGTTCCACCACGTTAAGGCCCGTTACTGCAGCATACTGGTGGCATACCTTACTTTGAGTGCTTCGGGGCACTCACAGTTGACGAAGGTGTTCTCCATCCCCTCAAACCATTCTTATAACTCGGAGGCTTGCATGATTTAAAGTGCTTGAAGGTGCAAGACTTGTTGTTACGCCGTTGGTTCGCACTTTTTTCCCCTTGGCCATTGCTGTTGTTCATGACGTTTGCGATCATAGTGCTGCTGAGTTCAGCCACCATGGTCGGGATGACCGCATCCATTTGCCGGGCAATCATGGCAGCAAGCTTACGGCCGGATCTCCCTCGGTTTCCGTGGTAACGAGACATGCTGGAAAAATACAAACTGGGTTAGGATCGGTTAAAGGATAATAAGGATGGGCAATTAAGGTAAGAATCATGAATTATACGGAATGATTCCATTTGGTGACGCATCACCATTTGGAAACGTTGACACGTCAAGATGAATTGACCCATTCACCTCAGAAACTCGTGTATGTTGGTCATAGTTTATCACTCATCCCGAAATCCCCAGGTAAGCATAACTGGTCCCGTAGGATTTATGCGAAATGCTTACCTTAGCCCGAGGGCCTTTTGCCAGAAAATCCAGAATACAGGTGTCTATGTACCACACTAGTTCTTTGGTTTATGAAATCAAAATCTTGATGGATATTTACAAGATTAGACATAAAGTCTAAAGAATTCCTATCAATAGATTCTACTTGGAGACGAGAATAAGTTTAAGAAATAGTAACTGTCGGGGAGAATTAACGTTTAAGATAAGTCTAGGGGAGACGGGTAACAATATGTAATCATGTAGAAAGGCACCTATGCTAAGGCATCACATTGCACATAATGGGGCATAGCGTTAGGCAGCATGCAAACAATAAGTATGTATTCATAAGAATACTATTCTATAAGGATCATGCATAAACTATAGTCTAGGTCACCATTTCTAATAACCTAAATCCCTATAGTTATGGGCTCTGATACCAATCTGTCACAACCCCAACCTTGACGGCGGAAACGTCGAGGTGTGAGGGTTAAGATTGTTCACAGCCACATAACGCTATGGTAAAGTATAAAATGCCATTAATCAATTGTTTCAAACAACACATACATCAAAGTTTCAAAATAAATCAAACAAACAAGAATCCAATTGTCTTTATTAAGCCTAGGTCCATGTTCTAGGTTTAAGCACTTCTTCAATCATCGCTAAGCTTGCACATTACCTGAAACATGTTGAAAATAAAGTCAACTAACTAGTTGGTGAGTTCTCATGGTTTTAAATACAATAAGTATAAAAATTTGGCAATTCTAGTCAATGGTCACAAGATAGCAAGTATATAGAACATGCATAGTTACAATCAAGCCTCGACTGAATAATATGAATAAGCATGATTAGCTAAGTGTATTTGGTTCCCTAGTGCACAAGCATACGGCTCCTAGAGTCGGCAATACATCGACTTTAGCACCAAATAGGCTTGTCAGGCCCAAAGATCTAAGACTTCGCTAGACTAGCAATAGTTAATGATTGCACACGTATGTCACATCTCATATAATACTTAACATATCCAAACAACCACAACTATGTAAAGAATTGCACGTGTGTAATAAGTATCAAAGCGTGTATGTGTAAGTTTGTATAAGCAACATGTTTCACCCCGAAAGACGTGAAATAATCATAAAACGGGGCATAAGAACTCATGTGTTTAATAAGGAGACTTGTAGATGTAATAAGAATAACCACGAATAAGATTTCCAACACAAACGTCACAACGCACCTAAACGAAATAAAGTAGCGCGTTATAATTTGTTTGGTGATAAATTGTAGGTCTAATAGGATTTAATAATTATTCGTATTTATTACATGTTAATAACATGATCGGTTAAATGGAACGAATGGATTATACTTGGTATAATCAATTGTTAGCGCGTAAGAGAAAGAATAAATAAAACTTGATTAAATTGTACGTTAAACCGATTTTTAAGGATTGTATATAATAATTATAATAAGTGATTTAGCTATTATAAGGAACTATATATAAATATATATATATTTATAGGTATAAGTATTAAACAATTTAATTGTTTGAATATATATATACATATATACTAAACAATTATAATATTGTATATAATAATCATAATAAGTGATTTAGCTATTAAAAGAATATATATAAATATATATATAGGTATAAGTAACTTAACAATTAAATTGTTTGAATGTATATATAAATATATATATACTAAGCAATATAATATTGTATAATCATAATAAGTGATTTAATTACTAAAAGAACAATATATAAATATATGTATATATAGGTATAAATAACTAAACAATTTAATTATTTAAAAATATATATATACATATACAAGTATTATGTTTACTCATTTCTTTTGTATTTTAAAACTAAAATAATGTATTTATAAATACAAAAGTATTTTATAAAAACAAAATTATTTAGTCATAAAATTAATTAAACAAAAGAAAAAATATAATCTACATTTTATAAATTTAATTTTGGAAATTTTCAGAATTAGAAATAAAACAATAATTAATAACAGAAAAGAAAAAGAAAAAGGAAAAACATAAAAAAAATAAAAGAAGGGAAAGGGAGCTGCCCGGGGTCGAACCCGGGTCTCCCCTGTGAGATGGGGCGCGGGAACCAATGAACCAGGGCCGTGGCCTTGGTTCATTTTGGTTTCTTTTAAATTTAACCCGAGTCTCCCCGGTTTCCCCAAATCGTTGATAAACCCTAGATGCACAGATCCTCAATTGACCCTCGATTCGATGTTAAACACTCGAATTGTCATAGGGCTTTTGATCCTTAGATCAAATAGAGCAAATAACATGTTCCGATTACCTGATTTGATAAAGTTTCGAGGGTTGTCGAGTTTGACTTAGTCTCGGTGTTCACGAATTTAGGGGTTTAGGATCGAGAGGGTTTCTTGTGAAATTGAGGTTACGGAGAGTTTAGGAAAACTAAATCGAACGAAAGCCCTCTATTATATAGGTTTAATTTGGTCGTTTAATGTTTGAACGTATTCCATCTTTGTCAAGCGTTTTCGAGCTGTCAAACGATATGAACTTGCCTATTTTGTGTGAAATCAATCACGCAATTAGCTTATATTTGAATTGGCGCACGCGTTTGAATGGTTAATTTCGTGATTACAGTGATTTTTGGGTGGATACCCGTTTATAGTTTTGGAAGATTCGAATCTTGAATTGAAAATCTCCATTTGTTAATAATTACCAAATTAACTTGGTTAATTATGTTTATTACGAGATTTCGGTCATTTTGACATATTTTGGGTTAAAAGCAACGCGTTTTAGGGCGTGGAATGGCTTCGCCGGAGCCGCGGCCGGCGGCCTGCTGCCGGAAAAACGGGAAGAAAAAGAAGGGGGGGGGGTTTGGGTTTCCGATTTTACACAATTGGTCCCTGTTCTTTTAAATGTTACTATTTTATGTTTAAATCTTTATGCAAAGTTTTTAAATTGACAAAATAACCCTCTGCATTTTAAATTATTATTATTATTATTATTATTATTATTAATGTTATTATTATTATTATTATTATTATTATTATTACTTTCATTATTATTATTATTATTATTTTATTATTATATTTGTTAGTATTATTATATATAAAATAAAATAAAAATTTACTAAGGATGTTATAAATGGCATAAATAAAATGAACAAAAATACAGGATGTTACAAATAGGGTTCTCAGTCATATAGATGGCGCTGATGTTGTCACAATAAACAATCGATGCGCGTGTAGAAGGGAGACCCAGTTCCAATAATAAATTACGCAACCAACAAAGTTCAGCAACCACATTTGCAACGCCTCTGTACTCTGCCTCAGCACTGGATCTGGAAATGGTTGTTTGGCGTTTAGAAGACCATGAAATTAGATTGTCGCCCAAAAAGATGCAGTAGCCAGACGTGGATCGTCTTGTGTCAGAGCACCAAGCCCTATTGGCGTCGGTGTAGGACACAAGAGATGTGTTAGAGTTACGGCTGAGCTGCAAACCCATAAGAAGTGTTCCTTTAATGTACCGAAGAATCCGTTTCAATGCATGAAAGTGTTCCAAAGTTGGATTATGCATATGCATACAAATCTATTGCACTGCATATGAGATGACTGGCCTGGTAAACGTAAGATATTGGAGAGCACCTGCAAAGCTGCGATACAAAGTCGGATTATCGAATAAAGGTCCAGAAGAGGCACTCATCTTACCTGAAGTGTCAACCGAAGTGTGAACGGGATTGCAATCTGTCATTTTAGCACGAGCCAGAATGTCCTCAACATATTTCTGTTGAGATAAAAATAACCATCGGATGATCGTGTGACGACAATCCCCAAGAAATAATTGAGAGGTCCAAAATCCTTCATTGCAAATTCAAATGACAGATGAGTCATGAGATGAGATTTGAGAGCCGATGAGGATGTAGTGAGGATGATGTCGTCCACATAGAGAAGTAAAAAGGCTGTATCCGGACATGCTTGTCGATAAATAAAGAGTGGTCGCATGAACTGTGCCGGAATCCAATGGAAGAGACAAAGTCTGTGAATCTTCGGTACCATGCTCTAGGTGCTTGCTTCAACCCATAGAGAGACTTCTTTAGTCGACACACATGATTTGGGAATGATGGATGGCGAAAACCTGCCGGTTGATGCATGAACACTGTTTTAGATAAATGCCCGTGAAGAAAAGCGTTTTTGACGTCTAATTGGTTGATTTGCCATCCATTTTTCAATGCAAGAGTAAGAACTGTCCAGATAGTGGCCGGTTTAACAACCAGGCTAAAAGTATCGTGACAGTCCACGCCCACCTGTTGTGACCTGCCATCACAAACTAAACGCGCCTTATAGCGCTCCAATGACCCGTCAGATTTTAATTTGTGTTTAAAATCCACATGCAACGTATAATATTTACCCCCTGAGGTCTAGGTACGAGTTCCCAAGTCTTATTCTCAATAAGCGCTTTGAACTCATCTGTCATGGCACGGTTCCAAACCGGGTTGGCTAAGGCATCATGTGGGTTACGTGGGAGAGGTTCAAAGGTAGAAGTGTTGTTAAGATTGAATATTGTTTTTAGTTTGGTGATGCCCGCCATTCGACGAGTAGTCATGGTGCGTGTAGGTGGTGGGGGGTGGTGGAGGTGGTGATGGGGACGGGTTTGAGGCCACGGGTGTGGTTGGTGTGGGTGGTGAGGCGGGTGTTTGGGTGGGTGTGTTGGAAGAGGTGGTGGAAGTGGGTGAGTGAGGTTGGGTAGTAGGGGTTTGGGGTGAGTGGAGATTTAAGCCATTTATAATTAAAGGGAGAGAAGTTCCAGACGTGGATGTATGGGAAGGTGGTGAGAGGGGTTAATAAATGGGAGAAAAGATGGATGGATGGATGAGGAGGAAGTAAAAATGTCGTAAGAGGGTGGTGAGGAGCTAGAAGAGTGAAAATTTTCGTCAAAGACGACGTGACGAGAGATGATGATTTTACGAGATGCTAAGTCGTAGCACTTGTAGCCGCGGTGATTAGAAAGAAAACCAAAAAAGACGCAAGGAGAAGAGCGTGATTGTAACTTGTTGATGGAGGTGGAAGGGAGAAGAGGGTAACAAAGGCACCCAAAGACTCGGAGATGTGAGTATGAGGGGTCTTTGTGGTATAGCAAGGAAGTAGGGGAACAATTATTTTTGGTTTTGCTTGGTAGAATGTTTAGTAAGTAAGTGGCCATTTGGAGGGCATGATGCCAAAAGAAGAGTGGAAGAGAAGCATGGGTGAGAAGGGTACGAATGATGTTGTTTATGGACCTAATTTTGCATTCGGCTTTGCCATTTTGTGAAGAGGTGTGTGGACACGAGAATCTGAAAGACATGCCTGTTTGGGAACAAAAATCATGAAAGACTTTGTTATTATATTATGTTCCGTTGTCATATTGAAAAGTTTTTATTGGTCTTTCAAATTGTGTTTGTATGTAACGATGAAAATTTTTGAATAAAGTGTAAACATTGGATTTATTTGCTAAAGGAAACTTCCACAAAAAATTTGAGTAGTCATTAAGTAAGACGAGGTAATATCGATGGCCCCAAGAACTTGTGACCGGGGATGTCCATACGTCACTGTGAATAATGTCAAAAGGAAACTGAGTAACAGAAAAAGAATCAACAAAGGGCAACTTAATTTGTTTACCAAACACACATGATTGACAAATATTGTTATGAGAAAAAGAATCAACATAAACAAAATGTTGTTTGTTTAAAACATGCAATAAATCTTTGCCGGGGTGGCCTAAACGCTTGTGCCATAGGTCTTGAGAAAGAGCAGCAAAAGTTGAAGGTGTGGAAGACTTGCTAGGAAGAGATAATGGATAGAGATCTCCGGTGCTGTCACATCGGAGGAGATGAGTCCGCGTCTGGAAGTCCTTCACAGTAAAGCCAAATGGGTCAAATTCAATGGTTATCCAGTTGTTAGTGGTGAGACGATGAACGGATAACAGGTTTTTAATAAGATGTGGTGCATGAAGCACATTGTTTAGTTTTAAAGGTGGGAAAGGTGGCTTTAAAATGGTGTTACCCGTCCCATATATCGGTATATGGAAACCGTTACCCATAACAATTGAGTGTGCAAAGTTATTATTGAAATAAGAGGGAAGTATACCTGACGTGTTGGCCATGTGATTGGTCGCCCCCGTGTCCGTGTACCAGTTTTGATCCGGGTTGAGGGTCATCGTGTGCAATGCGTGCTCGATGTTGGTGGGAGTGTAGTAATCCGTTGCTGCTGTAAAAGAGTGGTTAGGGGAGGGGCCGAGTATTCCAGGGGTGGAGTGGGGAGGTGGCCGGTTATTGGAACCGCGAGTTGGCGGTTAGGTTGGGTACGGGCAGGGGGGTGAGGGTGGGTATGGCTAAAGGGACCATGTTTGGGTTGGGTTATAGGAGTGTTAACTGTAAGGGGAGAAGCCCCCACGTCGACCACCTCGAGAACGACCCTGGCCGAGGCCTCGAAAACCACCACGACCCTGACCGCGAAAGGTCGGATCATAGTAACGTTGTTGGTCAATTGGGTGAGTGAATACGGATGGGATTGAGTGGGCCGAAGCATGTTGGGAGGTTTGGACGAGGGTTTGGGCAGGGGGTTAGGGTGGGCAGGTTGGTGTTTTGTGGTGGTGGTGTGAAGGGCAGTAGGTTGTTTGTGGTTGTTCTTCCTAGTTTCTTCGAGCACAAGTTTGGATCGTGTCTCATAAAAGTCGGGTAAAGGGTTCATGTTTTGGATCAAGGTGGCGACATTGTCATAACTTTCATTTAAACCGGTAGTGACTTGTAAAACAAGTTGTAAAGAGGTGATGGGATGACCTACGTTGGAAAGTTGATCAGATAGAAGCTTCAAGGCTTGACAATATGCGGTTATACTAGGAAAATCATCAAGCTTTGTAGTCAAAAACTTCTGTTGGAGGTGGATGGCTCGCGTGTGCTTGTTGTCTTCGAATATGTTGGCAAGGGCATTCCATGCATCTTCCACGGTTGAATCGTCTTTGAGTATGGTCTCTAAAAGATCATTGGATATAGTCCCGTATATCCAATTGCATACGATAGCATCCAAACGATCCCATTCTTCATCATGATTTTCAGTCGTGGACGTGGAGGAGGACGGCTTGGTGGAAGGGATGATGTGGTGTAGGACTTTGTTCGCGCGACAGTGCTTTTTGAATACCTCCCTCCACGTCAAATAATTCCCGATCTCTGCGTCGAGAGTAACCTGGATGCATGATTTTATGTTGTTGATAGTGGTGGCAGGGTGTAGTTTCTTGGCGGCAGGGGGGTGTTGTCGGCTGCAGGAGGGTGTTTTTGGGTTGCACCATAGTGAATGGATGTGGATAGTGTAGGGTGGCCGATCTTAGTGAGGAAGAAGAAGGGGGGAGGGGCGGCTAGATTAGGGTTTCGGCCGGTTGTAGAGACAAGAAGAGGAGGGAGACGCGATTAGGGTTTAAGGAATTTTAGGTTATCAGATTAACGCTCTGATACCATGATAGAATTGATATGGTTTCGAAACCGATTTCATTCTCATTAGGAAGGCATTATATAGATACACTATTTACCAAAGTACTCCCTACACTATGATCATGTTTAATATAAATATAAATGTTGTCTCTCGTCTAATAGTAACTGTGTTATGAATATTGAATTTAAAAAAGAGTGACCTTGTTTATATGGGTTATAAGTGATTGGCCGGTGGTGGGTTATTGTGTAGTCGGTAACTTGTTTAGTAATTAATAGATCACACTTTTTAAATCAGATCAATATTTTGTTTATTTACTTTTAATAAATAAAATTATACAAAATTAAAAAGGCTTAAATAAAATTTTTCCGGTTGTCATTGGTTAAAAAACATTATGGCCATCGGCGTCAAAGAATCATAGGTGTGTCTCAGTTACAATTATGTATATTGCATACAAAAATTTTACGAGCGTTGGTTGAAACCCACACAGTGATGCTAGGTTCATGAGGGTTAGGAAATATTGGATATTGAGATTTCCACCATTCAAGGGCAGTTGTAGCATCAACTAATGAATACAAAAACCTTGGAGGTGAGTCTAAACTCCAAACTAGGCCTATAAATTATTAGGTATTTATAGAGACCTTTTGACATATATGTCCTTGCTCCTAACAACCAAAAGATCAATAATTCCCTTGTTATGACTCATGTAAGACTAGATATTAATCCTAAAACAAAAATATCTAATCAAGGATACTTATTACTGGTCCAACTCTATTAATCATGTCTTGTATCTATCAATAAAAGAAACATGTCTCACTCTCTATGTGTGAATTAACAAGAAATTAAATACCTCGTTCTTCAAGCTTTATTCTTAGATAAACAAATTATATCATGGTTTTATTAGCCACTAAATAACCAAGGGACATATTAGTTATAGACCCAACAAAATCTAGATAAAACTTGTCGTAGGTGTCTTAAATCCATGATGAAGTTATCTTTCTGTTCTCCTCGAATAATTTACAAAATAATATAGATATAATTATAGCAATACTAAAAAGTAAGAAATAATTAACCATTAACTAGCAATATATGGTTCAAAGGTTTCAGAAAGTACCCGAAATTTGTGCTAATGATTTATGACTATTTATAAGCACATAATGTTTTCTATATAGGAGCTGTTATTAATTTGTGATGTCTTTATGTAAATTTCTTTTCTAGATGAAAGAATACTTTGGGCTTTTTGTTTAAAGTTGTAGATTAAAACTAAGACAGATTGTAGCCCAACCCAGCCCAGAATCCAGTTATGGTTAGTATACAAATTTATCATTCAAAATTTCAAATACACTCAAAGCACATACAATTCAGATTCTAGATCAATATCTTTGATCTATAGAATTTATTTATTATTTGATTTTATAAAATAAATAACTTGTAATATTTTTCTTCTACAATACAGGTAACAAGGTGAATATATTCAGACACATGCCTAGCTCGGGCCGATTCAAAGCCGCACCAACTGCCCATGAAGAAAACGAGTCCTTCACCCGAATCAGTTCTTTCTTGTTTATATGATAGAATTACCATAATGGCATAATATATGCCTAGCAGAAATGTTATTTTAAGAACTGATTATTACTTATGAAAGTTAAAAAAATATTGTCTGGTTAATTTTTTACTGTCTATTTAACTTTTGTACTATCCGTTCAAAGTTGTGATGTCTTTTTGTAATGTCGAAATTCACTTTTATAGTTAATTAGAAATGGTCTATCACCGACAATGAATCTAGGGGTGTAAACGAGCCGAGCCGAGCCCGAGCTCGCTAAGGCTCGAGCTCGGCTCGTTTTGGTTTTAGGAAGCTCGAGCTCGAGCTCGGCTCGTTTATAGTTTTATTTATAAAGCTCGAGCTCGACTCGTTAGCTAATTTTCAAGCTCGAGCTCGGCTCGAGCTCGACTAGTTTATTGTTAAATTATTAAATTAATATTTTTTATAATTATTTTTATAATTATTTATAAGCATACTTTTTATATATAACACAATATATATTATTTAACTATTTTTTATCACAATAATATATTAATAATATAATTTATGTAAATATGTATTTATATATATTTAATATGTAAGTAAAAAATACATATATACAAAAAGCTCGTTTAGGCTCGCGAGCCAGCTCGAGCTCGATACCCTGAAGCTCGAGCTCGAGCTCGTTTAGTAAACGAGCAATAATTTGAGCTCGAGCTCGGGCTCGAGCTCGTTTAAGCTCAACTCGATTCGAGCTTTTTTCGAGCCGATCCCGAGTAGCTTGCGAGCCGGCTTGGCTCGTTTACACCCCTAAATGAATCTAATTACAGAACGAGCCTATTCCAACGTCGTCAGGTTGAACTAAATCGAAGTTTGTTTGCATCGGGTTACAATCACAATGCATGCCTGTCAACAACGAGAACTCTAACGGTGGTAACTGATCGGTACCAAGTTCTCGTTGACCCCGATCAGCCATCAAAGCATTAGATTGCGGTCATCTGGATCCCACTCTAGCTTGAAGAACTTTTTGGTCCCAATTGTTCTTTATTGCTAAAATAAGAATATGAACATCCAAATAAAATCAGATGCACTAAAGATTCATCATACGCGTTTATAATGATTTCATATTATTTAGGATACAATTCGTTCTCCTATTAGCAATGAATGTTTCTATTTTTTCGTGAAATTCATTGTTATAAAATATTGTTTTAGTTTACGGACAAAAGACCTAAAAATGTTCATGTTCACCCCCATGAACTATTATTTGTTCAGATGTAAGTTCATATTAATTGAACTAGCTTAAAAACTCGTGTATTACACAGTTAAATGAAAAATATTGAATTAATAGTTACTTATTAATATGTAGAAATTATAAAATGAATTTTTAGATAAAATATGATTTAAATTACGTATAACTAATTACTTTTGGTAATATTTTTTTAATTTTTTTTAGAATTTACTTTTTTTTAAATTGTTTCTTTAAACACTCTAGCTTTAAAAAAATACTTTTCATTAAACAATGTCATTTTTAAACATTTTTTGTATTGAAAAACTTCATCTTTCATAAAATTTTATTTAAAAAATTATGTTTCTTAATAAAAAATATATTTTTAATTTATCAAAAAAATTATTTGATAATTTGGAAAGTATATGGATAATCATTAGCATTTAGTATATCATTAATGATTAACTTTAATTTTAGTAATGTCACTTGTTCAAATACTAGATAGATAACGTAGAAAAATATCATATAGCTAGCTAAATTTTAATTTATTAGTATAGATATTAAATTCATATGCGCAAATCAACATTGGTTAAAATGAGAAGCAAACATTTGTTAACATATGAATTTACATCAAGTTTTAAGCACATGCGAATATAAAAAGGCTACCTGAATTTAAAATAACCAACATTTAAGGGAAAAAAATTAACAAGACGGTATACGAATTTCATAGAAGTATATCAAGTGAAAGGTCTAATTAAAACAAACAACAAAAATAAATAAATAACACGCGTTTTCAATATTTTAGTTTGTTTAATTTATTACTATACATGATTAAGATATTTTAGCTTGAAACAAAAGGTATTTTGAATTTTGAAAAGTTATACTTTGGGACTTAAGGTGCCTATCAAGGAGGAAACAATATAAAGTTACTAATTATTATTTTTTTTATATGACTACATTTAAAAATGGCCTAATTAAGATCAAAATTAATGAATAGCTAATATTAGGTCTTGATTTCATGTAAGCATGTGTGTGCTTAGTTGAATTTAGGCTAACGCTAGCAAAGCCACATCGTATACAGGTTGATCGGTCCTTATAGTATTAACAGAAATGGTATGAGGTCAATAAGTTAATTAGTAGAAGAAAGAAATGTGCACTACTTATCTTGCTTGCATATATTCTAAATCCAAAAGGGGACAGTTTATGAACGTACATTGATTCAATCATACTTAGCAAACTATCTAGCAGTTGTAGGAGGTTAATTCAAACTTAATTTAGGGACTTAGGGTTTAATTTTGGAGTAAGATTTGTAATATATTGCTTGAATACCCTTGGATCTTCTAGCTGCAGTGGTTCTTGCAAGCTAGAAAAATTAACAAGATTGAAGCATGATCAACTTATCAGTCTTGATGATCATTGTTTTCACTCCAGTTTTCGATCGATTGTAAGATTGTTTGTTTCACAATATGGGCATCTACGCTTTCTCCGTTTTGTTCATTCTGCAAGAACCAATTAATCTTAATTAATTACAAGTGCGCAACATCAATGTAATCGAATTCAAGATCGGTGAAAATTTTTGCTGCAAGTATAATAACCACTTGGTTGAGGGTTTAATTTTATGACTTTTAAGCTATATTAAGCGAGTTTTTATAGTTTATTTATAACCAATCTGGACACCAAAGATGGAGGCAGAATGGAACTTTATTATTCTTTTCATTATTTACTTGTTACTACTAATTTAGAAACTATTAGAGATACACTTAAAAAAGGATAAATGTGTTCTGATTATCTCATATATAAATAGGTGTGGTTTTATTTGATTACTTCTCTTATATATATCCTCAGTTAAAACCTTATATATAGTAATCTCTTATATATATATCCTCAGTTAGAACCTTATATATAGTAATTAATAATTAATATATACTGTTTAATAATATATTATTCACGTGCAGTGGATTTTCACAAACCCTACAGAAACACTTAACTAATGTATTTGTTGGGTTATATAATTGCATGATGATACCTTCATGACCCTAACTTTTTGAACAAGTATAACAAGATCAATGAAACTTATTACTAATTGTTAAATACTCAAGTTCATGCATGAAAAATTAACGAATTCGCATGCATGATCCTCAAGAAACTAAAACTTCTTTTCTATTTACATGTATTAGAACAAAAGTGTAAGAACAATGTCTAGATGCATGTAATGATTCCTTTTTATGTATATACTTGAAGGGTAATTCAGTCCATAAGTTAAAGTACCTCAACTCCAAGTGCTTCTAGGTGAAAACTGCCTGTACAAGAAACCCTAGCTTCCAACACATTAAGGTTCAGTTCTTCAAAAACTTTTAATATGTAAACTAGTAAACCTGGGCAACTCCTCTCTGAGTACAAATTTACTTGTATACCCTTTTCTACAGCTTCAACTGTCACCTGCAACAAACATTACACACCCAACATGATTAAGGGTATATAAATAAGAAGCGTGTTTAATCCGATTCGAATCCTGCTCGATCTTGCAGTATCAGTTAATTACTACTTGAATCACGAGATACAAGTAAGAGTTTAATTCACCTTTTGCGTGTTGTTTCATATGCATTCTTACAGAAAAGGATAACTAATGACAGCTAATATTGGTTGATATGTTAGGTGGTTTAATTTCTTGCATTTGTCATTTTTATTATTTTTTTGTGTCATACTTGTCTATCATGAAAATGAAACTTATAAAATAAGAATATTGATAGGGACCGAACGAGTCGGCCATTAATTAAAATATAAGTTTGATGTTATATATACGGACGCATATACCACTGGCCTTGAATTCTGGTAGCTTGAACTTTGTCCACTTGCTATCTCAAGATTCAGTATTTCCACCTTTTGTTTGAGCTCTTCGATGTACTTGGATGCGTCTAGTATGATCGAAGAATCGTTGTTCTGCAACAAATAATTGTCAAAAAGATGAATCAACACCTATAGTTTAAAGCTTTTTCACTTAAAGAATAATCAAAATCCACATGGAACCAATTGATATGATGATCAGATGGATAAATCAAGAAATGATATTGATCAAATGGGAAATCAAGAAACCCTTTTTAAGAATGAAAGATTGTTGATGTGTGCATATGATTGAAGCAGATAAAATTAAGCCAATGAAAGATGGAAATGAATCAGTGAAAAAGATGATGATCAGAGAATGAATTACTGCATGAGAGTTTGTGATTGATCGAAGGAGTTGCAGCTTCTCATGCAGCACATGATCTTTCTTGTGCTTTCTTGACACCATGTTAATTAGTTGATCAGCTGCTGCTTCTTTGAATATAATGAATGATCTGCAACCTCTGAATTGAAGCTTATATTGAGAAGGTGAGCTCTCAAATCAATGATCAATGGCAGCTTGTTTGCTACTGATCAGTGCTCACATGACTCCCTTTGTACCAAAATACCAAACACACCCTAAATAAATAAACTATGTATTATATATGCTTTATTATTCTTCAAATTCTTATATAAACTAATACCAAACACACCCTAAATAAATAAACTATGTAGTATATATGCTTTATTATTCTTCAAATTCTTATATAAACTTTTATAACGTATTCTTCAATTCGTATTTAACTGCGAAAAAATACAAAAAAACAAGAGAAAAAACATTAATAATGGTCCATTAGGGTTTACTCATTCGGAACTTTTTGAGTGAAAATCATATATTATGTTGTAGATGAAAAGTATATAAACTATATATAAAGAATATCACTGATGGATGCCACGAATCCATCAAACTTTTAAAAATTTTGAAAATGAAAAAGTAATTCATCCATCGGTAATCCTGGGTGATTACCACCGAATTAAACCGGATATCAATAACTGGCCGGCGTTGTTTAAGTCAAAATCTTTTTGACTGATTATCCACACCCTAATTTCCGACGGTAACCACCTTCACACGGCATATATATGATGGATTTGACACGTCTAGTTTTATAGTGCAAATTAATCTGTTTTTTCTAGAAAAGATTACAACAATAAGAGGGTATTAAAGAGGTCCACTATGACATCGTTGTTGCAATATGTTTCTCAACCCTTATGTTAAACAGACAAATCAATATAAGCCGTTTAATAAGTTTTTTCGTGGTTACGAAAATGTGTAAATACGACATGATTTGACAGCTAAATTCTTGAAATACGTTTACAATTTATGTGGTTATGAAGTATCATGAACCATTCAAATATAAAATAAAGAAGGTCCAAAAATTATCACATCAGGTTTATTACAGCATGCTTACATCAATATATATTTTATTCGTAATCAATATTAATTTTTAACGTATTAACATTCAATAAGTGCTACAAATTAAACATAGACATATTTATTGATGCGGCCTGATTCAAGAATTAACATATTTTTATATGGACTAAATAGACAGAGGCAAACAAAGTAGAATGCAGTTAAACAAATTAATAATAGGAGTTAATTGCAAAATAAAGCTAATGCAACTCTTATAATTTGTTGTATTAGACATTAAAAATATTAGATTAATTAAACCTTGTAAAGGTTTTATTATTCTAAAGCAACATTTTTAACAAAGGTTGTATCACGTGAAGTTGCATTAGATCTAAAACATTTTTTTTGTTAGATAATGTAATTTTATTATTAGCATGCATAAACAATCTTTTTTTAAAATATACTTTTAAAAGGTTGTGTTAGGTTATTATTTTACTAGTGTGTTGAGTCTATTTTAGGATTACCTTTATAGAATTGATTTATATTATCTTAAAAATACAATTGAAGAGGTATTATATATTTTGTTATATTGGATATCTTTGATCATCTTTTATCGAGTTGGATTCCAATTTCTTCTTTTGAGATTTATTGTGAGTCACACATATATAGAGTATCACACGTGTGTGTATTATATGTTTAATTATTAATTAGATAATGATATTGGATTTATAGGAATGAGTGATGAGGGTAAATTAGTAAAATAAAAGGTATGGGAGACTAGACAATGCTAACACGGGAGGACTGACGAGGAAGAATCATAAGCTCGTGATTCTTGTTTGGAATTGAAGGGTAAAAAAGTATATCACTTATGATCATACGTATAAACAATCGTATATAACATATTCCAATACAAATAATTCATGTTTATAGTAATCATATATATATTTTAAACATAGTATGCATAGTGTAGACAAGAGGAGTTAGATTGAATGGAGTAAGACATTTTTAGGTAATAAGGGATTGAAAGAAAACTTTTAGTTATGTTATATAACACTACAAGAAAGGAAGGCTATTGCGATGATTTTATTATGTATTTTTCAAATGACATATCGTCATTATAGTGTATGTGGGAATACCACAATGACAATTCGTCCCTCTAGATGTTGTGCTATAGGCTTGTACTGTTAGGTCTTATATGTCGTCACTATAGCTGTTGTCGTCATAGGCGAACCTATCCTGACGACTTATCATGGCTATAGCCTTGTCTCCTTTCTTTACTAAATTAAAATAAACCTTATTTTAATTATTTAAGGCTTATAACGACAACATGTCATCGTCATAGGTTGACTGTTCTTTTAGAAATAATCAGTGTGACATGTCTTCAAGAAATGAAACAAAAAAAGCTTGGTTTTTGATGAGTTTTGATTATTAGAAGCTTAAACAAATTAAAATTATAGGATATATAATCTTACACTTTCGACCTTGGATTCAACCTTTGAAAACCTTGAATCACCTGGAGAAAAGGAGAGATGGGAGCAGAATGCAGAAGATAGGTTGGTTCTTTGATTTAAGGTGATATAAGTCCTATGGTGACAGAGGGTGAAAAATACGACGTTGTTCCCCTTGTCATTTGTTATAAAATATATAAAATGACAAATATATGTATAGCTTAACATATAGCAATGATATGACGCCTCTATAACTTAAATTATATATTTTTATTTCTTAGATATTATTTTATATTATAAAAGAAATTACAGTAATATAAGTTTTAAGCTATTTTGAGTCATCAGGATAGGGTTTCATTTGACGGGCTATAGAGATAAATTTTCTTTGATCGGGATTTCGACACCGTTCACTTATAAGCCAAAGGTTTATTCACCCTTCTATATGAGATAAATTACCATCTAATTTCTCAGGTAATTTCTTACAACATATATATTTCAAACACACAATTTAAGCATTGATGTTTCATTCATTTTAGCTTTAATTTTAACACTTCTTAGCTCATTAAGAAGCTTTTTTGAGGGATCACAAACCTATTATCTGATAATTATATTATAAATGGTAATTAATATACTTATCGGAGTTTAAAGTTAGTGAAACTCACACTTTTTATTCAATTTTCTAACATAAGATATATTTTCAACACCTTTTATTCTATGTTCTCTTGATTATCTGCAATTGAAAGAAGCATCAAAGCCGGTGGAAGGAACATCTACCGAAGAGGATTCTTAGGTGACAAGACATTAAGAAGAATAATGCCACTTTAGTAATAAGCTAAGTGTCCCTTGGAGTTTAGTATTTTGCATTGTATCATGAATGCCTTATTATTATGAAAATGTCATGCCTTGTAACGCCCGCCTCCCAGGGCACACCCAGGGAGTGTGACGCATCGAAAATACAGAACACATACTTATAATAGAGTTTATAGCGGAAGTCTTAACTTTGATTATACATTAAAATATACATTATAGTTGTCACACTAGATAATACTAATACATCAGTTTAACTATATTAGAGATCCCAATCTTCAGTAGCGCTCTAGACCTCTATTTCCTCGTAAACTAGCTCGTAATCTCGAATTTCTACAATCTCTTGGCACCTAGGATGTGTGTCCATAAAATAGAAAACATTTGAGACTCAGTATAAAGCTTGTGAGTTCATGAACATAGAATTCTTCAAGATTCAAAACATATTAATATTGACTATTACATCAAGCAGATACAACCATGGCAAACAGATAGGAACAGAGTAAACAAACAAACAAACAAACAAACCCAGTATATCCCACTCAAGAGCAGGGTCTGGGGAGGGTAGGTGTAGGCGAGTCTTTCCTCTATCTTGTTAGGTAGAGAGACCGCTTCCAAAGAGACCCCCGACTCGATAGCAAAAGCCATACTGATAGCAAGACATCGTACAATAAATCATACAACACATAGCATACAGTATACAAAAAGCCATACCGATAGCAAGACATCATACAATAAATTATACAACACATAGCATACAGTATACAATAAATCATACAACACATAGCATACATATATCATAGGAGCAGGTAGAATCACCGTTAAAGGGCAGATATGGACTACTTAGACATCAGGCCCCGCAACCAGACTTCAAATACCCTTCCTGCCTATAGGTCGAACAAGATAGGAACAGAGTAAGCACAGTATAAATTCACATAACTAGACTATGTATACAAACTCCACTGGCTAAATCAGAATCATACAAGCAGCCATCAAGCATCCTATCAAGCATTACCACATATCACAGATGCTATTGATATTTAATTCTTCAATTATTACCAGTTATCGAAACATCATATCCCGTATTAGAAAATAGTTCAGAGGAACTCACCTGTTTAGAAGTTGTCCAACGGTTAATAACCTTTCCTAGTACAATCTGGTAATATCACTAGGTCCTGCTACAGTTTAAGTAATCCTATGTTAGGTAATGGTACAACTAATCTAGTTATTGTAATGGTTGGACATTAGTTTACGCTACTTTGTTTAAGTATGTGTGATCAATCCATGCCTAACTAAGGATAGGCTACCCAATACTCACCCCCTAACAATAACCCTAACGTCTAAAAATAATAATACTAAAAATACTAAAACTACTTCTACTAATAATAATATAAAATAAATAATAACTAACTTGACATAAATTTAAATGAGAATATACCTTAAAACTATCTACGGCAATTTAGTGTATAGTCTCCCTACTCGCGTTCCTACTCGAGCTTCAAAAACAACTAATAATAATACCCAATAGGGTATTGATTACTCGGGATTCTTTTTATACTAGAGCGTTCTTAAAAAAACTTATAATCTAAATTCAACATTAAGGTCACTATTTATAAGAAAGCAGACAGACATGTGAAAAGAAAAGCAAACTGCTTGCATTCTTCGCTTCTTCTTCTTTCTTATATACTTTAATATTATTATTATATTGTTATAATTAATTCAGTTGCTTACTTCGTTTTTTTATAACTTTTTAAATATAATGTCTTATAAAATTTCAAATGTGCCATTGAAACGATCTTATTTTTCTTTATGAGTCGACCCAAGTTTCGTTAAAAATGGAGTACGTTTAAATATAATATATTATAATATTTATATATATTTAAACGGTCTCTTACGGCACTAAAACTCGTCTAAAACTTTAAATTTAAAATAGTCATTTCACTTATTACTTACTCGGTTTACAATATACAAAATGTGAAGTTCATATTTCTTTTGCAGGATCGGTTTTGTCACTTAGAACTTGGTTTCTCTCTCAACTCACAAATTTCACACTCGGATCAGATTGAGCAGAGTCTTATCTAAGAGCTGATAATAATATACTAAGTAACAGAAAAGCATAAAGATATAATTTTCAAGATACTTGTATATATTACTTCTCAACTCAAAGTGTTACAAGACTCTTACAAGCGTTCAAGCATACTTATGAGTTACAATGAGAAACTATATATACTACTATCTACAGCCGGATATACTTTGATACCAGCTGGAAGCCTATGACTAAAGCATATACTACAATGCTATAGTTAAGGTATCTTAGATAAAGTATTATCTAAGATATGGTAGTCATGACATGTCCATGACTTACATGTTGTTACTAACTTAAGTTGGTAACTGCACTACCTAATAAAGGTAAACAGTGGAATAAAGTATGATCAACTACATGGCTATTGAGAAAACACCATGCAGTATATCAGAGGTCTGTAGCAGAGTGTCAGAAGGCCCATACGTATGTCTACTGGTTCATAGCAGAGTCTTTCGAAGGATAAGTTGGCTTCGGAAGAACAAGTTCTTCCGAGGCCACTTATGCTTAGGAAGAGACTACTTCTTCCGAGGCTTGATGAACTTCATACTTCGGAAGCAGTCTTCTAGTTTCTTCTCTTAAGACTTTATCTTCGGAACGAGATGTCTTTGTCTTCGGAAGTAGAGCTTTGTCTTCGGAAGTTGATATTTCACTTTTTCTTCGGAAGAACTCTACAACCTTCGGAAGCTTCATTCTAAGCTTCGGAAGCCTTTACATGTAGTACCAAAATTTGTCTAAGTGAATTGGTTTTGGTTGCACCAGCCTTCTTTTTGATCCAACACTTTTACTAAAACTATTACATTTGACCCTAGAACTCGATTTACAATATAGTTGTTTCATGCCTCTACAAGACCTAGGGTTTACATTGCTGTCAAGAACACCTTACTCAAAGAGTTTAAGTTTCTCTTAGAATGCCTTGTATTAAGAGTTTGCTTTGCCTCAAGAACACATTGCCTTAGAGTTTGTCATGCCATTTGCGCTATCATTTGAAGTTTGCCATTGATCTATTTTTGAATTAGAGCTTTGCATGCCTTTAAAAAAAAGCCCATTCCTTTAGGAATGAGCCCTTTCGAGAATTTAGCACTTTCTCTAGTATAAAATTCCTCTACAAACTTACGCTTCTTTTAGGAAAACGCTTTCTCTGGAAGTTTGGCATATATCTTGGCGAAGTCTCTTCTCTTTTGACTTTGCTTCTTTTATATCCAAGAATATCTCCAAGTACGTAGCTAACCTCTAGCTCAGGTATTAGCCTATAGTTGAGTTGTGTGCAAGCTTGTCTCTCTTAGCACCTCGAAAAAAAGCTTCGTGATTAAATACTAACATCCTCATAAACAAAAACTTTAACATTCAAAGTAATAACTTATAAAAACAAATGATAGTACCTACATAAATTGAACGTAAACATCAAAGCAACATTGTCAAAACCGAGTTACCTAGCATCAAAAGTTGTAGTATGTCTGGTTTGCCTCTCCAACCATAAATCCTAAACCATATTGATTTCATTTCATTCGTTGGCAATCGAAGAAATAACTTGTTGAGCAAAGGAAAGTTTTTGATTAATAAAAAAACTTTCTCGCTTGAATGAAAAAGGTTCAAATACAAAGTGTATTTTTGCAACAAAGTGTGAGAAGACACAATGTGTCAAAAAAAGACACAAAAAATTATATCTTACAATCTAAATCGAATTTCAAAAAAGTAATTTGGAGGTTTTGTTCTCCTAGTCGTCCTCACTAAGAAAAAAATAAAAAAAAATAAAAAAAATAAAAAATTAATGTTTTTTTATTGTGTCATTTATGAAAGACACAAGACTTCATTGTGTTATTATGAAAGACACAATGACGTGTGTCATTATGAAAGACACAATGGCGTCATTGTGTCAATATAAAATACACAATGACGACATTGTGTCATATAAAGACACAATGAAAAAAAAGTTTTTTATTTTTTATTTTGAAAGAGGACAACGAGAGGAACAGAGGCTCCAAAGTACTTTTTTAAATTCGATTTAGATTGTGAGATATTAATTTTTTATGACTTTTTTAGACTCATTGTGTCTTCTCATACTTTGTAGCAAAAATACACTTTGTACAATAACATCACCCTACTTGAATTGCGAATACAATATATTGATTTTAAGAGTTTTAAATATTTTCTCTATTCATTGTGTTTTGACACATTCTTGAGCACTTGTGTAGCGTGTTAAGATGGTGTCTAATATATTAATCAATGACTGGATTTCAAGTAATACACTATATTATCCTCTTATGGTGTGCACTTTATTTCTTTTGTCCTTGTAAAGTTAACCGCAGACGTGATTGTCTATCATTAAAAAAAATACAAGTAACGTACATATATGTTATGTTCTGAAAATGAATATAATATTTACTTTTCAATAGAATATTTATTTGTTAAGATTATCTTTGGCATATTAATGTATGTTAAATATAGAAACATGTGAATAAGGGTCCTAATGGGGACACCGCTGGGGTTTTTGGGGGTAGGCCGGGTCAAAATGTCACGGTTAGGGCTTGCGGTCACGTTTTGGTACCTAACCGTGACCGCAAGGGCTTGCCGTCACGGTTTCTGTGTCTGTCTTCCGACACCTCGTGACAACAAAACGACAATGGGCCTGATAAAATTGAAAACCGGTCACCAAACCGTCACGATTTGGCCTAACCGTGACCTCTAGGGTACGAGGTCTCAGTTTAAGGTACGACGTAGACGTGATTTTGACAAAAGGGCCGGGATTCGCGCCACGAACCGTCACGTGAAGGCCAAACCGTGACAGTTTGTGCACCAGATTTTCATCTTAAATACCTTTCATCTTTCAACACTCGACATTTCATCCAACACTCGAAATTTTTTCATTTGTACTTTCATTCATCCAACATTCGAGATTTTTCAGCCTTCGTCATTCCAAAAACACGTTAATTCGAAAACAATGTCGGGTTTGGGAGATCATTATCAAAAGCCGAAGCTTCCAGATTTGAATGAGGTGCCACATATCAAAGATTCGAACCAGGTTGAACTAGTATCTGTTTTATTATAACTTATTATTTAAAATATCTAACCATTATCTTTTTTAGGAATATTACGTATACGGGAGTCACCCTCCGTGAGGGGAGGAGGAAACCAACCCATCGAACACATTTACTCAAGAGGCGTACAACTCTTTATTTGGACCGACAGGTTACGGTGAAGGGTACAGATATCCCCCTTGCAATTCTTACGGGCATGCCCCGAACACGTGCCACTCACAAACAGAGCTGGATTACGGACATCCCCCGTACCAGTCATAACTAGAAATTACACATGTGTCGGATACTTTTAATGAGAATGACACAGATGAGAGTGACGGTTCGGTGCACCTCAAAGAAAACCATGGGGACACTGTGGCACCTGCTCAGTAGATACCATGAGCTAGCGGCATGGGTGCCCAAGCCGTTGGTAGACCTACCCGAGCTGGCGGGGGCTGAGGTCCACCTTTAGGCTGCCCACGAGCCCTTTGGTGGCGGGGAGGATCAGCCTATTCCTCCGCCTCACGACCAGGACCGCCCCAGCATCCTCAGCGCGTATACCATGCCGTGCGATTGCCTGCTCAGGTTCTTGATATGCTTCAGGACACACGAGACAGGGTCACGAGGCTGGAGGATATGCTGGACTGGGTCATCCAGCACATGGTCGCGGACTATGCCGCCTCGGGTACGCCGTTGTTATCACAGCCACCGAGGCGGTTAGGCCATGACGGTGCTGGCCCATCTGGCGCGGGCGGGTCTGGTCTGGGCAGCGATCCGGAAATGATGGATTAGATAGGTATTTTGTGTGTATTTTATTTCTTTTGTATGTAAAAACTCATTGTATATATATATATATATATATATATATATATATATGCAGTTTCAGTTATGATGACTTGTATATTTGGTTGTGTTTGTTTGGTTGTGTTTCTTTATTTGTTTGTTTTATATTTGTAATGTTGATAATGTTAATTGTATATGTTTGATAACAACTGATTTTTACGATTAGGTTAACCATGTGATAAAATAACAACCAACTTGTTTAATAAATAATTAAACACAAAAATTACTTGTAATATGATAAATTAATAATAAACACAAACCACAAACACGTATGTTACGATTAGGTTAACCGTGTGATAAAATAAAAATAAAAACAAACTAGTATGATTACTCTAATTTAGAAAATATATACAATATGTCTGTATAATGACAACCGATTTTTACAAACTCGTAAACAAATTAAACACAAAACCGTCACATTAATAAATATAAATACTTGTAGTAAGATAAATTATTAATAAACACAAACTTGTGAGTTACGATTAGGTTAAACGTGTGATAAAATTAAAATAAAAACAAACTGTTATGATTAAAAAATATAGAAAATATATGCAATATGTCACGGTTTGGCCAAACCGTGACATATAGCCCCTTAAAACCCTACCTGCGCACAATCAATTCCCCATTAATTACATACCCAATCATTGGGCAACGGATCCCCAGATCTAACTGTCACGGTTAGGCCTCACCGTGACAGTTAGGTCTCACACCCGACTGAACGGTCACGGGGAGCCATAACCGTGACCGTTTGAATCGGTTTTGCCCAGAAAAAAACGGTGTGTGCAGAATTCCCCGAGAATAATTACGAGAACAACACTAACATTTGTATGTAGTACATGAAATAAAATAATAATATAGTGATGGCAATGGGTCGAGCATCGGTTGGGTTTTCGTAGTTTTAGTCACGTAGCTGGTTATACAATTATTGCCTCTTAGTGAGCTCTAGAGATACACATATTGTTCTTTTATACCGTTTTGGTCAATATCCATAAGATACGCAAGTAACAGTTATAATCTTATGTAGTTAAGGTTACCACTGAATTATAAGAAAGTGAGTCTATAGCAACAAAAAAATAAGACCTTATATGGATGACATGTCGTCACTACAGACCATTTTGATCTATAGAAACGACATGTCGTCGCTATAGATTTTGTCCCAAAAAATTAGTAGTTATAAGTTAAAATGTCGTCGGGATAGACGTCGTCGGGATAGACGTCGTCGGGATAGACGTCGTCGGCATAAAATAAGCAATAGGAACGACATGTCGATCCTATAAGTGTCGTGGTTTCTGAAATTAACGATTAAAAAATAATATATATATATATATATATTATCTATAGCGACGACATGTCGTCCTTATAGATAATATATATTTTTTATATTATCTATAGTGACGACATGTCGTCCCTATAGATAATATATATATATATATATATATATATATATATATATATATATATTAGACAGATAACAGTTTATAGCGACGACATATCGTCGCTATAGACTATTTTTTAAGTTTTTTAGGAACCTGCTTTTTATAAAAATTTAACAAACAGATAATTGATGCAAATTTAACAAACATATAATAAATGCAAATCACATTCAAGTTTAACACACAAATAATTCATACAACTTCAAAGTAGTTTAAAGTTCATAAATCTAATAAAAATACAAACTCTAATTGTCACCAGGTGGTCGTTGCTGCTGCCAGTAACGCATCATTTCCATCTACACAATTACAAAAAAACAAACATATAATATACTAATGAACAAACATATAAACATAAATACATACAAACATTCACATATAAAATTAACATAATTACATGCATATAAACATATACATAAACAACTAAACACATTAAACCATATACATATAAAATAGCACATATAAAAATGCATACAAACTTAAAACCATGAAAATATATATGGTGATATTTCATCAAACACTTGGTGTGCATAACCTAATCTAACATCAAACCCATATAACCTAATCTAACATCAAACCCATATATATTTACATATATATACAATTTTACAATCATATAAACCTAATCACATATATATTCACCAAACAACACTTAAATCATAAGCTATAAACGAATTTCATACCTTGAAAATCTTCAAATCCTTTAGTTTCAAGCTTTAAACTTTAATCTCACCTAAAACATAAAAATTTAGATAAAACTTACAAAAACAAGATTATATAACTTCATTATAGTAAAAGAAACATCATTCTTACCTTAAAACACTTCAATTTGATGTCAAATAAGCCTATAAATCGAGATGAAGTCAGGAGAAGAAAATGGGGGTTTTTGGTTGAAAAAATAGGGCAGAAGGTCGAAACTACGATTTAAGGGGTCTGCACTCTATAGCGACGACATGTCGTCGCTATAGATTAAAAAAAGTCGTCCCTATACATAATAAAAGAAATTAATTTTTTTAATTTTCACCTATTCCGACGACATGTCGTTGGGAAAAAGAAAACCCTTTTTTTATTTTATTTTTCTTACATAAATGTTTAAAAAAAGAAGGGAAATAAATTTAATATTTGTCTTTCCCGACTACGTGTCGTCGGGACAGAGAACGCAGGTTTTTTTAATTTTACTTTCTTAAGCTAAAGGTTTTAAAAAAAGATAAAATAAAATATTTTTTTCCTACAGAAACGACTTTCGTCGGGAAAGATTTTTTTATCATACCGCTTTTTTTGGCAGCCCGCGCAACTCTATAACAACGACATGTCGTTGGTATAGAGTCAGAGTGTTGAATCTTTGACTTTTATCTGTACCAACGACTTTTGTCGTCGCTATAGCGTTTGTCGGTATAGAGTGAAATTGTTGTAGTGGAAATTTGTATTACCAAAACCGATCATAGGTTCACTTTAACAACTAATTACATATGGAATAATCTTATATAGTTCTAAAAGTCTTATAATTTCAACGAAGTCTGGTTTATAATAGCTTCAACATACTAATTACTATAATTTTTTTTATAATTATACAACATATTAATATTTTCAGATAAACGATTCAGTTTAGATAGTCAGATGGTTATAACCTAATTTGATAATCGTATTAAACCCGAAACATTTTTCTACAACTGATCATATGTTCGAACTCATACCTAAATATCCATCTTATATTTTTAATCCTAAATATTTTGGGTTTCAAGTTTTTCCTTTAGATTTTTTCCATTATCCCTAAGAGATAGAGGGTTAAAATACCAGCTTTTATATCACCATTAAAGTAATAATTAAATGTGATTGTATAGACGGTTTTCACGTTAAATGTTAAGAAATGGTTAGATGATGGACACACTCAAGGTTGATGTTACTAGTTTATTATACTTGAATTTCATATTTTATGAAAATAATGTAGAAGAAACAAATAGGGAAATAAAACATGAGGTGATATATAGTGAGATATCGATGGGTCCAAAGGATTCTCACGGGAATTTGGAGTCTCTACCTCAAAACAGCCGTCAATCTTTTGTCATCACGTGCCATCCGGCGTTATTTCTCATTTTATATATATACTAGCTTTAGGGTTGAATAAATAAAATATTAAATATAATAAAAATTATTAATTATGAAACGATAAATTAAGACATGATATGATTGAAATTATGTATGAGTAATAACTACAAGAATAAAACAATAATATGATGTGACAACCCGGAAATTTTTAAAAAAAAATATATATATATATATGAACAATAATAATAATAATACTGATAATAACAATAATAATAATAATAATAATAATAATAATAATAATAATAATAATAATAATAATAATAATATTGTTTTACAAAGGTTTAGGGGGTTAAAATGTAATTTTAAAACTTGTTTAAAATGATTCTGCATAAAATGACACAAGTTAAAAACCACAGGGACCATTTGTGCAATTAACCAAAACCCAACCCCCTTTCCCCCCGTAACTCCGGCCGACCCTCCGGCCACCGCCGGAGCGGCTCCGGCGACTCCTCTAAACGCCAAAATATCGTGTATTTGACCTAACTAAAGTTACCAACACCTTTCAGTGGATGACTCGAACGTAGGGCACCTTTCAATTTAATAAAACGAGTGCGAATTCCACTGAAACCGACCCACTTCGTTTTCGGCCAAACAAACGGGCCACAAACACCACTAACACCAATAATCGACAAAATTAATCAAGTATAAATAAACGCGTACTTGTTACTGATCGATTGCACCATTCATTTCAAACAAAACACACACAGACATCGGGTTTGATCACTACCACCGCCCGCGACCTGTTCTTCGTGAGTTAATCATCAAATCGACACCATTCTGGAAATCAAACACACCCACATGCTCGATTTTAGGTGAGGATCAAAAGCCCCATGTTTATTTCTATGATTACTGTCGAATTGGGTTTCGATTTTGGATTCAAAGATCTAGGGTTCTTCGGATTCGGGGGATTGTTAAGGTTTGTGTTTAAAAGATTTAAAACCCGGGTAATATCGCGGCTTAGGCCTTTGTTCCACTGGTTCCTGCGCTTTGTGTCCAGCAGAAGGTCCCGGGTTCGAACCCGGGCACCTGCACTTATTTTTTTTAAAGCTTTTTAAGCTCCTAAAAATTATGGAAAAATCCTGGAAAATTATAAAAATAATTTTAATAAACTTTTCTTATTTAAAATACTACATAAATATTTTCTGTAAATTTATTTCATTTAAAAACCTTAATAACCCTTATAAAATAAATCATGTAAATAACTACTTTTATAAAAATAAACATTTAATTGTGTTTGAGTATGAAACAATCACGGGAATCATAGAAATTACACAACATGTAATTTCACAAATTGTTTACGAATATAATTATAAGTTATTTCTTATAAAATATATTTTAAATTAATTAAACTTAAATATATAAATCATCAAATTTATAAACCCACTCAAATATATATAACTGATTGTGGACGTCAAACCCAAACCGACCCGAATCCAACCAAATATATCTATTTGCAATCGAAGCCGTTTTAAAAACGTAATTACAATTAATAATAGGTGTTGAACGTGTTTGATCGTGCATTGCCTTATTCTTTGAAGCTCTTGTTCATTACATTACATCATATTCAGGTGAGTTTACAGCCCCACTTTTACTTTATACTCTTTTTGGGGGAGAGAAACATGCTGTTTTTTATAAACTTTACATTACATTGGATTATTGAAATACTGCATATACTTGATACTATGGTGTATACTTGCCCAACGGACCGTTAATATGGACTTAACGAGGTAATTGTTAGTAGTACTACTGGGATTGACATACCCACCCAGGCTAGTCGCGCTAGCACAACGTTCGTCAAACGGGTGAACGGTTAGCCTAATTACAAGTGTTGTGGTGTATGATCCACATCCGGGCCTGTTTATTTATTTGATTACATGTCAGTTCGGCCGCGCCTTCATACACATAGTGATCATTATGGACTTGCTACCCATTATATGCTTTATTTATAAATCCGGGAATTTCATTTATTCTGGCCGGATTAATAAATCCGGGGATTTCATTATACTTGACGGAATACATAATCCGGGAATTACATACTTGACGGATTACATAATCCGGGGATTACATACTTGACGGATTACATAATCCGGGAATTACATACTTGACGGATTTTATAATCCGGGAACTTTATTACTGATAATTACTGTTTTCTGATAAACCTGTGAACTCACCAGTCTTGTACTGAGATTTTTGCATGTTTTCTCTCAGGACAATGATGTGGCACGTTTAGGAGCACAGCATCTACAGCATGTCATTCTGTATTCACTACAAACTGTTTTCAAGATTTAATTTGCATTTACTTTACGTAAACTGGTTTGGACACATGTTTGTGTGTTTCAAAACTATTGTTGAATGTTTCACTGTATTCGCTTCCGCATCACTTAAATACAATTGGTCTGTTTCCTTAATATTAAGCAACTTATATGATTTGTAATTATCGAGTCGTTTGGTGTAACTAATGCTTATCTGAGATCCTGGTTATGTCACACGCCTGACGGTAAAACCCCGTACGTGGAAAATGAGGGTGTGACAGATTGGTATCAGAGCATTAGTTATAGCAAACTAAAATGGACTTGCATCTCATTTGCATTGCATTTTAGACTATAGCTGGATTTGCATTAGTTACACACACATAGATTTCTAAGCTATGTTTACTTAATTTAGTTGCCTGAAAACTTTTGTCTTAACATATCCCTGTGCTGTGAGTCACGGAAGGGTTTGAGTGCCTAATTCAAGTGATTTCAAACTCCAAAACCTCGATTGTTATTAATGGTTTCAAAGTCTCGTCAAAGTCTGTGTCTTACAACTTGAACACATGTAATGCTGGAAGAGTAAGATGCCTGTATCTCGGGGTGTTCTGTCTAGGCAAGGTATTCGCATATATCCAAATCAACCGATGGACCTGTTTACCTTACCTGGGAACCCTTGGGATGAGTATCTGCTTATAGGTACGCATGTCTTCAACAAAGTTGTGATTGACCCAATACTTTGATTAGTCAACGTACTCGCTTTGATTCTCGAATCAAACGAATACACTCGGAACTTCTATCATTGATGACCACTGTAAGATATGTTAGCCTGATAGGAGGAGCCGGGGTGATCATGCAAAGCAAATTACCATTACGGGTGCACACGTAATTGTAATTTGTCGTGCATGCTAAGTCCGGTGAATCTGGTCGGGTGGTAACATTGCAGTCAGTATAAGTCATCATTCCTACACGTTAAGCAAGAAAGCCTCGGTTCTCATAGAACATAGCCACTGATGTGGAAACTATTAATTAGTTCTATTTGTAGGAATGCTCACACTTACCTTGAATTTGGACGTAATTCAAACTATGACATTTGTGATAATCCCACGGATTCGGACTGACTCTCTAGCTTATCTACCCTTGAATTTCTTTTCCTTTCCATTCCAAGACAAAAGGTCTATTTTCATATGACTAATAGCTTTTGATATTTGGTAATGTAAAGAATGTCTGGAAGAGGACGCGGGAGAGGTAACATCTCAATGACGCCTGCAGAGTTGGCAGCGATAATCAATCATAGCATCACCGCAGCGTTGGCAAACCAACCCCCTCCACAGCAGAACCCTATTGGTCAACCGACTTGCACCTACAAGTCCTTTATGGACTGCAAGCCCAATCCGTTCAATGGAACCGAGGGAGCGGTGGGACTGCTCCGTTGGTTCGAAAAGCTAGAATCGGTGTTCGAAATCTGCAACTGCCCTGCTGGGAATAGGGTAAAATATGCTGCTGGCACACTGGATGGTGCTGCTCTGAGCTGGTGGAACACACAAGTTCAGATGCTGGGCATTGGAGCTGCAAACGCCATAACATGGGTAGAATTCAAGAATCTGCTGAAAGAGGAGTACTGTTCACGAGACGAAATACAAAAACTGGAGACTGAATTTTGGAACCTGAAGATGGTAGGTTCTGAAATTGAAGCTTACACAACTCGTTCTCACGAGTTGGCTACTCTGTGCCCCACTATGATTAACCCGGCGTACAAACGGGTTGAAAGATACATCGACGGACTGGTACCTGAAATCCAGAGCATGGTCACCACTGCTAGACCAGCTACCATTCAGGAAGCAGTTCAACTAGCCCACAAGTTGACTGACCAGGCTGTCGCGCAAGGAAAACTGCCCCCGCGAGGTGCTGCATCTGGTTTCCACAATAACAAGAGGAAATGGGAACCATCTACCAGCGGAAAGCAATCTTCATCCTCCACTTATCAACCTCAACACAAGAAGTTTAATCAGTCCCAACCCTCTCATTCGGGCGGCTATCAGGGAAATCTCCCAAAGTGCAACAAATGTCAGCTCCATCATACTGGGCAGTGCACAAAGAGCACGTGTGAGAGGTGTGGGAAGTTCGGGCATGTTGCCAAGTATTGTCGGGTGAATCTCTCGGGAAAAGCACCTCAACAACAGCAGAACCACAATCAGACTGTGTGCTATGAATGTGGTCAACCCGGACACTTTAAAAGGGATTGCCCGAGACTGAAAAAGAATGGTGATAATGGTGCTGCTGATAAGCCCAAGAACAACAACAATGGTGGTGGCGGTGGCAGAGGCAGAGTCTTCATCATGGGCTCAGGTGAGGCTCGAAACGACCCTACTGTAGTATCTGGTAGATTCTCTATTAATGGGTGTTATGCCTCTGTTTTATTTGACTCTGGTGCTGATAAGAGTTATGTGTCCACCAAGTTTAGTAAAACACTAGGGATGGTGCCTACTGATTTGAGTTCTAATTATGCCATAGAAATAGCCGATGGTAGGACGATAACAGCAACACAAGTGTTTAAAAACTGTAAGCTAGGCTTAACCGGACACACCTTCAACATAGACCTTATTCCTGTCACACTAGGAAGCTTTGATGTAGTCGTCGGGATGGATTGGTTATCCCAGAATAGTGCTGAGATCGTCTGCAAGGAGAAGCTGATCAAGTTACCTATTTCGGACGATGAAATTCTTATTGTGGAAGGTGAAAAGGTGGGTGCGGTAGTCGGCATCATATCATATTTGAAGGCTCAGAAATGTCTCAGAAAAGGACACCTTGCCTTGTTGGCACTTGTTAGTGAACCGAAGGCGGATGAAAGGCGAGTTGAAGATATTCCTGTTGTTAGAGACTTTCCTGAGGTATTTCCCGAAGACCTACCTGGCCTTCCTCCACACAGACAGGTAGAATTTCAAATTGAACTAGCACCAGGAGCAACTCCAATCGCTCGGGCGCCGTACCGTTTGGCACCGAACGAACTACAAGAGCTGTCTAAGCAATTGCAAGAGTTGTTAGACAAAGGATTCATACGTCCCAGCTCTTCACCTTGGGGAGCTCCAGTGCTTTTCGTTAAAAAGAAAGATGGAACCTTCAGGATGTGTATTGACTACCGCGAACTGAACAAGGTGACAATCAAGAATAGGTATCCACTTCCACGCATTGATGATTTGTTCGACCAGTTGCAAGGATCTAGCTACTATTCCAAGATTGACTTGAGATCAGGTTATCATCAATTGAGGGTTCGAGAGGAAGACATCTCCAAGACTGCATTTCGAACACGCTATGGGCACTACGAGTTCACTGTAATGCCTTTTGGGCTGACTAATGCCCCAGCAGTTTTCATGGACCTCATGAACCGTGTCTGCAAACCTTATCTGGATAAGTTTGTCATTGTCTTCATTGATGACATACTAATCTACTCCCGTAATAAGGAAGATCATGAGGAACATTTGAGAACCATACTGGAATTGCTAAGAGATGAACAGCTTTACGCAAAGTTCTCAAAATGTGACTTCTGGATGCGTGAAGTGCAATTCCTTGGGCACGTGGTGAATGAAAAGGGAATACATGTTGATCCTTCAAAGATTAAAGCAATCAAGGATTGGCCGGCACCAAAGACGCCTACTGAGGTGCGACAATTCCTTGGTTTGGCAGGCTATTACCGAAGATTTATTGAAGGATTTTCTAAATTGGCACAACCTTTGACTGCCCTGACTCATAAGGGAACAATTTATAAGTGGGGTAGCAAAGAGGAGACAGCGTTTCAGGCGCTTAAAGACAAACTCTGCAGCGCACCAATCCTAGCTTTACCAGAAGGAACTGATGACTTTGTTGTTTACTGTGATGCATCCATCCAAGGTTTGGGGTGTGTATTGATGCAACGTGACAAAGTCATAGCTTATGCATCTAGACAGCTCAAGGTGCATGAGAAGAACTATACAACGCATGATCTGGAACTAGGAGCTGTAGTGTTTGCCTTGAAAATCTGGAGGCACTACCTATACGGAACCAGGTGCACAATCTATACAGATCATAAGAGCCTCCAGCACATATTTAACCAGAAGGAACTGAATATGCGACAAAGACGATGGTTAGAATTACTCAATGATTATGACTGTGTGATCAAGTACCATCCGGGTAAGGCTAATGTAGTAGCTGATGCCCTTAGTCGTAAGGAAACCCTAAAGCCTCGTCGGGTGCGCGCATTACAAATGACTATCCACTCTGACCTACCAATGCAAATCAAAGCTGCCCAATCTGAGGCTTTGAAGACGGAGAATTTCAAAGCAGAATCCATGCGAGGCATGGAGAAACAATTGGAGGTTAAAGCTGATGGAATCCGCTACTTTATGAAACGGATCTGGGTACCACAGTACGGGAACTTGCGAGAGCTGATAATGGATGAAGCTCATAAGTCACGTTACTCGATCCATCCAGGTTCAGACAAGATGTATCAGGACCTGAAAGAATTTTACTGGTGGCCGAAAATGAAGGCGGAGATAGCCACGTACGTAAGCCGATGCCTAACTTGTTCCAAGGTTAAAGTGGAATACCAGAGACCATCTGGTTTACTCCAACAACCGGAAATTCCAGTGTGGAAATGGGAGCAGATCTCAATGGACTTCATCACGAAGTTACCCAGAACTCCCAGCGGATGCGATACCATTTGGGTTATAGTAGATCGCTTAACGAAATCCGCACACTTTCTGGCAATCCGAGAGACTGATCGAATGGAGAAGCTAACACGTATCTATTTAAGGGAAATAGTCTCCCGACATGGCGTACCAATATCTATCATTTCTGATCGTGACGCTCGGTTCACTTCTCACTTCTGGCAATCATTACAACGATCATTAGGAACGCGGCTGGATATGAGTACTGCATACCACCCGCAGACCGATGGTCAAAGTGAGCGTACAATCCAAACACTGGAAGACATGTTGCGTGCCTGTGTGATCGATTTTGGCAGCAGTTGGGAAACTCATCTACCATTGGTTGAGTTCTCCTATAATAACAGTTATCACACCTCGATCAAGGTAGCTCCATTTGAAGCATTGTATGGACGTAAGTGTCGATCACCTATCTGCTGGGCAGAAGTAGGAGAAAGCCAACTTACAGGACCCGAACTTGTGCACGAAACGACTGAGAAGATCGTGCAAATTCGTAACCGTATGGCAGCAGCACGTGATCGACAAAAGAGTTACGCTGACAAGCGTCGTAAACCATTGGAGTTTCGGGTGGGTGACAAAGTACTGTTGAAAGTCTCACCCTGGAAAGGTGTAATACGCTTTGGAAAGCGTGGGAAGTTAAGCCCAAGATACGTAGGGCCATTCGAGATTGTCAAACGGATTGGCCCTGTAGCCTATCAGTTAAATTTACCTGAAGAACTCAGGGGGATACATGATGTGTTTCACGTATCGAATCTGAGGAAATGTCTGTCTGATGAATCATTGATAGTGCCTTTGGAGGAATTAAAGATAGATGATCAACTATATTTCATCGAAGAACCAGTGGAGATCATGGATCGAGAGGTCAAGACACTAAAGCGTAGCAAAATTCCCATTGTGCGCGTAAGATGGAACTCTAAACGGGGACCAGAATTTACATGGGAACGGGAGGATCAGATGAAGTCTAAATATCCGCACTTGTTCGTAGATACACCTTCAGAACCTAACTCCAACCGAATTTCAGGATGAAATTTTCTCATGTGACATCTCACGATATCAAGTAAAGAACATTGTGGGTCTATTTTCACATTTGTTCTACCTCATAAAGTTTCACGTGCGTGTGATAGCTCAGATAATACAGATGGTTTCATGGTCACCTTCAGATAAACAAAAGTACTAGAAACATTCAAGATATTCCCAAATCAGAAAGGAAACCTAAGATTCTTCTTATTGAAGATCATGTGGTAAACGTGATGGTGTGTGACATCTATCACTAACTAGTATGTCAGTTAGCATTAAGCTCGTTAACTCACTGTGTGTATTAACTGTCCTCATGTATTTTCATGGTTTATTCATCGGTTAAACCGAATTCTCCGTATACTAGTTTATTTACTCCAGTGTTCCAATTTTCGGGACGAAAATTCCTCTAACGAGTGGATGATGTGACAACCCGGAAATTTTTAAAAAAAATATATATATATATGAACAATAATAATAATAATACTGATAATAACAATAATAATAATAATAATAATAATAATAATAATAATAATAATAATAATAATAATATTGTTTTACAAAGGTTTAGGGGGTTAAAATGTAATTTTAAAACTTGTTTAAAATGATTCTGCATAAAATGACACAAGTTAAAAACCACAGGGACCATTTGTGCAATTAACCAAAACCCAACCCCCTTTCCCCCCCGTAACTCCGGCCGACCCTCCGGCCACCGCCGGAGCGGCTCCGGCGACTCCTCTAAACGCCAAAATATCGTGTATTTGACCTAACTAAAGTTACCAACACCTTTCAGTGGATGACTCGAACGTAGGGCACCTTTCAATTTAATAAAACGAGTGCGAATTCCACTGAAACCGACCCACTTCGTTTTCGGCCAAACAAACGGGCCACAAACACCACTAACACCAATAATCGACAAAATTAATCAAGTATAAATAAACGCGTACTTGTTACTGATCGATTGCACCATTCATTTCAAACAAAACACACACAGACATCGGGTTTGATCACTACCACCGCCCGCGACCTGTTCTTCGTGAGTTAATCATCAAATCGACACCATTCTGGAAATCAAACACACCCACATGCTCGATTTTAGGTGAGGATCAAAAGCCCCATGTTTATTTCTATGATTACTGTCGAATTGGGTTTCGATTTTGGATTCAAAGATCTAGGGTTCTTCGGATTCGGGGGATTGTTAAGGTTTGTGTTTAAAAGATTTAAAACCCGGGTAATATCGCGGCTTAGGCCTTTGTTCCACTGGTTCCTGCGCTTTGTGTCCAGCAGAAGGTCCCGGGTTCGAACCCGGGCACCTGCACTTATTTTTTTAAAGCTTTTTAAGCTCCTAAAAATTATGGAAAAATCCTGGAAAATTATAAAAATAATTTTAATAAACTTTTCTTATTTAAAATACTACATAAATATTTTCTGTAAATTTATTTCATTTAAAAACCTTAATAACCCTTATAAAATAAATCATGTAAATAACTACTTTTATAAAAATAAACATTTAATTGTGTTTGAGTATGAAACAATCACGGGAATCATAGAAATTACACAACATGTAATTTCACAAATTGTTTACGAATATAATTATAAGTTATTTCTTATAAAATATATTTTAAATTAATTAAACTTAAATATATAAATCATCAAATTTATAAACCCACTCAAATATATATAACTGATTGTGGACGTCAAACCCAAACCGACCCGAATCCAACCAAATATATCTATTTGCAATCGAAGCCGTTTTAAAAACGTAATTACAATTAATAATAGGTGTTGAACGTGTTTGATCGTGCATTGCCTTATTCTTTGAAGCTCTTGTTCATTACATTACATCATATTCAGGTGAGTTTACAGCCCCACTTTTACTTTATACTCTTTTTGGGGGGGAGAAACATGCTGTTTTTTTATAAACTTTACATTACATTGGATTATTGAAATACTGCATATACTTGATACTATGGTGTATACTTGCCCAACGGACCGTTAATATGGACTTAACGAGGTAATTGTTAGTAGTACTACTGGGATTGACATACCCCACCCGGGCTAGTCGCGCTAGCACAACGTTCGTCAAACGGGTGAACGGTTAGCCTAATTACAAGTGTTGTGGTGTGTGATCCACATCCGGGCCTGTTTATTTATTTGATTACATGTCAGTTCGGCCGCGCCTTCATACACATAGTGATCATTATGGACTAGCTACCCATTATATGCTTTATTTATAAATCCGGGAATTTCATTTATTCTGGCCGGATTAATAAATCCGGGGATTTCATTATACTTGACGGAATACATAATCCGGGAATTACATACTTGACGGATTACATAATCCGGGGATTACATACTTGACAGATTACATAATCCGGGAATTACATACTTGACGGATTTTATAATCCGGGAACTTTATTACTGATAATTACTGTTTTCTGATAAACCTGTGAACTCACCAGTCTTGTACTGAGATTTTTGCATGTTTTCTCTCAGGACAATGATGTGGCACGTTTAGGAGCACAGCATCTACAGCATGTCATTCTGTATTCACTACAAACTGTTTTCAAGATTTAATTTGCATTTACTTTACGTAAACTGGTTTGGACACATGTTTGTGTGTTTCAAAACTATTGTTGAATGTTTCACTGTATTCGCTTCCGCATCACTTAAATACAATTGGTCTGTTTCCTTAATATTAAGCAACTTATATGATTTGTAATTATCGAGTCGTTTGGTGTAACTAATGCTTATCTGAGATCCTGGTTATGTCACACGCCTGACGGTAAAACCCGTACGTGGAAAATGAGGGTGTGACATATGAAATTTTTAATTATTTTTTTTTCAAAGATAAATTAAATATTTTGTTTTAAAATAAGGTTTTAAAATTTTTTATTTTAAAATTTTCCTTATTATAACTCTTTATTTTAATTATTTTTGTTTTATAAAAAATTACTTAAAAAACCAATTTTAAAATATTACTTAAAAATAGTTTTATTTTTTAGAAAAAAAATTTATAAAAAACTATCTCTATAGAAATAACAATAATAAAAAATTCTCTTTCTTAATCTATTAAAAAACTAATTATAATGTAAAAATAAATAGATAATATTATTAGTAATTAACGTGGTTATTTAATAGAAGAGAGAAGCGGGAAAAATTTGATGAGAATGAATGTGGTGGTGACACGTGACACACTCATTTACCCTTTTATTAGAGTAGGAAGATACTAGTTTAGTATCCCGCGTGATACACGGATTAAATAGATAAAAATATCAAATATTTTGTAATAAAAATTAAAAATTATAAAACAATATTTTTAAATAAAATATGATTGATTACAAAAAAATAAGTACTTCAAGTAATACAACAATAAGATAATTTTAGACTTTCTTTTTATGAAATTATTTTTATTTTGCTTTTTAAAAATAATTTTATTTTTAAACCATCCTTATAATACTTAAAAACACTTTTCTAAAAGGTTTGTGTTTATAAAAAGTGTTTAAGAAAATTTTTATATTTTATATTCATTTTTAATGTTTGTCTTTTTAATAAAAAGACTATGATTTATAATTTTTACAATATCTATTTTTTAACATGGAAATATTTTAAATTATATAATTAGTATGTATTCTTATTATTATTTATTAGGATAGAGAGGCGGAAAAACGAAGGTGGGTAAGCCTAATGTTTTGACAAGTGACACTTCAAAACTTCCTTTTATTAATATATATATATATATATATATATATATATATATATTATTTATTTATTATTTATGTGATATGTCTCAACTATTTTTCCATTTTCAATAAACTTCGTTTTGTATTTGAAATTCAGTTATGTAACTAGGGTTATTCAAATATCTCTAATCTTGAAGCTTGCTAGGAAATGTCTTGCCCGAAAATAGTTCGTTCACAAGTTACAAAATCAAACCGGCTCGGATCGTATAAGCTTGAACAAGTTTGATTGTGGCTTGAATTGTTTAAATTATATGTATGTGTATATATAGTTTTTTTAAAGTGGTGAAGGTTTTTTATTATTCCATTTGTCACTTTATAATAATAATTGTTATATAATTTATTGTTTATTATTTAATTTTAGCAGAAGTACCAATAATATACATTGTTCACTTGTCAAAACTAAGTCTATGATTGTTCAAATAACTCATGGGTTGACTCTCACTCGTAAAAAGCTTGAAAAACTTTCTTGAAATAGGCTCATGAGCAGCTCGACTTGGCCCGTCTCATTTGTGAGATGAGCCAGTTCGGTTCGATTAGTTTACAAACCAAGCCAAGGCAAGTCAAACCCCAGCTTGGCTCGGTTCGGCTCGGCTCTGATCGATTCCTTAACAACCCTAAACTAGACACCAGTGATATAAGATAAAATATAAGTAATTCTATAGTAAGTTATACGCATATAGAACGAAAATGCGTACTATAAGTTAGTACTTAATTTATCTCACTATAATATGGTAATTTTCTATATAGTCTTGTAACATCTTAAGCAGCATCTAACGAACCGATAAACATTAATTTGCGAAAGAAAACACTGCCCAGATAAATCAAACCCGTACAAATCATAAGCGTAATTTGATCCAAACCATATAATTAATAAAAATGTAATTTGCTCCATGTATTAAGAACGTACTAGTGTAATATTTAAATAATAAATCTTTTAAAATCATTATAACAGTAAAATTGTTATAACCCTGACAATAGTTCACGAAAGTTTGCAGCAACAAATATCTACCTCCACTTCCGTGCAGATATTATCTCAATACAAAATACATTTCATGCATTTTCTACTCTCTCTACGTATTGTCATTTTATTTATAGTTATTTAAAATCATGGGGAATTTGGTTTTAAAGTGGGTTGACAACTATTTTGTTTGTTATATTTAATAATTTAGATTTAAAAATTGTATCATAAAATTATAAAAGTTTTAATTAATTAAGCTCTTAAAATTATACAAGATTAATTACTGTTTGTCCTCCTCATATTATTATAATGTAGTAGATTTGAATATACATATAAATGTATTCATGTTTTTTGGAACAATGAACATGCACACAGTAAGCCTACTCCTACATCAACAACAATTGTCCACAATGGGATCGATTTGAGTCTCAACCACTTTGAAAGAACATCATTCTAACACCGGTGTGTGTGTGATTTAGGATTGAAACTTTCATTAAAGAAAGAAATGGTCTAAAATTACCATTCACTAGTTACAATATCAAAGGCCAATTATAAGGAATTGAAGAGAGGTATTCACTAGTTAAATATTGTTTTAAGGTTTTAAACTAATTCTTGAAATAATAAGAATAAATATATCAAATTAGGCTCAAATGGAAAAAAAGATGCTTGAATGAATTCGTTAATTTGATTAAAATGGGTTACAATAGAATTAATATATCTATACGGATGTTTAAATGTTTGTGAAATAAGCAAATTATGTAATACGAACTTCTACAAACGGATTGTACAATGAATCTACTTGGTGGCTTATATTTCTTAAGAATAATTCGTTTGGGATAATAGAGTTCGGACAACCTATTGGACCCAATCAGGATGTATCTAAAGGATTAAATGATGAAAACTTATGATTTATTTAATTAAAAAGGGATGCTTTTATGTGATTTTAAGTTAAAAAATACAATGACTATTTCATTTTTCTAATGTGTTGTATTGTGTTGAAATTCTTTTAATGTATTGGGTTTTTTTCTCTTTAAAGGGGTTAATTGTATTTTTATCTTTCTTAATGTTTTGGATTTTCTAATATGTTGGATTGTGGTGGATCTTTCTGTATATATTCATCACGAGATGTTTACATGGGTGATTAGATGCGGTTGACTGCATATGGTTATAAAATTGGCATTGATGAAGCATATAAATTTATAATTCATTACTTCATTTGCTTCCAAGTGGTATCACTTATCTCCATTCCCCCAGCCAGACAAATCAAGTACATACCCCTCCCCCTCTATGGCTCACATGTGTGCATTAATCATTACAAAAATACAATTTCTCCATACGATCTCATTTAATATATCCAACATTGATTTTCTCTTTTCTTTTTAACTTTCGTTTCTTTTTTTGTTTTTTTCTCACTTGCCTTGAACATAATAAAAAGGTTTAACTTAGTCTACGTCTAGAGTTATGGGACCATAAATAATACATGAGACCGGATCGATCATGTGACAAATGCCATAGGTGGTTTGTCAAAATTACCGGACGGAAATTATTTTCCCCTAAGTTAAGCAATTTTGATTCATCTTTTTTATATAGTAAAACTATATGCATATTTGATTTGAGTAATTCATTTAGGAAGTCAACATCATAATTAGACACTCATTTTCAATTTTCAGTTTTTAGATTCATGTTGACTTATTGTGTGTAGAATTAAGGTATAAAAGAGGACTTGTTGTAACGATCTATTCAATATCACATCATTTTTCTATTCTGATTATTACTTGACATTAGGGCTGTGAGTTCACGATCTTTTTATGACATGATTAAATCTGTTTAATTAAAAATATATATACTTTTTATTTTTTTATAGTTTTAAAAATAATTAAAATCAGAAGATTATACTCTATTATTTCACATTATTAGTTTATAAAAACATATAAAAAATTATAGCATAACATATAAGTAGTTAAAAAAGTATTTTGCATGTTTGATGTGTATTTTTTACTCGTCATCTCTAACCTGTTAAACATAATAAGACTTATTTTATCAGTCCTACTTGACATGAACTAGGACAATAAGCCCAATCAAACCAATTTTATTCATGTACACCAACGTGCTAACATTAAGAGTTAAAAAGAAAATTTCCTATTACTCTACATTATGGTTTATGTTATTAAAATGTTTCATAAATGAGATGGTGAACTAATCATATATATATATATATATATATATATATATATATATATATATATATATATGTATGTATGTATGTATGTATGTATGTATCTATATGTATGTATGTATGTATGTATGTATATATATATATATGTATGTATGTATATATATATGTATATATATGTATATATATATATATGTATATATATATGTATGTATATATATGTATATATATATATGTATGTATGTATGCATGTATGAGTTAAAAGCATTAGGATCATTTGTTGCAAACTCATTTTGCTCTCAAATATGTTACAAATAGTATTCACAGTTGATTTACAACAGTCAAACTGTTGTTTTTGTAGTAGCAACAGATTCACTTGATTGAGCACGTAAAGTGTGTAAATCTTAAAATCAACCATCACCAAGTATTCGAGTGGAGTAACCTAGGATCGAGTTATCCAATATTATACGGCATGTGATCATACTTCATACATACTCTCACAACCATCAACGCCCTCACATATACATAAAAATAATAACATAAAACCAAAAGGTAAAAAATATATATAATGTGACGAATAGATCTGCTAATGCATGAACTTAATAACATCATAAGCACCCCCTACATGAACATTACCTGAAGGATGAAATACAAATCACATACTGCTTTAAATATCGGTTAACCCTGTAATCAAATTCGAACCATATGCGTCACAAGTAATGTTTCTATGGCATTTCGTCATTCCTAACCGATTCTCTCTCTCAAATCTTTAAGAAAACATTACTTAGTGATGATTATGGTTAGAATTTTGACTCAGGGTTGGCTCATATGTGTGATTTTTTATCTCATCCTTTGAGTTAGATAGGTGTTAAGGGACATGGGAAATGCCATCACAATTCACATGCATGCAAGCTGATCTAATGGCCATTAATATCGATACATCACATCATTGTTTTGTTAAATTCCAAAAGTAGCATTGCAGATCTCTAGGCCATTATTGGTACATAAAATGCCATTCTATTTGGCAAGGAATATGTCTCGTGACATCCAAATTATTGTCCCTAAAACAAATAGCCAGGTTCAAATTAACCCAAACCAAATAAAGCAAGACACCAACATTGATTCACCATAATAATTCTGGTTTATATATATTTGAAATATAGTTATTTGAGTTTTTATTAAGTATACACAAATAAATGAATATATATTTAAACAAGGATGAAAACAGAAAGTGAAAACGTGATGCGAACTGTACCAAATAAACATAAGTTATTGATCAAGATAATAAATGTTGAGACTTCATACGTTAGGCATGCATAACGTGCACACAACAAAACGAATGAAAGGACTCGAATGGTAAAATAGGAAAAGCCCGGTTGTTTACTTTTATTTCGTTTATTTTATTTTTTTATAAAAAATATACTATAAAATCAAGAAATTTTTTATTTTTATTATAGGTATAGTACTTATATATAATTTGTAAAATACTATATTTTTTAGAAAGTTGTTTGCTATGTGTAATACTTAGCTAATTACATATATAGCGTGGTTACATAACCTTAATCATGCGATGTGATCATATACGTTGTAATAAGTAGTGTGATTATTTACGGCTTAATACATTGGTTGAATGTATAAGTAACATTTTTTTTCCAAACGAGGAACTTATCATGTTACCACTTATTTTCTACCGTTTCCGTTTAATTAAGTAGTATAATTTAGCATTGTGATTATTACAGGGTAATAAGTAGTGTCATAATATAATTTGTGTTTGATGCAAATACTCTTTTGTCCAAGACGCTTATATTGGTTGCTTTCTATACGCTTATGACAGAAAAATTACTTTGTAAAATAATTTATGTTTGTATATTCAATTGTAAATGATGCCAGCAGATTAGACCTCCAATTAAATTGGAACGATATTGCTTAAAATATGTCATTTAATGATATAGGATTCTTTTTATCTGATAAAAGAGGTCACGTGAGCTGCACTAGCAGAAAGTACATTCACATGTGTAATTCATTTTTATCCATACTAGTAAGAAACCCGCGCGATGCGGCGGCAGCAACAATTAACATCACGATACTCCTTTTACATTAGTTTATCAATCGTTTGATGATACATTGTATAGTACTTCAGTTAGTTTTTTCGTAGCATTGACTCGCTATCTATATATTAAAACCGAATTTTAATAGCTTACGGCTTACGCATTGACCAATTATAACTCAAACAAAGTCCCAATCGTCTTGTTTCATGCAAATAGATTAAAAATTGTCGGTTCACAGATCAAATATTTTTTAAACAAATCATTTGTCTACAATCGAATGCACTTTGATGCAATTTATTGAAATGCTAATTTGGTATCAAAAAGTTAAACATCTAACATACAAATTGACTGGGGTCCATGCAACATATATCATCTAACCTGGTTACAAAACACATTCATTGTTCAAATGTATTCTACTCTAACGTAGCACGAAGTCGACTATCCTGTGTAATCAAAAAACATAATCAATAATGTGGATCAACAATCTCAGTTACCATGATTCTGCATGACCAGGAACATCAACATCTGCCATAACATTGATACCTGTCATTAAAAACTCGATATAGTCAAGAAATCAAAACAATATTACCATAACTAAGCACCATATATAAAATATTACACTCATGCTTATTTATTTAAATGACTGTACTTTTACAATCCTTATTTTACCAAAAATATCTAACAAGTTTCATGATTTTAATATTTGAAACCCCATGTAATGATCAGATATGCAGAATAAGTGAGATAATGTTCTTAAATATCTTAGCATTCATAAGTAAAACTTTTAACTGGGGAAGAGGAAGCATAATAGATGTTGAGTGGCATAAATGTTATGTAACCTAGCGATCAGTAATGAGTAAGCCTGTATATGAGTACATAGGAACCATTTTAACACAAGAAACTAAAAAAAAACTATTCACAAATGGATGGTTGGAACTTAAGAGATGTAAATGATAAAAGAGTACCTCTCATTTTCGCAAAGCTTTACCACATCATCAGGGAAACATGAAACAACAGAGAAACTTTTAGTAATGCAGAAACAAAAGTTATATGTTAATGCAAGTGTTAAGAAATCATAAGAATTGGCAAAGATTATTTTCTATACTTTAGATAGCATTTTTTTATTAATAAACCAAGAATATAAAGATCCCATGATAATCACCTTTCCATAGCTTTGGATACGCAGGCACTTCTAAAGGAAATGATTGTTCATCTATAATGTGCCAATAAAGAACATTCTACTATGTATTGGTATGGTTCTAGATCTAAATTCTGAGCTGTATTGGTATGGTTCTACTATGTATTAGATTAAAGGTGAAATGTAAATTAAAAGACCTAGAAGGACACATGGATTTAGTATGGGTGTATGTATTGCACATGCATAACATGAAAATTTACACAACGATGTCATTCTACAATGGTAATTTGCAGGATTATGACTAATTTATACTCATAGAGGGAGCGGCTATGATGCCTGTATACAAATGCTGACTCAAAATTTTAAGCACTTAAACATGAATACAGAAACAAGTTCTGCAACATTTTTCTCAAAATAAAAAAATGAAATATAACTGACTAACCACAATGTACATTCTCCAAACTGAAATATTGTAAACAAATGATAGCATCCAGCCGATGAGGTTTTGAAGAATACTCTTTAAGCCATGAAATGATATATCTATCTGGTGGCCCCCGTGCACGAGCTCCAAATTGAGAAAAACTTGAGGATAAACGACCCGGTATACATTAAAGAAGTCAAGCAAAGAGGAAAAACCACAGCCTCCCATTGTTTCATACAAAAAATTCCATATTAAGCAGAAGATTTTAGCAACCCACTAACCTTTTATAATCTGCAAATCATGTAAATTACATAAATTGATGAAAACCATCAACCATGTGTTACCTACATGAATAGTAAAATTTCCAACATGAATCTTATTATTATTTTACTATTATAAATAGTTCTAACTGTCTCATATAACTTTTAAAATACGATGCCTATAAATTTTCGAATATACTATTGCGACGTGCTTATTCTTATCATATGCACATCCAATAAGTCAGTTGAAGGCCTTTTTTTTACCTCTGATGCTCTAAGATGCTGATATATGTCACAAGCTATCGTTGCACACAACTGTGGACTGAGGCTTACCCAGATAAACTGAAGCAAAGTTGATGATCCAGCAGACAAGTAGACAACAAACATGAAAATCATTAGTCAAAGATGACAGAAATATAAAAAGTCAACATTTTGAAATCATGGTGTTTTGATTACTAACCTTGTCTTCCTTTCTTGCTTTGACCTTCTTTCTTGTAACTGTTATCCCACAAATGTGCTTCATATCTACCAGTCCATTTATGCCTGATAAACAAACAGGTCAAATCAAGAAAAAAGATCAAATTTTTTAAGCAAAATCAAGAAAAAAGTTCAAAATTTGAAGAAAAATTAAGAAACCAACCTTGTAACACCTCTGTACTGAGAGATTCTTTGACCAAATGTATCTAAATATTTCCTATGAACAATCTGCTTTGGTTGGTCAACAATAGGCGACCATTCATAAATAAATATGTAATTAAATGCAAATAAATAAAAAAAGACATACGCCAAGTAGAGTGTCGGATGATGCAGATGATCGATTGATAATCAACTCCTCATTAGCATGCTCATCAAAAAGATTTGTAAAGACCAAAAAGTAATCTTACCCAAAGGTTCCCATCACTCGGGTTGAGACATGAGTGGCAACATCAGATGTAATCTTAGCAAGCCCAAAATCTGCAACCTATGAATTTAACTGAGGTTATTAAATGCAAGATTCAAAGAGATAACATGCATTTTAACATTATAAAGATAACATTAGGCTACCTACGCTTCAAAATAGAAATCAAGAAGAATATTAGCAGCTTTAATATCACGATGGATGATCTTAGGATGACCTGCAAGCGGAAAACAAAAAGGTTAAAGAACACCGAATTATCATATTACTGTAATCAAAAGATAAAATGAACTTACAGTCCTCGTGAAGATAAGCAAGTCCTTTTGCAGCCCCTAGTGCAATTCGCAATCTTGTAGGGAATTCCAATTGAATTCTACAACTTGCAAGATTTAATGACAATGCTAATTAGCTGTATCATGATATAATCAATAATACTGGGTATGTCCCTTAAGCGAGATACACTGAGTATGTTTGTTTGTTTGTTTGTTATGATATAATCAATAAATTATAACCATCCTTTTCATAGAGTAGACGACTTCTCTAGAATAAAACTAAAATAAATTATGAACAATAGGAGAGTAATGTGGCAACTACTATTATAATAACAATCAAAATCTTTAATTAAAATGATTTAGGAGGCTGGGTGCATTAAAATAACATTTGGATAATTTTTAAAATGGTTTGATCAGTTGGTGGTTCCGTGTTTTACTTATCTTCTTTTTTTAAGTTGACCATTTTGGATAAAACAAAACCGAACCCATATCGACCCAGTCATATGTAAATGTGTCAAAATATATACCTCTCAAGGATAAAACAAAACCGAACCCAAAATATATACTTCTCATTTGGTTATATATATAGTATAGATGATGATCTAGAGCATATCTAAGTATGCTTCAAAAGCCATATTACTAAGATAAATCTCTTCAGTACCAATATAATCATACAATCAGTTGCCTAGCTGTAAATTATGTAATAAACTCAATTTCAACCAACTAATGAGCATACACGAATAACTTACTACAAAAGTAGTACCTGTGCAGCAATCGCATCAGCATGATCACCATCACCTCCATCCCCCTAGTTTTGCTCATATCCTTTCACCAAAGCCTGTCGTTTCAAATACCAAAACTCAATTCAAAGCATTGAATTCCACAATTAACTACAAACACAACAATACACCATCACATATTCACATGCATAATTAAATCATCCAAAATTCCAAATCCAAATCAATTTACCTGAAGTTCGCCCAACACATCAGACAGTTTACCGTTTTTCAGCATCAACGTACCAGTGTACCCTAAAAACGCAACACATACATCATGTTAACATCTCTCTCTCACACATAGTAACATACATGCTTTATCTTATTCCATAAAGTATAATTTTTATATATATCTGACACAAAAAAAATTAATATCAAAAACCATATTGTCGATTAGATAACCAAAGAAAGAAACCCAAGAATAATTAGAGCTAGGTTACTAACCTTTGAAGAATCTGTTGATTAACAAAATCCTTTATAAACAATAGTACAGATGTAGAAATTAACAACTTCGTTACCATCGAAACCAAGCGCTACTTCAGCAACAGTCTTGCAACAATTATGATTTCAAATCTAGAAATTAAGCACACATTCAAAGTAGAAATCGATTCAAATAAGAAGTTACAGATACAAGATCAAAACAGAAGAAACTAACCTTCTCAATCGGTTGTTAAAGCTTACACCGAACCCTAATCACAAACCCCTTCAATGGAAGATGAAAACTTACCTTCGCTAAAACACATAATGAAATTTGAACAGAGCGCCACGACAAAACCCTAGCCACGACAAAACCCTAGCGCGACTGCCATTGTCAAACTGTCGTCGTCTTCTAAGTGTAGCGGGCCACCATCACCGAAAACCACTGTAGCCAAGATCTGAGCGACACCGTCGCTAGGGGCGCGACTGTGCTGCCAAAAAGGTGGTTACCGGAGAGGGCATCGGCTCCCGTCTCTCACCGACGCCTCTCTCTCTCACCGACGCCTCTGTGTTTTGAATAAATGTGTGGGGGTGAAGATGTAACCCTAATCCAAAGATCAATCAATCGGTGGTGAATCCAGAATTTGATTTGCAAAATGGTGTTTGGAAGGTGAGTACACAAGATTTTGTGTATGAATCACGGTGGTTGGTGGTGGCTACCGGAGAGAATGCGGAGGCGGTGGTGCCGGAGATTCAGGGGATTGAGAGGTTTGAAGGGGTTGTTAGGCATACAAGTGAGTACAAAAGTGGATCTGATTTGAAAAAGTGGATCTGATTTGAAAAAGTGGATCTGATTTGAAACAAACCTATAAAAGTGTATCAAAGCTTAAAAACTTGTACATTGTGTTTCAAGAGTAGTAAAACTCTTAAATTTAAGAGTTTTTGGTGAAATGACCATCTTGCCCTCCTCAAATGCTTATTAATATTGTATAGATCTGGATATTATTTTTAATTTAGATTTACAAATTACCTTTTTTTAGAAGATTTTACGCTTGTAGAATATTATTACGATAAACTTCTTTGAAAAGGGAGAAAAGAAAAAAAAAATACAGGTTCACTCTTAAGATGTATATAATCTTTTTTTTTTCAAATTATGATATATCTAATAATTTGTATTTCTTATAAAAACTTTGTAATAAAATCTTTCCTAGAATAATATTAAACAAAGGGAGCAAGTAACGAAAACAAGACAAGGACTGAGTTGATCGGTGGGGTCGTAAAAAATAAGAATATTATATATGTCCATCGATATTACATCGAGCAACTTTATATATTACGTGCATATTATTTGTGAAATTTGGGTTTATGCTCATAAGTTACCATCCACTTTGTCATATTAAAACGTAAAGGTTGTTGGTGATGGATTCAAAAAAATTTTTATGGATTTATAATTTTTAAGGGTTGATTTTGTATTTCTGGATAAAATTAAATCTCAAATCACATAATAAAAAAATTAATCAAATTAAATCTCAAATTTATAATAAAGTACATAAGTCATTGTAGAAGGCTCGTGCTAATCAGACGCCCTGTCAGAGGTTAAATGTACGCCCTTTGACTTTTTTCATGGCCCGTGAAGGGCCTCACGGGCCGTACGGTTTTCCAAATTTAATTTTCACACCTACATTTACTCACGGGCCGTGTAACACCTAACGGCCCGTAAATGTCCTCTCCCACGGCCCGTTAACAAGTGCCATAACGGCCCGTGAGTTATCTCACGGGCCGTAGTAGTCCTTCTGAGAATTTACTTTCCTCGATTTACGTGCACTTTTAAATTTTATAATTATGTGACGTGACGTATTATTCCTTGATTCAATTTAAAATTCTATATAAAACGTTATATATATTACTTGTTATATACGGTTAGTGAGAAACGAAACAGTTAAAATGTCTTCTCGTAGTGGTAATAGAAGACGTGAAAATGAGTCCTCTTCAAACTCACGAGATATTGTGGAAAGTATTCCTGATCCAATAGATAACCATAATTGGCAGAACGGGAGGAACTGGTCTCAAAATGTTATTCACTTTATACGTAACGGTGATTCCCAAACATGTAGAGTGTATTACATGGGTAATTCCGATATTCAGTTACAATTTTGGCGTGAATTACTCGGAAACGTGTCTTTAGGTACAGAGGTATGATTTAAAGTTTTTTTTGTATATTTTATTTTATTTTAAAATTCTAACAATTAAAAAAGTTGTTATTTTATAGCATGTTCGGGCGTGGACAAATAGACTCACAATATGGAGATACGAAGAAATACGTAGAACAGAAGAGTTGCCGGGTAGTGATCGTTGGACGATTCTCCCATTTGAGTGGTTTAACTTAATATACTCGGGGTCCGTTAATGGTAACGAATATGGCGACGGGAGTGACTGTCTATATCCCGCGTTATGGGAAGTTGATACGGTAATACTGTTTTCATGTTTTGCAATAAAAATCATGAATTTATAACCGTGAATTAAATTGTTTTGTAGGTTTACGTACCAATGACTGATGACGAAGAAAATTGGTATCTTTTTAAGATTTCTATGGACTCACTACAAGTTCGTATATATTCTCCATACGAATGCCGACCAAATACGTGTGATGATTCATGGTGCATTCATCGTAATGCTCGAACGATTTTCGTACAATTCGAATCGTACTTTTTACATTTTCTGTCACGTATACAATATTGGCAGCACTCCGGATAAGAACAAATCGAAGAACTGGTCGTATCCGGTGAAACCGTTTGGCCTCCTAACGCCGGTCATATTGGTCGAGATTCGGGAGTTGTAATTTGTATGTTATTGCGTAGGTTGGTTCAAAATAGATCTTTAAAGTGGCAAGAGGTTAGCTTACAGGATGCTTGCTTTAGATTCCGAAGATTTATGGCAGACGAACTGTATTCTAGACGTATAATGTAGAACAGTAATGAAATATTTTATTAAAACATAAACGTTTATTAGTACACTTTATTAAAAACGATAAACCGTTATTATCACACAATAATAAAACACATAATTTTTAATCTTCTTGATCTTTATAAAAGATCCAAGCCGTAAAATGGTTAAAAGAAATTCCAAAATGCTCCCGATATCTTTCTTGAGTTGTTGTCATAATATCCGTATCATTTCATAACGTATTTCGATTGTTGTAAACGTCTTTGTAGAGCTGGTGAAATGTCGTGACCTTCCTTCTCAAATCAAACCACTTGTTGCTAAGTTCACGAGTGGTGCGATATTCTTCACGTTCGAGAATTTGATGAAAACGAGTTGAAACCCGGTTCCAAAATATTGAATTTGGTGGGATAGTCCCTGAATTTTCGATACAAGATCTTACTAAAGTCACCTCCTCTTCATCCGTCCATGGATTTTGATCACTTATAGCACTCATGGTTTGGATATTGAGTAAATTTGTGTGAATTGGTTGTGTGAAGTGACTGAGTTTATAGACTTAAAAATTTAATGAAACGGCCCGTGAGGGACTTTACAGGCCGTTTCGGTGTTACAAAACGGGTCGTGAAGTCTCAACGGTTGTTTTTTAAAAAATACTAAGCCTCACGGGCCGTGAGGACGCTCACGGCCCATTTTGGAAATATGTAACGGGCCGTGAGGCCCTTCACGACCGTGAGGCCGGATAATATATACGACCTCACGGCCCATTTCTTCATTTACGCCCCCTAAACACACATACGATTTACTCTGTCAAGATCTCCGGATTTTCATCATTTTCATACCGCCGACTCCTTACTACGGTACGTATTCAAATTCGTATTTTATTTTTGTATATTTATCGTTTAAATATGTTAAAATTTAATTTAAAAAGCAAAAAAATCTGAAAAATTTGGGGGTTACGGGCCGGGAACAGCAGTCACGGGCCTTAACCATTTGAATTTTCAAAGGGTCACGGGCCGTGACTACCATTCACGGGCCGTAACCCTTTGAAAATTCAGAGGGTTACGGGCCGTGAGTTCTCTTCACGGGCCGTAACCCTTTTTTGTGTTCTTGTGATTTTTAATTTTTTTTTTGCAGATTATGCCGCCACGTAAACGTTCACGTCCAGAGACCGAGCCTGAGGGTCAGGGTGACATCCTGCACCCACATCCTGATCTTCGTTTTCCGAGAGAGACACAGCCACGGCTTAGGCTGTGGAAGCTGATTGGACGGCCCCTGAAGGGGACCCGCACCATCGACTGGGACGTGCTAGAGGAGGTTGGAGATATAGCACGTGCCCAGGACATCGTTGGGCTGGAGGGAGAGACGCCGTGGAGGCGGATGTTTGATTTGGAATCGAGGAGGGGCTATAGGGAGCTGACGTTGCAGTTTTTGTCTACGTTTTTGTTCACTCCCGCCACTGAGGATGAGGACCCCCGGGAGCACATAGCTGTTAGATTTAGGCTGGGGGGCAGTAGGTTCGAGTTCACCCTCGCTCAGTGGGCGGTGAATCTTGGTTTTTACACCCAGGAGGAGACGCAGGATCCTCGTTTTTATTCTGACGAGGTCCAGTCAGAGGCGGCTCCTTTGGTCGGATGGTGGCCGACCATTTCCGACCAGTCATGGGAGGGCGCCATTAGGGCGAGCTCCATTAGAGATCCGTTGCACCGGTATCTACACCGGTGCATTGCCGCACCATTGCCGGCAGAGACCAGAGTATGGAGCAGGTGTCGCTCCTTGATTTATTTTTTTGAGGGCCTTGCTTTCACCTAGACGGGTGAATCTAGGTCACTGCATGGCCACCTATTTTTTCAGCGTCATTCAGGGCAAGGTAAAAAATATTTATATTAATTCTTAATAAATAAGTATTATCTATTATGCGACTCATAATTATGCCTCTTATTTGATTGTTTTGCAGATGGATAGCCCGATTGTTTGCGGCTCTTACATCACCGTCATTGCCTCGCGCTTAGGGTTGTTTACGGACGCCCTAATTGCGAGGCAGACGACGGACACGCCGCCTCGGATTTTGGGTCGACAGACCGTCATGGCCATGGGGATTGCCGCCAAATTTGGCGACGACCTCCGATGGTCCGCTGATGGTGGTCGGACCATCTAGCAGCTGGTGGCGGACGTTGGTGAGGAGGAGGAGGAGCCGGCGCCGCAGCAGCAGCCGCAGCCGCAGCCCCAGCCACACGCCAGAGCACCCGTCCCACCGCCAGTACCGCCTGTTGCTAGGACCATCATTCGGCAGATTCCGCCGACGGGGGAGTTTATGGCAGAGTCACTACATTTGGCGCGTCAGTCCCACGCCTTGCTAGTATGGATGGCGGATGCGTACAGCATTTGGGCTGCTAGCCAGGGTATCGACCTCCCCCTCGGCGGAGTGCCTCCGTTTGTCAGACGACCTGCGGGTGATGACGAGGAGGCTGCTGGTGGTGATGAGGAGGATGCAGCTGGTGGTGATGCTGGTGGCGGTCATGACACATTGTGGGTCTACTTTCACATTTGTGACATCTCACAATATCAAGCAAAGAACATTGTGGGTCTACTTTTACATTTGTGTGAAAGCTCAGATGATACAGATGGATTTGATGATATGGCTGACAATGAGTCATCAGAGGATGACATCAGTGTACCTCAGGAAATGAAAACAAAATGCATCAAGAAAGAAAAAGAGAATCACTATGATCTACATATGGTTTCATGTTCACCTACTGATGAACAAAGTTCTAGGAACATTCAAGATATTCCCAAATCAGAAAGAAAACCTAAGATTCTTCTTGTTGAAGATCATGTGGTGAATATGACGGTGTGTAGCATCTGTCACCGGTAGGTCTGTCAATTTACATTAAGCTCGTTAACTCACTGTGTGTATTAACGATCCTCACATATGTTCATAGTCTATTTATCGTGTTAACCGAATTATCTTCGTGTACTCGTTCCGTATGTGTTAACTATCCTTACTTATTATTATATATATATATATATATATCGTTTTAGTTGAATTTCTCGTATACACGTTTGTGTTAATAATAATAATAATAACAATAACAATAATAATAATAATAATAATAATAATAATAATAATAATAATGATAATAATAATAATAATAATAATAAAAATAATAATAATAATAATAACAATAATAATAATAAGAATAATAATAATCATAATAAAGTCCAGGGGGCAATTTGTCAATTCTGAAACTTCAAAAGAAGTTAACAACATAAAATAACAAATACTAAACCTCAGGGACCAAATCTATAATTTAATTTTAATTAAGTTAGGAACAAAAGAAACAAACCGAAACCGCAGGGACCAATTGTGTAATTTTTCAAACCCAAACCTCCGCCCCCGTGTTTCCGGCGCACTGTTCCGGCCAAATTCCGGCCAACCACCGGCGACCACCAAAACCGATTAAAAACACGATTTTTACAGCCCGAAATGCACCCAACCGCTTCGCAGACAAGAATGGAACCCAATGCACCCCTAAAACGCGTTGTAATGGTAAATTAACGGCTATAATCTTTTTCACTTTATTTACCGACCGTTCAACGGCTAAATCACCACTCAACCACTAATATAATCGAATTAAAAAGGCCTACATAAACTTTATATTCCTATAAATGAAATGCAATCTGCGACTCCAATCGAAACACACACAAACACTGAATTTGATCATCATCTTCGTCCTCGACCTGCAATTCATCCGAACTCCAACATAGGAGTTCTAATACACGAAATTGACAGAGGGCTATTGATCTATAGCATCATTTGAAGCTTTCTGTACAATCAATTTGATTTTCATCAAAGATTGATTATCATTCGATTTCAAGATAACCGCGACCTGTTCTTCGAAGTGTTCACTACAATTCGAAACATAAACAGGTAATTAAACACTTTAATCTACTCGTTTATACATGGGGATCAAAAGACCCATGATTACAACTGCAAACAAGATTGAATTCGTGTTCAATTTAATCGAAATCAAATTATGGTTCATGTGGAATTTGGGGGAAACTGGGTATCACGGCTTAGAAACAAATGGGGCGCAGTTCTGTCGCGGCTGGATGCCTTGGTTCACTGGTTCTACGCTTGCTTTCAAACCATGAGGTCCCGGGTTCGAACCCGGGCACCCTCACCTATTTTTTTGTTTTGTTTAAAAACCTTAAAAATCTTTATAAAATATTATTTATAAATATTGTAAATAAGTATTTTTATAAAATGAACTCTAAAATCGTGTGTAATTATAAAATAACCATAAAAATCTTAGAAATTATACATCATATAATTTCACAAATTGTTTACAAATATAATTATGAATTATTTTTATAAAAATATACTTTAATTAATTAAATTTAATATATAAATCACAAAGTTATAATCAAACTCAAATATATACATCTAATCGTGTGCGTCAAACCGGAACCAACCCGAATCCGACCAAATATATCTATTCACGTTGAATATATTTTTAAGTCTTAGTTACAATAAATAATAGGTATTGAACGTGTTTGATCGTGCATTGCCTTATTCTGTGAAGTCTTTGTGCATTACATCAATTCAAGGTGAGTTTCGTTGCCCCTTTTTATGTTTATACAAGTTTTCAATGTTTTCAATTATTGGGGGAAAAGTATGCTTACCCGTTTTCAATGCTGTACAATCTTACATACAATTTTCATACTTGGAATTAACGTGATACTGTTTTGCATACATACATGGTATTATTCTATGGATCATCTTACAACCATTAATTCCGGGTTTGGAACCAACGGATAGGTATTGGTAGTACTACTGGGTTGACACCCCCACCCTCAATAGATCGGTTTAACTTGTGAGTTACAGACTCAGCTGCCAGCAATCAGGCCATGGGTGAATATATTCCGACGAATTTATATGCATACTGTCATTAGGTTTGGTTGTGTGAGACACATGTTATGTGATTTTACTTGCTTATAACAGTATGATTCCACATCAAATTCTATACTGCATCAATTACATGTTTTCAATTTAAACCTACGGAACTCACCAATATTATTATTGACATTTTTGAGCATATCTTTACAGGTGATCATAATCAAAGAGGATAGCTAGAGCTGATGCCTTAGCAGAGACCCTCAGGATTTCAATAGTTTTGCATTAGTGATGTATATCATTTGTTTTCATTTGTGTACTCTGTGTATTTTGGATTTAGAATCAATAAGACTATGATAGTCGTGGAACTAACTAACCACGACACAAGTCACCATTGTGTCGGGCGACGTCATGACACGAGGATTTTGCATGTATTATGTCTCTGTAAACAAACCAAGTGTTATGACGATCCCGTCCGTCGCATCCTCGTGTTTTCGCTCTAAGCGAGGGTGTGAAAGATTGGTATCAGAGCCTTGGTAATAGAGAATTAGGTGGAGAACTCGACCTAGACTATAACCTAAGAACCTCCATATAGAATGCATGCTAGGGATTGTGTGCATTTGATATTACCTAAATGTTCTTCATGATTTGTGTGACACATAGACACCTGTATTCTGGATTTCCTGGCAAAAGGCCTTCGGGCTAAGGCAAGCATATCGTATAAATTTCATTATGAGACCAGTTATGCTTACCTGGGGATTTCTGGGATGAGTGATAAACTATGGTCAATACACAAGTCTATAAGGCAAATAGGTCAAGTATATTAAATCTATGAATTTAATATACAGGTATATTCCTATATACCTAATAATATACAAGTATGTTCCTACATACTTGATTTTATACATATACACGTGTTATCTGAACATCCGAGGAAGACATTATTGCTCTTAGTCTTTCTCCATGGGATACCTATATACTAGAACTTTACGCTTGTATGCGCACAACATCATATCATTAGGTTGGGATACCTAAACATAAGGGAACTTCGGTGATCACGCGTAGCGTCGATCTCGGATATTAAATCCGACCCTATCATGGTTATGACTGAAATCCTGAAAGTATGACGGATATGCAATTATCATTAGACATATTGTGCTTATGTGCTTATTTGCTATTACATGCTATTATTGGAATACTGGCTCATGGACATGAGGACATTACATGATTGTGCTTGATGAATCTAGATAATACTATGATGTTAACTTGGGGTAAGTGAAGTTAAGGGTGATCATGCAAGGTAAATTACCATTACGGGTGCACACGTAATTGTCATTCGTCATGCATAAGAAGTCTGGCTAATCTTACCATGAGGTAACGATCATGAGTATCACATTACAAGTTTTTATTTTATACCCTAGGGTGCTAGGATTATAATCCTAGTAAGACCTTGTTGAGGGTAATCAAACATTACTAATACTTACTTAAGTCCTGTCCTACTTAGAGCCTTCATGGTATTTCCAATCATATTGACCTTATGAGACACTCCTCCAATTAGCGTTTCAGTAACTACTGATTGAATGCTTAAAATGAAAGTGGATTACATGAATGTAGAGGAGTAATGATACTCTCTACACATACAATTCATTATTATTTGAGATAGTGCTAAGGAAAATTGAGATGTTATGTAACTCGTTTAAGTATTATTCAAGGTATATCGTGGATGTGGTGGGAACGCTGCGGGGAATCCTATATATAAACATCACCGGTATACTAAGAATGTGCTTAAATTGGGCTACATAATGATCTTGATGGACCGAAGCATAGGTTATTAGGAATTGATTAGTGAAATCACATGGTGACTAAAGTTTACGCCTTTCTATGATTAGAAAATGGCGCCTCGAAGAGTCACACGTAAAACCAACCAAGAAGGTGAAGCCTGGAAAACAGGGGTAGGGGTAGACCACCAAGAACGGGTGGTGCTCCAGCTGACAATAATCAGGGAACTAACAACCCTGACATAGCTGCTCTGATTGCTCAGCAGCTAGCCGCACTGATCCCCACCATTGTGATGCAAGTGAGCGACACCCTGCTGAATCAACCTCTCCATGGGGATCATAACACAAATGGCCAACACAACCAAGGAGTAGTGGACGATACTGGCATTGGTGGAGCCACTATTGGAATCGACCAGGCTAAACGGGGATGTTCCTACAAAGAATTTGTGGCCTGCAAACCACGAGATTTTGATGGAAAAGGCGGAGCGATAGCCTTGACCAGATGGTTGGAAAAGATGGAGGCAGTCATTGATATTAGTGAATGCCTCGATAGTCAACGAATCAAATATGCCACATGATCATTGCAGGGCAAGGCATTAACCTGGTGGAACACCCAGGTTCAGGCTAGAGGAAGGGAGTCTGCAATGCAGATGACCTGGGATGAGTTTAAGGCATTGATTTCTGAGGAATACTGTCCTCTCAATGAATTGCAGAAACTCGAGCAAGAGTTCTGGAATCACGTGATGGTCGGAGCTGGGCACGCAGCCTACACCGATCGATTCCATGAATTGGCAAGATTGGTTCCGCACTTGGTGACACCGGAATCAAAAAGGATCGAGAGGTATATTTGGGGACTCGCGCCTCAAATCCGAGCACTGGTAACCGCAGCTGCTCCTCCTACGATCCAGAGCACAATTTTGAAAGCTGGCGCTCTTACTGACGAAATGGTGAGAACCGGATTGCTGGGGAAGGGAACCGAGAAGAGGAAGGAGTTCCGGTCTAATGCTGGAAGATCCGATAAGAAGGCTAAGACAGCCCGAAATTTTGTGGCTGTAACACAAGGAATGAAGGATTACACTGGACCTCACCTCAAGTGCAACAAGTGTAACTATCACCATCCCCCAGCAATGTCGTGTCGGGTATGTACGAACTATGGGCGCTCGGGACACTGGGCGAAGTATTGTAGGATTGCTCCAAACCTGGTAGCACCCATCAATGCGGTTAACCCCGCCGGGAATGCCAGGGCATGCTACGAATGTGGAGGCCTCGATCACTTCAGGAACACGTGCCCCCGACTGAACATAGCACCCGGTCAATGAGGAAATAACCAGCAGCAAGTGCTGGCTATAGCTGGTAATCCGGCCCAGGGGAACCGAGGAGATGCTACTAGAGGACGTGCCTTCGTCATTGGAGCTAACGATGCTCGTCAGGACCCGAATGTTGTCACGGGTACGTATCTTCTCAACGATCACTTCGCCTCTATATTGTTTGATACGGGAGCAGACAATAGCTTCATATCTTCTGATTTTGCACAAATGCTTGCATTGAATCCTAGTAGACTAGAAACTAGCTTTTTCGTAGAAATGGCCAATGGTAGATTCGTACAAGCAGATAAGATCATTAGACAGTGCTCCATAATATTAGAGGACCATGCCTTCGACATAGATTTAATACCTTTCGAGCTAGGGAGCTTTGACGTGATTGTGGGAATGGATTGGTTGTCGAAGCACGGAGCCGAGATCATCTGTCGGGAGAAAGTAGTACGAATCCCCATGCCAAATGCGGAGGTACTCAAGATTCAAGGAGAACGACCAGGAAGAACTCTGAAGTTTATTTCCTGCATGAAGACGCGTCGATGTCTACGGAAGCAGTGCTACGCACTCCTAGCTCATGTGGTAGAAAAGAAGGAAGAAGGCATCAGGTTGGCAGATATTCCGGTGGTGCGAGATTATCCGGAAGTATTTCCTGATGATTTGTCGGGTTTACCTCCTCTACGACAGGTAGAATTTCGTATCGAATTGGTTCCTGGAGCTACTCCGGTAGCAAAAGCACCATACCGATTAGCACTATCTGAAATGCAGGAGTTATCCAGCCAACTACAAGAGCTATTAGAGAAGGGATTCATTCGGCCGAGTCATTCGCCATGGGGAGCACCGGTTCTATTCGTCAATCGATTATCGCGAGTTGAACAAGTTGACTGTGAAGAATCGATACCCTCTTCCCAGAATTGATGATTTATTTGATCAATTACAAGGAGCTTCATATTTCTCCAAGATTGATCTCCGTTCTGGATATCATCAACTGAGAGTTTTTGAGGGTGACATACCGAAAACAGCATTCAGGACTCGTTATGGGCACTATGAGTTCTTAGTCATGTCGTTTGGGCTGACTAATGCACCAGCTGTGTTCATGGACCTGATCAATCGAGTGTGCAAACCGTACTTGGATAAGTTCGTAATCGTGTTCATACACGATATACTTATCTATTCTCGATCGAAAGAGGAACACAAGAAACACCTTCGATCAATTTTAGAATTATTGCGGGAAGAGAAGCTTTTCGCCAAATTCTCGAAGTGTGAATTCTGGCTTCAAGAAGTGAAGTTTTTGGGCCATGTGGTTAACAAAGATGGAATTCACGTGGACCCTAGCAAGATTTAAGCGGTGAAGAAATAGGATACACCCCAAACACCTTCCGAGATACGGCAATTCTTAGGATTGGCCGGATACTGTCGTCGCTTCATCGCGAATTTCTCGAAGATCGCACAACCATTGACCATGCTAACCCAGAAGGACAAGAAGTTTGATTAGGGACATGCACAAGAACAAGCTTTCCAGACGTTGAAGAAAAAGCTGTACAATGCTCCAATACTGTCCCTTCCAGACGGAACAGATGACTTCGTGGTGTATTGCGATGCTTCGCATCAAGAATTGGGATGTGTGTTAATGCAGAGAGATAAGGTGATTGCTTACGCCTCACGACAACTAAAGGTGCACGAAAAGAACTACACGACTTATGATTTGGAGTTGGGCGCTGTAGTGTTTGCACTTAAGATATGGAGGCACTATCTGTATGGAACCAAATGCATCATCTATACCGATCATAAGAGCCTTCAACACATCCTGAATCAGAAAGAGCTCAACATGCGACAACGACGTTGGGTAGAATTACTTAGTGACTATGATTGCGAAATCCGGTATCATCCGGGGAAAGTAAATGTGGTGGATGATGCCCTAAGTCGTAAAGAACTCGTAAAACCACTACGTGTTCGAGCTTTGGGTTTGACTATTCAAACGAACTTGAAAACTCAAATTCAAATTGCGCAAAGTGAGGCTTTGAAAGAAGAGAACCTTGCGGGAGAAGCATTCCGAGGGTTGGATAAACAGATGAATCGCAAAGATGACGGCGTACATTACTTCATTGATCGCATATGGGTTCCCAGATGGGGAGGTGTACGTACACTAGTCTTGAATTAAGCTCACAAGACTCGATATTCTGTTCATCCCAGTGCATGATATTCTGTTCATCCCCAGATAAGATGCAGATAAGATGTACTCTATATGCCTGACGTGTTCAAAGGTTAAAGCTGAAAGAAACCATCGGGATTATTGCAACAATCTGAAACGAGTGGAAATGAGAACATCACTATGGATTTTATTACCAAACTCCCAAGAACGCCAAGTGGCCACGACTCATCGTAGTGGATCGACTGACAAAATCTGCTCACTTCTTGCCTATCCAAGAAGATTATAAAATGGATAAACTGGCGAGATTGTACATCAAAGAGGTCGTGACATGGCATGGGGTGCCGGTGTCAATCATATCTGATCGAGATAGTCGATTTACCTCACACTTTTGGCAGACGTTACAGAAAGCGATGGGCACACGATTAGACATGAGTACAGCCTATCATCCCCAGACAGACGGCCAAAGCGAACGCACAATACAGACGCTTGAGGACATGCTACGGGCATGTGTCATTGATTTTGGTGGCAGTTGGGATACTCATCTACCGTTGATCGAGTTTTCCTATAATAACAGTTACCATACTAGTATTGGGTGTGCACCATTCGAAGCGATGTATGGCCGTAAATGTATATCACCTGTATGTAGGGCCGAGATTGGCAAGAGTCAGCTAACAGGACCCGAAATCATTCAGGAAACAACCGATAAGATTTTCCTAATTAAAGACAGACTTAAAGCTGCACGAGATCGCGAAAAGAGCTATGCCGATAACCGTCGGAAGCCGTTAGAGTTTAACGTTGGGGATCGAGTGTTACTTAAGGTCTCTCCTTGGAAAGGGATCGTTCGGTTTGGAAAGAAGGGGAAGTTAGCCCCGAGATACATTGGACCCTTTGAAATCATAGAGAGAATCGGTCTGGTGGCGTACCGATTAAGGTTGCCACAAGAGCTTAACAGTGTGCATGATACTTTCCATGTATCAAACCTCAAGAAGTGTTTAGCTGACGAATCACTTCACGTGCCTATTAAGGATATCAAGATTGATCAAAGTCTCCATTTTGTGAAGGAACCTATTGAGGTCATGGACCGAATGGTCAAGAGGTTGAGACGCAGCAAGATACCTATTGTTCGTGTGAGATGGAATTCCAAACGAGGTCCAGATTTTACATGAGAACGTGAAGATCAGATGAGACTCAAATACCCACATTTGTTCGAAGATGACACTCTTGGACCTAGCACCAGTTGAATTTCGAGACGAAATTCCCTCAATTGGGGGATACTGTGACATCTCACAATATCAAGCAAAGAACATTGTGGGTCTACTTTCACATTTGTGTGAAAGCTCAGATGATACAGATGGATTTGATGATATGGCTGACAACGAGTCATCAGAGGATGACATCAGTGTACCTCAGGAAATGAAAACAAAATGCATCAAGAAAGAAAAAGAGAATCACTATGATCTACATATGGTTTCATGTTCACGTACTGATGAACAAAGTTCTAGAAACATTCAAGATATTCCCAAATCAGAAAGGAAACCTAAGATTCTTCTTGTTGAAGATCATGTGGTGAATATGATGGTGTGTAGCATCTGTCACCGGTAGGTCTGTCAATTTACATTAAGCTCGTTAACTCACCGTGTGTATTAACGATCCTCACATATGTTCATAGTCTATTTATCGTGTCAACCGAATTATCTTCGTGTACTCGTTCTGTGTGTGTTAACTATCCTTACTTATTTATTATTTATATATATATATATATCGTTTTAGTTGAATTTCTCGTATACACGTTTGTGTTAATAATAATAATAACAATAATAATAATAATAATAATAATAATAATAATAATAATAATAATAATAATAATGATGATAATAATAATAATAATAATAATAATAATAATAATAATAACAATAATAATAATAAGAATAATAATAATCATAATAAAGTCCAGGGGGCAATTTGTCAATTCTGAAACTTCAAAAGAAGTTAACAACATAAAATAACAAATACTAAACCTCAGGGACCAAATCTGTAATTTAATTTTAATTAAGTTAGGAACAAAATAAACAAACCGAAACCGCAGGGACCAATTGTGTAATTTTTCAAACCCAAACCCCCGCCCCCGTGTTTCCGGCGCACTGTTCCGGCCAAATTCCGGCCAACCACCGGCGACCACCAAAACCGATTAAAAACACGATTTTTACAGCCCGAAATGCACCCAACCGCTTCGCAGACAAGAATCGAACCCAATGCACCCCCAAAACGCGTTGTAACGGTAAATTAACGGCTATAATCTTTTTCACTTTATTTACCGACCGTTCAACGGCTAAATCACCCACTCAACCACTAATATAATCGAATTAAAATGGCCTACATGAACTTTATAATCCTATAAATGAAATGCAATCTGCGACTCCAATCGAAACACACACAAACACTGAATTTGATCATCATCTTCGTCCTCGACCTGCAATTCATCCGAACTCCAACATAGGAGTTCTAATACACGAAATTGACAGAGGGCTATTGATCTATAGCATCATTCGAAGCTTTCTGTACAATCAATTTGATTTTAATCAAAGATTGATTATCATTCGATTTCAAGATAACCGCGACCTGTTCTTCGAAGTGTTCATCTACAATTCGAAACATAAACAGGTAATTAAACACTCTAATCTTCTCGTTTATACATGGGGATCAAAAGCCCCATGATTACAACTGCAAACAAGATTGAATTCGTGTTCAATTTAATTGAAATCAAATTAGGGTTCATGTGGAATTTGGGGGAAACTGGGTATCACGGCTTAAAAACAAATGGGGCGCAGTTCTGTCGCGGCTGGATGCCTTGGTTCACTGGTTCTGCGCTTGATTTCAAACCATGAGGTCCCGGGTTCGAACCCGGGCACCCTCACCTATTTTTTTGTTTTGTTTAAAAACCTTAAAAATCTTTATAAATATATTTTATAAATATTGTAAATAAGTATTTTTATAAAATGAACTCTAAAATCGTGTGTAATTATAAAATAACCATAAAAATCGTAGAAATTATACATCATATAATTTCACAAATTGTTTACAAATATAATTATGAATTATTTTATAAAATTATACTTTAATTAATTAAATTTAATATATAAATCACAAAGTTATAATCAAACTCGAATATATACATCTAATCGTGTGCGTCAAACCGGAACCAACCCGAATCCGACCAAATATATCTATTCACGTTGAATATATTTTAAGTCTTAGTTACAATAAATAATTGGTATTGAACGTGTTTGATCGTGCATTGCCTTATTCTGTGAAGTCTTTGTGCATTACATCAATTCAAGGTGAGTTTCGTTGCCCCTTTTTATGTTTATACAAGTTTTCAATGTTTTCAATCATTGGGGGAAAAGTATGCTTACCCGTTTTCAATGCTGTACAATCTTACATACAATTTTCATACTTGGAATCAACGTGATACTGTTTTGCATACACACATGGTATTATTCTATGGATCATCTTACAACCATTAATTCCGGGTTTGGAACCAACGGATAGGTATTGGTAGTACTACTGGGTTGACACCCCCACCCTCGACAGATCGGTTTAACTTGTGAGTTACCGACACAGCTGCCAGCAATCAGGCCATGGGTGAATATATTCCGACGAATTTATATGCATACTGTCATTAGGTTTGGTTGTGTGAGACACATGTTATGTGATTTTGCTTGCTTATAACAGTATGATTCCACATCAAATTCTATACTGCATCAATTACATGTTTTCAATTTAAACCTACGGAACTCACCAATATTATTATTGACATTTTTGAGCATATCTTTACAGGTGATCATAATCAAGAGGATAGCTAGAGCTGATGCCTTAGCAGAGACCCTCAGGATTTCAATAGTTTTGCATTAGTGATGTATATCATTGTTTTCATTTGTGTACTCTGTGTATTTTGGATTTAGAATCAATAAGACTATGATAGTCGTGGAACTAACTAACCACGACACAAGTCACCATTGTGTCGGGCGACGTCATGACACGAGGATTTTGCATGTATTATGTCTCTGTAAACAAACCAAGTGTTATGACGATCCCGTCCGTCGCATCCTCGTGTTTTCGCTCTAAGCGAGGGTGTGAAAGATTGGTATCAGGAAACATCGCAGCGTACCTATGTCTGTTTTCATCCAACTCAGCTATAAGTTCCGTACGAATAAAACGCCAGTGATTTTCACCATATCCCAGTGCGAGTGCTATAGCACGAAAACCATAATTGTCGTCGGCTAAAACATCATCCGCACCTGAAATATACGGGAAAAAGAATGATGGAATCCAGTGATTAAACCGGAAAAAAATGTTTTTATCTTCGTCGCCCGGGATATATGAAAACTTGAAACTCTGTTGAGATAATCCATCTTTGGCTCTTGATTTCGAAGACATGGATTGACTGCGCTGCAAAGACCCTTGTTTTGACTTCACCACCGAACTTGAATATGCTGGCGGACCTTCAAAATTTTCTCTAGGTTAAACATATGAACTATGTCTGGGGGGGTCTAATATTGTTTCTTTTGCTTATCTTTTTTTGGACGACCCCGTTTATGTGTTTGGGCTTTAGGAGGTTTTTTCTCAGTTTTTGAAGGATTAATGAAAGATTTGAAAATATTAATCAAAGATTTTTTCATATTTTTGGGTTGGACAAGTAAATGTTTTGTCACCATCTCCATCTCTTTATGTACATCTACTTGAACCTCCTGTATAATATACGCGGGTGAAAAATCTAGCTTCCTCTAAAAAACATCAATGGCATCGAGCGGGATACATTGACCTATAAAATAATATATTAAATTAAATATAATAAAACTTTTCATGAAAAAATAAAAACATAAAAGAACATTCACTTGTTTGAAAGTAATTGTTTAATTTACAAGTACACGGAAGACCACGGCTGGTAAAAAGATGGCAGCCACATGATTCTTGGGATATAATTAGATGATTTATCCTGTTAATCTCACCAACTAACATATCCAAAGTCGCAATAGAAACGTTACCTCGTAGCAATATAAGCACTTCATGATTATGCTGCACCATAAGCATGATTTTGCTTTTGGTAAAACTTTCTTTTATAGCAATTTCCTGGGTAACTAAGATATTATTAATAAAAGGAATAAATCTATCCAGGGTGCTATTGGTTGCTTTCAGGTAACTTTTCAACAACGAATGTTGGCTCTCAACTCGGTTCGTTGTGTGCTGACCGAAGTTATAACTTTTATTTATCCACGCCGACACAAATCTCTCTTTGTAGGGGTCCAACCAGTTATTTTGAGGTACATCAGCACTTCTATTTAAAAAAATATACTTATTTTTATGTAAATATACTTATATTTTAAGAATAACACTAGAAAACTTACTTGAATGTTTGGACACCAATCTGCGATAAAGTCGGTCGTAATTACAAGCGTATATGTCCGTCGTTGCAGAGTTAATAAGTACCGACCACACATGCTCAAAGGCACCCCACTCTTCATTTGAAAAACTCGCCTTGCAATGTTTAGCAATATTTTCCAAAATATGTCATCTGCAAAGTAATCGAACAGCACTCGGAAAACTTCTTCTGACGCATTTATCAGAGCGAGGTCTCAGTCGGTTAGTATAACACGGGGCTCCATACACTTTTCTTCCAGCGTTGTTTTTAGTTGCTCTAACACCCATCTGAAGTTGACTTCACGCTCATAATCAATGAATGCGTGAGCAACAGAAAAAATTTCAGGGTGGATGTCACACCAACCATTTGAACAAATGGCATTTTATACAAGTTAGTTTGTATGTTGTATCAATCATCAACACGTGTGGGTACGCACGCCATAATGTGTGAGATGTGGGATGTATAAAAAAAACCCCGTCGACGGTATTTGTCGGTTCATCTATGTGAGGGGTGTAAATATATTGATGTTGTTGTAGTATAGAAAAAAACCTGCATTGGGGTTTCACCAATTCTGGTAGACTTTTTAATTTTTGCCCGAGCGTTATATATGGTTCGTAACACAGAGACGTTATTGGGATTTTGTTCCCTCAACGTGCCTAGAATGTTTCGAGGGTCAATATTTTGCTCGGTCAGATTCTTTACAGTAGAAAGCTCATTTTCGGTGAGCCTTATTGCGTATGCATGTCCTTCCAGGTGTTCAGCAGGTTCATGGTTATGAGTATTATCCACAACAACTATAATCCACCCATCTCTCTTTATCTGGTACTTACCCTGTAATTTAAATTGACAGTTTGTTTTTTTCATGCCACTTTTTCTTAGAGTGGATGCTCCCTTATATACACCACCCCGATCGCATTTCAACCAAATTTTAACCACCACACCATTCGAATTTCTTTTGAACGTTTGGTGACAATAACAAACCCATTTTCTCGCCCCACGTTAGTTGCCCAATCAACTAATTCTTCACGAGATGAGAAAACCTAATCAATTTAATATTTTTAGTTAGTTATTACTAAATGAAAGTAAAATGAAAGTAAAATTAAATATGATATATCTTATAACCTGATTCGTTTCGTATAAACCTCTTTTACCGGAACCAGAACCGTCATTATCACCGCTGCTATCGCCACCGTTATCACCCCTGTCATCGCCGCCGTCATTCCCGCCGTAATTGGACGCGAACTGTCCTAAATAGTTTGAAGCAGCCTCATCGTAATAACCGTAACCCTCCTCAGGGTAATAGTTAGATTCCGAACCGAATAAATAGTTGCTATCCCAGAAAGACATCGTAACGTTAAATATTAACGTTTATATAGTAGTTGAAATGGAATATTGCGTTTATATGGTAGTTGAAATGAAATGAATTTATATCGTAGAAATTTGAATTATGAAATGAATTTATAAACTAACGTTTATATAGTAGTTGAAATGGAATATTGCATCTCGTCACATAATTAACACGAATATCGAGGAATATTACGTCATATCAAATAATGTAATAAATACAAAATTACACGACTATCGAGGAATATTACGTGATATCAAATAACGTAATAAAGACAAAATTACACGAAAAACGAGGAATAATATATCTCGTCAAATTATTAAAGGTGAAAATAGGACCCGTAAAGCAGTTCACGGCCCGTAAGTGGAAAGCCAAACGGGCCGTGAAAAAATTTGACCGTGAACACCTTCACGGACCGTTAAGTTTTTGAATGACTGATTTGACGACCCGACAGTCAATACGGACCGTGAAGGGCCTTACGGCCCGTAAGCAGGGCGTCCATATATCCAAGAGGGCGTCTCTTTGGTAGGCCCTTTGTAGAATGTCATAATGAAAAGACAATTCACGTTTTTAAAAAGAAATGCCTAAATTGAAGGTTTAGGGTTGTTTAGAATCGAATTAGAGAGATGAGGCGTATAGCCATGGACAAATTATTGAACGTTGAACGCACTAATCAACCATTCAATTGTTACTAAGATTGTAATTTTATAAATTGTAAAGAAAATGTTTGTTGATTATTAGGTTGTTTATTAAACTTTGGGCTAATGAGGAATAAGCTTAACTTTCAAAATAGTTATCGGGTGTTTATGTAATTGAGTTAATAAGAATCAATGGAGTAAGACGTTTGATTGTTTATATAGCTATTAGATTTTTATTTTATCTAATAAATGTTTTAATATAATATGTTTATAGTTGTAAATTTTAAATTTGATTTTTATTAGAGATCGGCGTCAAAGTTTCTTAGGGGTCGATTTCAAAATATTTTTGACGTTTGGTGTTAAAATTTATTGGAATCAGTTGGGATTAGATGATATAGATTAGATGATATATATGCTAAGCAAAAAAAAAATTTCATAGGATGCACGTGCTTGGATCCGTCTTAAGAGAGTTGGAGGTTGTTTGAGCACATTGTAGGAGTGATTACTGGTTAGTTTACTTTTCCATTTGTTTTTTTTTAATTTTAACATTTGACTCACTCATATCTTTTCTCCTATAAATTTTAAAATATGTTCATATATTGTTACGATGTGTTTATTCTATCTTTACATCTATGCAAATTTTATTTTAAATCAGGTTGTTCATGATAATTTACAAATCATTAAATAAAACCTAGATTTTACAGGAAAATAAAATTGAGTTTCACAAAATTTTACCACCCATGCGGCAACATACGAGTTTATTTTGACAATAAAGTATGGCACACCAAGGGCATTTTCAAGGAGCCGAATTTAATTCATCTCCCACCCATTATTATTATTATTAAATTTAGGGTAAATTACGAAAAAAAACATATCCTATTATCGTATATCTCATTTAAGGTAGCAGAAAATTTTGCTTTAAAACAAAAGGAACTATTTTGTTTTTATTATACCATAATAATCCCCGAAAAAGTAATAAAACCACACCATCCTATTGTCGTATATCTCTCATATGAATTATATATATATATATATTAAAGACTTATGTTGGTGGTGGTTTTTTTTTTTTTTTTTTTTTTTTTTTTTCATCAGAATGAGAAGACATGGATCCTCCTGAGCTTTCGGTTTCACCGGGGCTTTTCTCCGACGACTTCCTCCGCCACAGCCAGCTCCGGCGGTCCATTATTTCCGCTACCAGATTCAAAACCAAACACTAACAATAATAATACTAATGATCAACAATTCCCCAAAATTTTGAATCATTCAAACCACAATGTTTCACTTGATGGTTAGAACCCATTGCACAACACCAAATTACAAGCAAAACGCACAAAGCCCAACCTCCGAGATCAGAAAAATATGAATATATGCCAAGGCGAAATTAGGGTTTATGTATGGACAGTTGAAATCTGAATCAACGACCTAGGCATAAATAAAACAAAATCCACAGCTGATTAGTTACCAAAGCTGAATCTTAAGCAAGAAAACGCATGTCTTTTTCACAGAACCACAAATGGGGTTGCTCAAAATCGGTTGATCTTGAAGCTTTGCTTCGAATTCACTCACCAACCCATGCGTTAGATGCATCAAACGACAGCAGATGCAGTTAAAGAGAGCTGATCTATGAATCACCAAGCTCTCATTTTTTTATTTTGGGGAAGAAAGATTAGCGAACAAGGGTGAGATGAGTTGTGGGTCGTAGTTTGCTTGGAACCCACAACTTTGAAAAATAAGGGGCTGTTGAGTTGAAATATAGTATTTATATATTTTATATTATTATATTATATTATTCTGATGAAATAAAGCTCACACCCATTATTTCGCCTTTTCCACCAGGCCAATGATAATCAGACACCCTGTCAGGTGATAAATAAACGCCCTTTGACTTTCTTCACGGCCCGTGAAGGGCCTTACGGGCCGTGAGGGCTTCGAAATTTAATTCTCACAACTGCATTTAATCACGGCCCGTGAAGCAACAAACGGCCCGTAGACGTCCTCACACACGGCCCGTTAACTACCTCAATAACGGCCCGTGAGATCCTTCACGGGCCGTAGTTGTCCTTCTCAGAATTTACTTTCCTCGTTTTGCGTGCACTTTTAAATTTTATAATTATGTGACGCGACGTATTATTCCTTGATTCGATTTAAGATTCTATATAAACCGTTATATATATTACTTGTTATATGGTTAGTGAGAAACGAAACAGTAAAAATGTCTTCTCGTGGAGGTAGGAGAAGACGTCAAAATGAGTCATCTTCAAACTCACGAGATATTGTGGAAAGTATTCCCGATCCAATAGATAACCATAATTGGCAGAACGGGAGGAACTGGTCTCAGAATATTATTCACTTTATACGTAACGGTGACTCCCAAACATGTAGAGTGTATTACATGGGTCATTCCGATATTCCGTTACAATTTTGGCGTGAATTACTCGGAAACGTGTCTTTAGGTACAGAGGTATGATTTAAAGTTTTTTATATATTTTATTTTATTTTAAAATTCTAACGATTAAAAAGTTGTTGTTTTATAGCATGTTCGGGCGTGGACAAATAGACTCACAATATGGAGATACGAAGAAATACGTAGAACCGAAGAGTTGCCGGGTAGTGATCGTTGGACGATTCTCCCATTTGAGTGGTTTAACTTAATATACTCGGGGTCCGTTAATGGTAACGAATTTGGAGACGGGAGTGACTGTCTATATCCCGCGTTATGGGAAGTTGATACGGTAATACTGTTTTCATGTTTTACAATAAAAATCATAAATTTATAACCGTGAATTAAATTGTTTTGTAGGTTTACGTACCAATGACTGATGACGAAGAAAATTGGTATCTTTTTAAGATTTCTATGGACTCACTACAAGTTCGTATATATTCTCCATACGAATGCCGACCAAATACGTGTGATGATTCATGGTGCATTCATCGTAATGCGCGAACGATTTTCGTACAATTCGAATCGTACTTTTTACATTTTCTGTCACGTATACAATATTGGCAGCACTCCGGACAAGAAGAAATCGAAGAACTGGTGGTATCGGGTGAAACCGTTTGGCCCCCTAACGCCGGTCATATTGGTCGAGATTCGGGAGTTGTAATTTGTATGTTATTGCGTAGGTTGGTTCAAAATAGATCTTTAGAGTGGCAAGAGGTTAGCTTACAGGATGCTTGCTTTAGATTCCGAAGATTTATGGCAGACGAACTGTATTCTAGACGTGTAATGTAGAACAGTAATGAAATATTTTATTAAAACATAAACGTTTATTAGTACATTCAAAAACGATAAACCGTTATTATCACACAAAAATAAAACACATAATTTTTAATCTTCTTGATCTTTATAAAAGATCCAAGCCGCAAATGGTTGAAGGAAATTCCAAATTTCTCCCGATATCTTTCTTGAGTTCTTGTCATAATATCCGTATCATTCCATAACATATTTCGATTGTTGTAAACGTCTTTGTAGAGCTGGTGAAATGTCGTGACCTTCCTTCTCAAGTCAGACCACTTGTTGCTAAGTTCACGAGTGGTACGATATTCTTCACGTTCGAGAATTTGATGAAAACGAGTTGAAACCCGGTTCCAAAATATTGAATTTGGCGGGATAGTACCTGAATTTTCGATACAAGATCTTACTAAAGTCACCTCCTCTTCATCCGTCCACGGATTTTGATCACTTGTAGCACTCATGTTTTGGGTATTGAGTAAATTTGTGTGAATTGTTTGTGTCAAGCGGCTGAATTTATAGACTTGAAAAAGTTTTGTACGGCCCGTGAGAGGCTTTACGGGCCGTGAGGGTGTCACCATACGGCCGTGTAGTGTCAACGGTCGGGTTTTAAAAATACAAAGCATCACGGCCCGTGAAATAGGTAACGGGCCGTGTGGGTATTGTCTAACGGGCCGTGAGGCCCGTCACGGCCGTGAGTCCCGATAATATATAGGACCTCACGGCCCATTTGCTCATTTACGCCCCCAAAACACACATACGATTTACTCCCGTCACGACCTCCGTATTTTCATCATTTTCATACATCCGACTCCCTACTACGGTACGTATTCAAATCCGTATTTTATTTTTGTGTATTTTTCGTTTAAATATATTAAATTTATATTTAAAAAATCTGGAAATCGAAAAGTTTGGGGATTACGGGCCGTGAAGAGTGGTCACGGGCCGTATCCTTTTGAATTTTCAGAGGGTTACGGGCCGTGACCGTCCTTTACGGCCCGTAATCCTTTTGAAACTTATATGGGTTACGGGCCGTGATGGTCCTTTACGGGCCGTAACCCTTTTTTTTTCTGGTGAATTTATTATTTTTTTTTTTTGCAGATTATGCCGCCCCGCAAACGTACACGTCCGGAGACTGAGCCCGAGGGTCAGGGTGACTTTCTGGACCCACACCCTGATCTTCGTTTTCCGAGGGAGACCCAGCCACGGCAAAAGCTGTGGAAGCTGATTGGACGTCCCCTGAAGGGGACACGCACCATCGACTGGGACGTGCTGGAGGAGGTCGGAGACATAGCACGTGCCCAGGATATCATCGGGCTGGACGGAGAGACGCCGTTTAGGCGGATGTTTGATTTGGGATCGAGGAGGGGCTACCGGGAGCTGACGTTGCAGTTTTTGTCTACGTTTCAGTTCACTCCCGCCTTTGAGGATCAGGACCCCCGCCAGCACATAGCGGTTCGATTTAGGCTGGGGACCACCGGTAGGTACGAGTTCACCCTCGCCCAGTGGGCGGTGACTCTTGGGTTTTACACCCAAGAGGAGACGGAGGATCCTCGTTTTTATACTGACGAGGTCCAGTCGGAGCCGGCTCCTTTGGTCGGATGGTGGCCGACCATTTCCGACCAGCCGTGGGAGGGCGCCATTAGGGCGACCTCTATTAGGGATCCTTTGCACCGGTATCTACACCGGTGCATTGCCGGCACCATTGCCGGCAGAGACCAGAGCATGGAGCAGGTGTCGCTCCTTGACTTATTTTTTTTGAGGGCCTTGCTTTCACCCAGACGGGTGAATCTAGCTCACTGCATGGCCGCCTATTTTTTGAGCGTCATTCAGGGCAAGGTAAAATATTTCTACTAATTGTTAACAAATAAGTATTATCTATTATGCGATTCATAATTATGCCTATTGTTTGATTGTTTTGCAGATGGATAGCCCGATTGTTTGCGGCTCGTACATTACCGTCATTGCCTCGCGCTTAGGGTTGTTTACGGACGCCCTAATTGCGAGGCAGACTACGGACACGCCGCCTCGGATTTTGGGTCGACAGACCGTCATGGCCATGGGGATTGCCGCCAAATTTGGCGACGACCTCCGATGGTCCACTGATGGTGGTCGGACCGTCTGGCAGCCGGTGCCGGACGTTGGTGAGGAGGAGGAGCAGCCGGCGCCGCAGCAGCAGCCGCAGCCCCAGCCACACGCCGGACCACCCGTCCCACCGCCTGTTCCCAGGACCATCATTCGGCAGATTCCGCCGACGGGGGAGTTTATGGCGGAGGCACTACATATGTTGCACCAGTCCCAGGCCTTGCTATTATGGACGGTGGATGCGTGCAGCATTTTGGCTGCTAGACAGGGTATCGACCTCCCCCCTCGGCCGGAGTTGCGTCCGTTTGTCAGACGACCTGCGGGTGATGACGAGGAGGCTGCTGGTGGTGGTGATGCGGAGGATGCTGGTGGTGGTGATGCTGGTGGTGGTCATGACGCATAGATAGTAGGATTTTATTGTTTTATTTACCTTTCATGTAAAAAATTTGTAAAATTATGTTTATATATTATGAGTTATTTTGGATGACGTTTAAATGTTTAATTATATGTTTACAATATGTTGTGCTTGTGGAGGAAGTGGTTTGTACGAATAATATTAAATCAACCTTTTGGAGAATAAAATCAGTACTTGAACCTACTCGTCTCACATAAAGAAATATATAATCCTTCAGAAAATCCGACGCCAGGCTCTGCAATTATATAAACATACTTGAATCTCAGTCGGAAAAGTTGCACTGAAAAACATACTTGAATCTCAACATATATTATGCATCTCATATCATTAACATTCCTACACACATTTTATGCTAACCAAATGCCCAGCTCATATAAACAAAATTCAAAGGTTGAAGAAAAATTCGATAATCTTCTTATTGCATTTTTCTTTGGAAAACGAAAGAATAGATTACATGTTTACAATTCAACAACAATAAAGAATTGAATAAATAAAGAATTGAAAGAATTGATAAATGTGTAAACTATACTAAATCTACATGTTCAACCGGGTCTACGGGCCTTAGTTCAAGATATTTTTGAATTCGACTTCCGTATATAGCCTCCCAATCATTGGCGTTTTCTGTTTTGTACAAATGCCAATATTTGCTCGGAACAGGCATTGGATAGTCACCCACTAATCGAATTCTAATGAAATGGCAATCTTGAACATAAGCAATTGAAATTATATGATGTTCACTGATATCACGAGGAGATAACCAGAACGGGAAATAAGTAGCGGAGTTGCCGATCGATAAAAAAATTATAACCACTCGAAACCTGTTAGCAATAAGGATTGTAGCAGGTGGCACTGTCATCCAATTTTTGTGTGGAGCCGCACCTAACCCGTTCCAGTTTAATGATTCCCTTATTTCGTTTATATCAGGAAACATCGCAGCGTACCTATGTCTGTTTTCATCCAACTCAGATATAAGTTCCGTACGTATAAAACGCCAGTGATTTTCACCATATCCCAGTGCGAGTGCTATAGCACGAAAACCACAATTGCCGTCCGCTAAAACATCATCCGCACCTGAAATATACGGGAAAAAGAATGATGGAATCCAGCGGTTAAACCGGAAAAAATTGTTTTTATCTTCGTCGCCCGGGATATATGAAAACTTGGAACTCTGTTGAGATAATCCATCTTTAGCTCTTGATTTTGAAGACATGGATTGACTGCGCTGCAAAGGCCCTTGTTTTGACTTCACCACCGAACTTGAATATGTTGGCGGACCTTCAAAATTTTCTCTCGGTTGAACATATGAACTATGTCTGGGGGCGTCTAATATTGTTTCTTTTTGCTTATCTTTTTTTGGACGACCCCGTGTATTTGTTTGGACTTTAGGAGCTTTTTTATCCGTTTTTGAAGGAGTAACGAAAGATTTGAAAATATTAATCAAAGATCTTTTCACGCTTTCGGGTTGGACAAGTAAATGTTTTGTCACCATCTCCATCTCTTTATGTACATCTACTTGAACCTCCCGTACAATATACGCGGGTGAAAAATCTAGCTTCCTCCAAAAAACATCAATGGCATCGAGCGGGATACATTGGCCTATAAAATAATATATTAAATAAAATATAATAAAAGTTTTCATGAAAAAATAAAAAACGTAAAAGAACATTCACCTGTTTGAAAGTAATTGTTTAATTTACAAGCACACGGAAGACCAAAGCTGGTAAAAAGATGGCAGCCACATGATTCTTTGGATATAATTAGATGATGTATCCTGTTAATCTCACCGACTAACATATCCAAAGCCGCAATAGAAACGTTACCTCGCAGCAATTTAAGCACTTCATGATTATGCTGCACCATAAGCATGATTTTGCTTTTGGTAAAACTTTCTTTTATAGCAATTTCCTGGGTAGCTAAGATATTATTAATGAAAGGAATAAATCTATCCAGGGTGCTATTGGTTGCTTTCAGGTAACTTTTCAACAACGAATGTTGGCTCTCAACTCGGTTCGTTGTGTGCTGACCGAAGTTATAACTTCTATTTATCCACGCCGACACAAATCTCTCTTTGTAGGGGTCCAACCAGTTATTTTTTAGGTACATCAGCACTCCTATTAAAAAAAATGCACTTATTTTTATATAAATATACATATATTTTTAAGAATAACACTAGAAAACTTACTTGAATGGTTGGACACCAATCTGCGATAAAGCCGGTCGTAATTATAAGCGTATATGTCCTCCGTTTCAGAGTTAATAAGTACCGACCACACATGCTGAAAAGCACCCCACTCTTCATTTGAAAAACTCGCCTTACAATGTTTAGCAATATTTTCCGAAATATGCCATCTGCAAAGTAATCGAACAGCACTCGGAAAAACTTCTTCTGACGCATTCATCAGAGCGAGGTCTCGGTCGGTTAGTATAACACGGGGCTCCATACACTTATCTTCCAGCGTTGCTTTTAGTTGCTCTAACACCCATCTGAAGTTGGCTTCACGCTCATAATCAATGAATGCGTGAGCAACAGAAAAAGATTTCAGGGTGGATGTCACACCAACCATTTGAACAAAAGGCATTTTATACAAGTTAGTCTTGTATGTTGTGTCAATCATCAGCACGTGTGGGTAAGCACGCCATAATGTGTGAGATGTGGGATGTATAAAAAAAACCCCGTCGACGGTATTTGTCGGTTCCTCAATGTGAGGGGTGTAAATATATTGATGTTGTTGTAGTATAGAAAAAAAAACCTGCATTGGGGTTTCACCAATTCTGGTGGACTTTTTTATTTTTGCCCGAGCATTATATACGGTTCGTAACCCAGACACGTTATTGGGATTTTGTTCCCTCAACGTGCCTAGAATGTTTCGAGGGTCAATATTTTGCTCGGTCAGATTCCTTACAGTAGAAAGCTCATTTTCGGTGAGCCTCATTGCGTATGCATGTCCTTCCAGGTGTTCAGCAGGTTCATGGTTATGAGTATCATCCACAACAACTATAATCCACCATCTCTCTGCATCTGGTACTTACCCTGCAATTCAAATTGACAGTTTGTTTTTTTCGTGCCACTTTTTCTTAGAGTGGATGCTCCCTTATATACACCACCCCGATCGCATTTCAACCAAATTTTAACCACCAAACCATTCGAATTTCTTTTTGAACGTTTGGTGACAATAACGAACCCATTATCTCGCCCCACTTTAGTTGCCCAATCAACTAATTCTTCACGAGATGAGAAAACCTAATCAATTTAATATTTTTAGTTAGTTATTACTAAATGATAGTAAAATGAAAGTAAAATTAAATATGATATATCTTATAACCTGATTCGTGTCGTATAAACCCTTTTTACCGGAACCAGAACCGTCATTATCCCCGCTGCTATCGCCACCGTTATCACCCCCGTCATCGCCGCCGTCATTCCCGCCGTAATTGGACGCGAACTGTCCTGGATAGTTTGAAGCAGCCTCTTCGTAATAACCGTAACCCTCCTGAGGGTAATAGTTATATTCCGAACCAAATAAATAGTTGCTATCCCAGAAAGACATCGTAACGTTAGATATTAACGTTTATATAGTACTTGAAATGGAATATTGCGTTTATGTAGTAGTTGAAATGAAATGAATTTATATCGTTGAATTATGAAATGAATTTATAAACTAACGTTTATATAGTAGTTGAAATGGAATATTGCATCTCGTCACATAATTAACACGAATATCGAGGAATATTACGTCATATCAAATAATGTAATAAATACAAATTTACACGACTATCGAGGAATATTACGTCATATCAAATAACGTAATAAATACAAAATTACACGAAAAACGAGGAATAATATATCTCGTCAAATTATTAAAAGTGAAACTAGGACCCGTAAGTAAGTTCACGGCCCGTAAGACGAATTCCATACGGGCCGTGAAGAAATTCACGGGCCGTAAATAAACACGACCGTGATCATGTTCACGGGCCGTTACGTTTTTGAATCACGTTTCTGAATGACCGATTTGACTTGCGGCAGACCATACGGCCCGTGAAGGGCCTTACGGGCCGTAAAGAGGGCGTCCAGATATCCTGGAGGGCGTCTCTTTAGTAGGCCCCTTTCCACCATCATCCTTCGTTTTCCTTTTCCAGTTGCTTATTATTATTATTCTAATTATTATTATAACAATAATAATATTATATTATTATATATAATTAAATACTTATGTCGGTGGGTTTCTTTTTCATTTAAAGAATTACTATTCTATTCAAGGCTTTTTATATGGTTTTTTTTGCGGTCGGTATTTTGATTTTGGTTTCGGGTTACTTAAAACTCGCATGGACGCGGCAACTATTTTAGTTTATCATATAATAATAGTAGTAGTTCAAATTATATCTATTTTAAAAACTTTATTATATAATATTATATGTTTATTTTAATGTGTAAATGATGAAGTAGCCGTTAAGGTTATCGACGGAGTGAGAGTCGTAGCGGCGAGTTTGTTTTACCTTTCTACACGCTTTAGGATTTTACATTGGAATGGTAACTGTTACATTTTGTTTGACATTTGCGTTTTGATATTTGGGATCATGACGAAAGACCCCGCGCAAACACAGCGGATAAGCTTGAATTCACAGCGGACATTTGACATAATCATCCTCGGTCCCAAATCGACCAAACCATCTTCCATCTCCGACCAAATCAACAGTCGACAACCGTTTGACCTTCCAACACCATCGCGAACCCACCATCACCGAAACCATCAACCAACAATCGACCATCATTATCGCACAACCTCCTTCGACGCGTGACCACAACAATCGACAATCCCCTGTCGACCGAGACCCCTATCGACAGCTTCATTCAACCGCAACCATCAGTATCATCTGCAACCATCCCCTGCCGGCTGACACCCACCATCGACCGCCACCAATCGCTGCCTCCAGATCATCATCTACATCAGCCTCCAACATCTAAAACGCATGATACCCACACCTTGCTTAACTCGATCGCTACAATAATCACCATCAGAAACACCATCGAAGAACCCATCGTTGTCGTCGAACTTAACTATTGCTTGTGATTCGCGATCGGGAGAGAGGGTTGTAGAAAGTACCGTGAGAAGAGGGGAAGAAAGCAATCTGATTTTTTTTTGTTTAGAACTCCAAAACCGACATAGAGTTTTTGTTTTTAAAGAAACTCCAATTTATGGTGATTGTAAGTTAAATTTACTATTCACTGATGTATGTTAAAATTTAAATTTATGTTGTTAACTTATCAGTTGGTTTTTGATTTTGTATATGCAGCACTGGAACAGAGCATTCTGCACAGGTATGTTAAATTTATGTTGTTACGCCTGTAACATCGCGTATTTTGTGTAATAAAAGTTAAAATTTTATTCGTCGATGTTGATAATTACAATAATTATAATAATAATAATAATAATAATAATAACAATAATAATGAAAATAACATTAATAAATAATAACAATAATAATAATAAAAAATACAATTGTTTATAGAAATATATACTTTTAAACCAAGTGCAGGGGGGTATTTTGAAATTTATGAAACTTAAAAATTAAGTTTCTAGCATAAAATATAAACAACCTAAACTACAGGGGGCCAAAGTGTAAATTTTTTTAAAACCCCTTCTCCCCCGTCAACACCCGTTTTTTTCCGGCGACTCGCCGGCGAGATTCCGGCCAAACTCCGGCGAAGCCGAAAACAACAAAATTTCATCATTTCAACTCGCAAAACCGGTTCCAATACCCTCGTGGACTAGATTCGAACCTAAGGCAACCATTAAACACGTTTAAACTTCGAGAAATTCGGATCCAAAGCAAACACATCGAAATCACAAAATCCCCGACCAAAATCAGTCAAATTATTCCAATTTGAACCCCACAATCACACCGAAAGTTTCTTGGATCCAATTTGGATTGAATTCCAACACAAAAACGTGTTGAATTGGTCAAACAAACGGTTAAATTCTTCACTTTATTCTCGGATTCGTTACAGCTTGATAATGCACTCAAACAACCACAATAAACAAATTAAAGCTACCAAAACGGTCATTTATACACACCCAATCGAAATCCAGTGCCAATTTTACCAAAAACAAACACAAACACTGAAATCAATCTTCATCTTCATCGCGACCTGCAACTCACTCGAACACTACCTTCGGAGTTTCAAAACCTGAAATTGATTAGGGGCTTTCACTCTCGATCATCATCCAAAGCTTCATACAAATTTAATTTGATTATCATCACGGTTAGAGCAACATTCGATTGGCACCTAGTCGCGGACCTATCTCGAACTCAAACTCATTGAATACACCATCTTAACAGGTAATTAATACATCTATAAACTCGGTTTTTCATGGGGAATAAAAGCCCCATGATTTCAGTAGCAATAATGATCGAATCGGGGTTCAATTGGACGGGATTCGATCTAGGGTTCATATGGTGATTTGGGATTGAAGCAGATGGTGTTTAAAAGAATTAAAGGCCGAGAATTATCGCGGCCACGGCCTTTGGTTCACCGGTTCCCACGCTCTAACTCAAACAGAAGGTCCCGGGTTCGACCCCGGGCACCTACATTATTTTTTTTTAAGGCCTTTTAAGCCTTTAAAAATTCAGAAAAAATTCTAAAAATCATAAAAACATTTTCACAAACATAACAAATTTTTAAAACAACTTAACTACTTTCTGAAATTCATTTTTATATTTTATTCATTTTTAATTGTTTTAAACAAATAAAATAACTAATTATATTTTCTACCAATTAATAATTAGTGTATAATATATAATTATACAATAAATAGATTGAATCCAATATATATACATAGGTATATATTATCCAATTATCAAAACAATTTTTATTTGATTAAATTACATGTATATAATTTTATATAATCGTATACAATTTATAACTCGTGTATATACTTAACATACAATATATAGTTAAGTTCACTTATGTATAAATGTATTATATACATATAATCATGTATATAATTATACATATAATTACTTGATTATATATAATTATGAATATAATTATACATATACAATTTATTAATAAATTGTATAAATGTATAACTTACACGTATAAATTTTATTAAAGTTCTTGACATAATCACTTTCAATAAATTCGTTTATTTCAAGACATTTCAAACCAAATAAAATTTATCAATTTAAACTACCATAAAAATCCTAATACATTCCCAAATTCCCAAATCGTTATTATTCTAACTCGAGACACCGTTCCTTAGGTTAATTATAAGGAAATCGTTGGTGTCTAAACTATCACGTCCAAATTCCAATCTCATCAATCAAGTGAGTATTCATATCCCCGTTTTATATCATTTCCTATTTGGGGGAAATCATGTGATACAATATATTCTATCATGATATTCTATTGTTATTTCATTTTCAATTCAATTCAAGACAGGTTATGTTATTACTTGCAAATACGTGAACGTACTGTGATAAACTGGACGACAGTAAAACCCTAATTCAATCAATCAATCCTGGTATCAATGGTAGATCTACTGGTTTGGATAACCCACCCCACATGACTTACGAGTGGTGATTATACCAGAGGCAATTAGTCAATCTATGGTGTTGTGTGGAGTCTATTATATGCAAGTGTCAAGTCAAGGGGTTTATATTGTGTCGGTTTATCTATATGCTTCGCGGTTGCCATATAAGTCTTAATATTATCTTGTGAATTGAATTACAATCGATGGATCAATCAATCAATCTATATGTATATTCAAAACTGTGATTACTCACCAGCTAACTCGTTAGCTGACTTTATTTTCTCACATGATTTCAGGTTAAGCAAGATAGTGGACTTCTACGTGCTCATCTAAGACTCGGACCTAGTTAAAATAAAAGACGATTATTATTTGTGGTTTCGATTGTTGTATTTGTGTATGTTGAACTTATTTTATCTTGTAATCTGATTGTAATATTATTTCCACTATTAGACAACCATGTGTTATGAACAATCCATCATTCCCTCGTCCGCTCCGATGATTCCGCCGTCGGTCGGGGTGTGACAACGCCTTCTTACTTTTATCAAGATTTAGAGATTTTGCCACCACGAAGCTGATCACAGTTGTATGTTTATGGGCTATCTGCAATATGTTATCTTACTTTTGAGGTACATGAGATTAATTCATCCTTTTAGCCTGTGAATGGCAGCCCACTCACTAAAACCGTTGATTCTTTTCTATAATTCTATGTACGCCTGTCTCTTGACTCACTTGATAGGCTTTTGGTTAAGGTAGGCATTAAGGACATGATAAGCTCATTGACTACCGAGGTAGTCTTTAGTTTACTTTAGGCATTAAGGATCCTGATCAGCTAAGTTTCTAATTCACAACATCTGAGATGACATGCATACAATAGATCAGGCATAATTATAGAATTCATAGGTTTTTTTTTGCATAAATACTCATCTGTTATATTTTTGTTTCTATATATAATGAGTTGGTATATTTGTGAATTATGGTCACTAACAGTTTATTAGTTTAATGGAATACCATATTCTGGCTAACTGATTCCTGGGCATCAGAAAGAACGGTACATCATTAGAAGATTTACAGTTGTTGCCAGCAAAATCTGTGTTACTAATATTTTAGTAGTTGCTGATATGTATGTTAAAGATAATATTCCGCCTTGTATTGTTGTAGATGAATTGGGTATGAGTATGAATCTGTTGACCATAATCAGGGTCAAAATAGATGACATGGAATTTGAAGTTCCACATTAAGGTATGAGAGATGGTAACTTACATCTACTAATTTAGGTTCAACAATATTATGTGTGTGTATATCTCTATGCCTGTATATATTTGTGTATTTGTCGATAATTAGGTGATCACGGGTAAGCTATCATTTCTGTACGAACCATAAGCTTTCTACGTGTTCTTTTCCTACTTTCTATGGGGCTTTGATGTTGGGTTCACATGATCTTACTTTATGTTTAGCTGATTGGGAAATACATGATTGGAAACAAAAAGACAATAATAAGAGCAGAGCTTGAAACAAAAGAACAATGGCAAGGATTGTCGAAGATATAATCGGGTTTTTGCCAGGTTTTTACATGGAATTCTCGCCGCAACGCGCGAGGAAACCTACTAGTTAATTTTATTTTGCCATTGTAGTTTTGTTGATTTGATGAGGGTGGACGATAACGTGACACTTATATATATATATATATATATACATATATATATATAAGGTTAGGATCTTTGCAGTACCACATTTAAAAACAGAACTGAAAGAACCATTTATAACCATTGATTTTCAGAATCAAGGGTGGATGTGATTAAGGATAGAAATTGAAACTTTAGTACACCAAAGAAATAAGAAAAGTAATAAAAAAGGGCATTTTGGTCTTTTCCAATATTCTTAAAAATGGAAGTTGCCGGGTTTTAGAAACAAAATCCCCAAATCATAGGGTTTGCGGTTACATAATCGGAAGGAAGAACACATCGAGCCCTAATCCGATTGCATCAAAAGGAAAACTTGAAGAACCCGTCGAACCCTATTCTCTGTTTGCGGCATTTGGCGTCGAAGAACAGTAGTAAGTAAATCTGATTATAGTTTTAGGATTATGAATTTACATATTTGTAACCGTGATTAAAACTTTGTTGTGTTGGTCGACGGTATCGTGTAAATCAATCATATGGTATTCAATGTCGTTTATCTGTTTACAATGTGTACAATTGCTGGTAGTTTATTAAGTATATGAAACATTGTTGTTTGGAATTTACGTACATGTAAACCTGTAATTTGGTTTGTTGGTCGACGGTATTGTGTGAATTGTTAAATCGCGGTTAATGATACAAGGTAACAAATAGTACACTACATATGGTTTGATTATTAGTAATGGAGGTAATCTGTTCGTTTGGAATGGTAGTGTTTATGGTTTACTGAAACTGATAGGGTTTGAACATGAAACTGATATTTGAATAATTTAAGTTATGTGCTGAGGAATACATTTGTGTAAATCAATCATATGGTATTCAATGTCGTTTAGCTGTTTACAATGTGTATGATTCCTGGTAGTTTATTCAGTATATGAAACATTGTTGTATGGAATTTACGTACATGTAAACCTGTAATTTGTTTTGTTGGTCGACGGTATTGTGTAAATTGTAAAATCGTGGTTAATGATACAAGGTAACAAATAGTACACTACATATGGTTTGATTATTAGTAATGGAGGTAATCTGTTCGTTTGGAATGTTAGTGTTTATGTTTTACTGAAACTGATAGGGTTTGAACATGAAACTGATATTTGAATAGTTTAATTTATGTGCTGAGGAATACATTTGTGTAAATCAATCAAATGGTATTCAATGTCGTTTAGCTGTTTACAAAGTGTACAATTCCTAGTAGTTTATTCAGTATATGAAACATTGTTGTATGGAATTTACGTAAATGTAAACTTGTATAAGTTTTTATATTTGATTTGTAAATACAATTGTGTAAAACAAATGGTATTGATGAAATAAGGAGAAACCTGAGAAAATATGTTTTAACTGTATAGAATGATTGTAGTTCATTCAAATCAATATACTTGTTATATGAACATAACATACATGTAAATTTGTAATATGTTTGTATACATGTATGTAAATACACTTGTGTAAATTAATATGTAAATATGTGTATTATCCTTGTTTGTAACAAAGTGTACAGTTTTTATTTAAAACATATACATTACATTATAATTGTTGGTGTGTATACATTTTACTAATGGTAAACATTTTATGCAGTTAACAAAAATGAGGTTTCATTCTTTGTCAAGTAAGTTTATACATTTTGTAAATAACTTTTTAAATGTAGAAGTTAGTGATATATGAAATGAGCATATACTTGTATGCAGGACGTAAAAGCGGTAGAATTGCAAGGAAAACTTCTTTTTCGAAGTTTAAAAATAAGGCTGATAGCCCTGTTATAGTTGGAGAGTCAGATGTTGACAATAGCGAGTCTTCAGAAGGAAATTACGGTGAAGAGCCGTGTGAAGACAATGAAGAAATTTTGTTGGATGAAGAAATTTCGCCTAAAAATACAGATGATAAGTTAAATGAAGCAGCAGGTATGATATTATGATTTAAGAAATATAATTTGGTATTTTAATATTTTGTGGAAACAATGAATGTTGGTGTATATTTTTGTTGACAGATGACGGTGCGGATGTGGATGGTAGTTTTGGAAATAAAAGAACAGGTAAAAGATCACAAAAGAAGCGAAAAGATGTAAAGACAAAAAAGAGTAAGTAAAAAAAGCATACATTTAATTTATACAAAACAAGATTAACATTGATGTAAATTATTTAGCAAATATAATATGTGTACCTTAGTAGTTGTGTTCAATATATATCTGTTTAATATAAATATGAAGTATTGTAAATAAATTTCTATGGAAAACTAATATTATTTCTGAAAAATGTATATATTACAGAGGGTAAGAGGAGTAGTAAAAGATTGGGTAAATGCTCATTCTTGAAAGGATCTGAAGTTGGGAAAAAAAAGACAAAAGAATGTGTAAGAGGAAAAAAGGAAAAAGTTGCAAATCAGGGGAAAAAAATGAAAGGTGGTGATGATAAATTTAAGTTGGTGATGAAAAGTGGTGTAAGGCAAGAAACTATTTGTAAAGGTATAAGTATTTGTAAACTGATTTACATACATGTTTAAACATGATTTGTTATATGTATAAATTACTGAAATGAAATATTTATTTGCAGGTAAGAAGCGGTTGGCATTGAGAATGGATGAAGAGGGTTCATCCAAGAAAAAAAAATCAAGCAATGATGATGATTATTTCAGTATAAGAGCTCGATGTATACCAATGAAGTTATGTTCGGTTTTAGGTTCGTTGGGTAGGAAGCAAAGGCAGGCAGTTATAGACATAGGATTTGGTAGAATACTAGAACTCAAAGCACATCAGATTCCTACGAAATTAGGGTATTTTGTGGTAGAAAATCTGAACACAGAAACAATGGAGATAACGTGCAAGAGAGGATCATTGAAGGTAGATAGCGATGCAATTCACACGTTGTTAGGGTTGCCAAATTCAGGAATTGATTTGGTGTCAGTGGAAAAAACAACAGTGTGGACAGAATTAGGAAAGAAGTGGAGGGATAGATATAAATCTAAGCTGATTAGTTTAAGGGATATTGTTAGGAACATAACATTTTCAAATGATGACGACGGTATAATGTTCAAATTGGATTTCATAGTGTTGTTCTTGAACACAATGGTAGAGTGTCATAAAAACAGTAAATGTAAAGTTGGTGTTTTAGATCTTATAAGTGAGGATGTGGAATTGTCAGATATAGACTGGTGCGGTTATATCGTGTCTAGGATCAGAAAATCGAAAAATAAATGGAGGAGAAGAGACTTGAACTCTCATTTCCAAGGCGCCTTAACAATACTTACGGTATTGATCTACATTTGTGTCAAACAAAAAATATAAATTGTATTGTTTGTATGTAACTGTTTTACTCTTAATGCAGCTTTTATATATTGATGGGACTACTTGCAAAGGAATAAACGATCAGCGTTCAATGAGTCCTATTAGTTTCTGGACATTTGAGAACCTAGGGATGAGAGAAGATTTGGAAATAATGAACGGAGGATTTGGCAACGGGTACATGCGGGTATTGTATGTCGAAAGTGATGAAGAAGAGAATGAAGAAGAAAGTACGGATGATGAGGGGACTAACGTTGATGATGAAGGAAGTGATTACTCAGCAGATGTCTGTGAAGTTCCTGGGTTGGAGGTAATGTGGTTATATATTATGTAATATATAAACATAATGAAAATGACATTTAATATGTATTTTTACACATATGTAAAATTGATATAGTTCATAAACATTTAAGTTACACATTTTATAACATTTTATTCTTACATATGTGCTGCATGAACTTATATGTTGGTTTACATATGTGTAAACTAGGCTGCTGGGATCCTGAGCAGTATACATTGATATATTGGTTTACACAGCTGTAAATGAATCTAAACATAAGCATGAATGTGGCATATGGCTATAAAACAACTGTAAAAATGTACATTATAACTGATTTAAGAAAAGTGCTGCATGAACTTATATGTTGGTTTACATATGTGTAAACTAGGCGGCTGGGATCCTGAGCTGTAAAAATGTACACATTTTATAACATTTTATTCTTACGTATAATCTACTTCATTAGACAACAGTAATTAAACCTACATACACATTTACATGTGTGTAAACCAATATATAAATGTATACTGCTAAGTATACCAGCAGCCCAGTTTACACATATGTAAAAGTGATATAATTATTTATTAATAATTTATCACGCTAATTGTGAATCATGATCATACAGAGTACGGTGTCAAAATTAAAGACCCATCTGAACTGGTTGCTAACAGAGAGGAAAAGGTTCGAGAAGCTAGTAATTGATGCGTATAGAGAATATCCTGGTAGTAGCGAAGTTAAGGATTGTATACAGAAATATAATGATGGATTCAAGCATGGTATATGTATAGATAACATTGCGAGAAGTGACGTAGTGGAAGAAGCTGAGTTGGAATCTCCTGTTAGAGAAGAAAATAGAGAGGGAGTAGAAACAACAGCAGTAGATAAGCAAACGGTTGTGTTTCATACGCCTTTGGAGAACAGATTGGTTGTGTATAGTGGTGCGGTAGATGAGGGTGTAAGTCTGACGTAATCATCGTTTAAAATAGTTGATTGGGCCCAAAATAGAATGAACAGTACCTTATTACGAAACTCGAAGTTGATGACAACCATGATTACTTCACCAATACCAAGTTTTAGCTTAGGGTTAACACAAGAATTTAATGATGTTGTAAGAAGTGACTGTGTAGATGAAAGATCAATGAGAGAAGATAAGGAAACAGACAGGGTTAAAGAAAATGATCAGTCCAGACCCAAAAGATTGAAGAAACTAGCTGATGCATGCAAGTCGCCATACTTGGTTCGTCCAGTTAACATAAATAAGGCTGTTACAGATGATGAATTGAAAGTGTGGTGTTATATAATGAAAGAAACAAATGATGTAGAGTAAGTTCATTCTAACTATTGTATATTAGCTATTAAATCTGTTTTTTGCTATTCGTACTATGCATAAAAAATGATTACTTGTATCTTTGAATGTAGGAATGATGGGGATGCAGCAGCAGTAGAGTTAAAAGAAGTTATTAATGAATTCAGGTAAGTAATAAAGTGTTTTTTGTTACATTTGTAAAGTGTATTTAAATATTTCTAATATTATGTTTACATGCGTTAATGAGAGCAGTGATAAAGTATTTGAAACAAAGAATGGTTTTGTAACAAAAAGATTCTTGCTAAGGTCACTGCTACCTGAGGAGACTGTTTTGAGCAATGTGATAGATTGTTGGGCATCAGTACTGAACTTAGAAGAAATAAACAAAAGTGCTGAATCACCTAATAGGTTGTTCATGAGTACGGGAGTGATAGTAAGTAAAAATTGTGGTTTGTTGAATATGGTAATTTACATTGGTGAATAATTGTAATGTAAAATAACATTTTTAATGTTCCTTCGCAGACTAATGCAATGTTAGAAGATCCTAAACTTGATAATGTTGCCCGGCTTGATTCCTTTAGAGACAACTTGAGAAGTGTCATAGATGGTGATGAGAATAAACTGTACATGAAGAATGTTGATATTGTTATGTTCCCAATATTAGAGTCGAACCACTACTACTTAATTTGTTTTGATCTGAAGGACCCGTACATTGAAGTCCTGGACAACATGCATCATACTAGAAGCTTTGTTAGTGTGACAAATTCCAATGATTTCCATAAGAAGGACACAGTGCTGAAAGTGGTAAGTATATCTTTTCAATAGACCAATTAAGTGTAATTATGTGATAGAATGACATATGTAACAGCAACACATATGCTATGTTAACATGTATGTAAATATGAAGCAGATTAACTTAGATGTGTTTGAGCATTAGTTAATCCAAAAAAATATATTAGGCTACTGTTTTTATTATAATGATGAACATGTAATAGTGCAAATGGTATGTAAGGTGTAAAATAGTCACAAGCATGACACATATTTAATGCATAAGATGTAAGTCTATAATAAAATGAATGAAATGTATAAAATAAAACAATACTAATTGATTTAATATGTCATTGTCCTTGTAGAAAGATATATTTACAAGATACTTGATGTACATTGGGCATAAGAAGGTTGAAGGATTAAGGGCTTGTAACCCTATGAAAAGGATGTTGAGTTGGGCGACAAAAAATAATTCCATTGACTGTGGGGTGTTTCTTATGAGGCATATGGAGTCATACATGGGAAGCAAAGTAAAGCGTTGGAGTTGTGGCTTCAAGAAGGAAGGGCCTGGACAGGATGCGCAGTTGGAAAATCTAAGGATCAAGTACACGTACAAAATACTTACATCCGATGCGAACATACACAAAGACAAGGTTACACAAGAGGCTAGAAGCATAGACTTGGTGGCTGAATTTGGTTGAGAGCAGAAGATGGTTAAGTGTGGATTGTATGTTTCTTTAATAGACAAATATATTTTGTTGGGAAACATTATGAATATCTGATTTAGTAGAAATTTAATGGTTTCTTTTGTTGAACATGTAAACCAATATATTTTGGGATTTGATTAATGGATGAATGGTTTTAATTTGGATGAATTATATGTCTTTTTTGATTATATTCTGTAATTTGTTTAATCATTGAATTGTTGAAATGTAAATATATTATGTAGTTGCAGGTATGCATTTTTGATATGCTTGATAATAATTTACACTTATGTAAATTTTAGTAATGTTATTAAAATAATGGTCATGCCTAAAAAAGGGTTTGTTAACGTGACATCTGTGTAGAAGTTGTTGTTGATGTAGTTGTAAATGAATCTAAACATAAGCATGAATGTGGCATATGGCTATAAAACAACAAAAAATGTACATTATAACTGATTTAATAAAAGTGCTGCATGAACTTATATGTTGGTTTACATATGTGTAAACTAGGAGGCTGGGATCCTGAGCAGTATACATTTATATATTGTTTTACACAGCTGAAAATGAATCTAAACATAAGCATGAATGTGGCATATGGCTATAAAACAACTGTAAAAATGTACATTATAACTGATTTAATAAAAGTGCTGCATGAACTTATATGTTGGTTTACATATAAGGATCCCAGCCGCCTAGTTTACACATATGTAAACCAACATTCATGCTAAGGATCCCAGCTGTAAATGAATCTAAACATAAGCATGAATGTGGCATATGGCTATAAAACAACTGATACAATGTACATTATAACTGATTTAATAAAAGTGCTGCATTTACACATATGTTGGTTTACATATGTGTAAACTAGGCGGCTGGGATCCTGAGCAGTATACATTGATATATTGGTTTACACAGCTGTAAATGTGTATGTATGTACAATCACTGCTCATAAATGAAGAAGATTGTATGTATGACTAAAATGTTATTAAATGTGTACCTTAAATGCATAAATAACATGTCGTTATCGATATAAACAAAATAGAAAACGTATACTGTTAAAAAACTGAATACTGAAATATTTAGACTATTTTACACAAATGTAAAGTACAAATGCGTAAATGACATGTCCTTACTGACAGAAAATGAACACCAAAAAAAAAGAACCAATCTTCGATAGTGACCAAAATGTACAAATGAGAAAACATGTAATACGTAGGGGGGACGTTTGCTGTTGATCAATAATTATACTGATGGATTTGCTTCAGCGGCCTTTATCTTCTTTGGACAATTTCGAGAATCATGATCATTGGTATATGTATTACATGTCCAACAAAATCTCTTTGGTTTTTGACTGCGTGTAATAGCTTTCTCACCAGGTCCAATCAATCTTCTATTTGTTCCACAACCTTTGTTCCTAATGCCTTGAGGTGGGTTAACATCTACTTCCTGTTCTTTCGAATGTCCAGTAAGTTCCTTAATAACAACACCCTTGTTTTGTCGACGCGCTTGGTATGGGAAATCTTCGAGGATTTTATGATTCAGCTCCTTAAGATTGTCTATCAGAAGTTGCAGACCATCTGTGTTGCCACCCAAATGCTCCGCACATTGTTCAAACAAATCAAAAGCCTCGTGCCTCAATCTTGTTTTTTCATTTGTAATCAGCCCATACCTGTTTTCCATATTAAAAAGTCTTTTGGACAACACATTCCTCATCCATCTCTTCGATAAATACATGTTAGGTATCTCATGAATGTTCTGGTTTTTATAAACACAAAAAACATGTCTACATAAATACCCAATCCTTGTGAACAACATGCATGAACAAGTGGCTGAATGATCGTTAAGATTCAAAATAACCTGCATATTATAAAATGAAAAATCTGATTGTGGAGCATTGTATGGGATGTATAAACATGAATTGAAATATAAACATAAATATGTACCTTGAACTCGCCAACCAAACCAGACTGTTCTTTGTTGTGGGAAACAATATAAATCTTAGAATTTCCAACAACTTCACAAGTTGAAACACTACAAAACCATACTGCTTTTACAATCTCCTTTTGAACCTCATCAAAAATGTTACGCGTGTACACGCAAGATGCATGTTTTTCAATTTGTAAACGTGTTCGTAGCGAAGGTTTCGATGTGCTAGTACCATGCTCTAATAGCCGTTGTTGATAACGTTGACCCTCGATTGTTGAATCAAAACACAACAAAAAATCAACAAGAGTGTTAGAACCACTAGAATTAAGTTTGAATAAAGCATTAGAGCTCTCACATCTGGATGTTGTTTTCATTAGACAACACATTGGAATATCTTTAAAATATGCGGGAACCCATTGTTCCCTTATGGCAAACATATCACATAACCATTCATGATGTTCGAGGTTGTACTCACCCATAAGTAAACGCCATCTTTCTTCGAAAACTGTAGGTTCTATGAATACATTCCATACTAACTTGTGGATTGCTCTGTGAATTTCATTGTTCTTTGAGACATCACCAGACACCTATTATAACATACAAATATTTAAATGGAAATTATGAACATGCAAGTAAAAAATATGTAGATTCATTTACAACTGTTTTACATTTGTGTAAAACAGTAAAGGGATGTGTGCAGATCAGGACAGTATCTGCATAATTTAGCTTTTGGAAACCTAAAAACTGACTTACAATTGTGTAAAACAGTTTAGTTAGTGTGCAGACCAGGACACTATCCGCATAACTTACATTTGGGAAACATATAAACTTACCTACAGTTGTGTAAATCAGTAAAGTGATATGTGCAGAACAGGACACATTCCGTAAAAATTACATTTGGGAAACCTATAAACTTACTTACAGTTGTGTAAAACAGAAAAGTGATATGTGCAGAACAGGATACTATCTGTACATTTTGTGTAAATTAAAGTACGTACATGATATGAACTTAACTTGATAAGAAAAAATATGATGTATTAATTATGTTTTGATGTACCTTCTTTGGGAGTTTTTTTGTGATATGCCACATGCATAGACGATGTTTAGATTCGTTTAGAACGGCAGCAACAGCTTGCTTCATTGCGGCATCCTGATCCGTTAGAACTAATGTAGGTTGTTTACCGTGTGCATGAATAAACAATTCTAGTAACCACTTATTGGAATCAATTGTTTCATCATATAACAAACCAGCACCAAATGTGACACATTTTTTATGATGGTCTACACCGGTAAAAGGAACAAAAATCATGTTGTACCTGAAAAAAACCAAAGTTAGATAAAACTAAAATAAAATGGACTAATAGTGAGTATATAACTTACTGGTTCGTGTGGTAAGTGGCGTCAAATGCTAAAATGTCTCCAAATACGGAGTAACTGCACTTAGAAACATCATCCGCCCAAAATAAATACCTGAGTTCACTTTTAACAGCTTTGCAATCGAAAGTGAAATTTTGCCAATTCACTTTACGTTGATTTAGAGTATCAATAATCATCTGAGCATCTCTATTACCAATGAACCGCCTTATGTCCCTACTAAAATTCTTATAGTCGGTAACCGTGCCACGAACCATATGTTGACCACCCTTAATTGCGGTCTGGATCTTATGAGCAACATTTGGTCCAACGTTAGCAATTCGAGCCCTGTGTATGAACTCTTGATCAGAAAAGTTCAACTGACGACGCTTTCTCGTCAAATCTTGATTATTACTGTCTACAAGACCATGGTTGTGTTTCTCAACAAAATCATAGATAATAAAATGCCCATTCTTGAATTTGACCCTTATGCAGGCAGGGCATTCAGTAACCTTGATAGAAGATGTTCGTGAAGGTCCATAAGATGATCCATTATTCCTAGAATCAAATTGTTGACCACGAGGCTTACCGGACTTGCAACATAGAATATATTTATGCGTAATGACGCCATGTTTCTTCTTAGCAATGGATAATCTTATATCAAAACCAGCAATCTCAGCATATAACTGATAGATAACATAAACGTCATCCTAATTAGAAAATTTTGAACCAACAATTGGTTTTAAATCTTCAGGCGAGTTAGGTATCTAGTATTTAGTTCCATTAGGAGAATGGAAGAAGTTACTGCAAATTGATTCCTCTTTACCATCATCATTCATAACTACAAATAAACATGAAACAAAAAAATAATAAAAAGTTATGTCTACTGATTTACATAAATGTATAACTTTATAAATCAAGCAATTAAAAAAAACATTGGAAAATATGTACTACCTTCTGGTTGAACATGATTAAAAACATCCAATTGTTCATTCAAATAGGATGAATCTTGATTAATGTTACATGACGATCCATCATTGACATTGTTATGCATGTTGATAACAACCATCTGAAAAGCAATATGAATATACACCTGCGGGAAAAAATCAAGATAAAGGTCCAAAGGTTCTGTACAACTACGTAAATCTGAACTAAGAATCTACTCAAAATATATCTACATCTGAACCCATACAAAAATAGGTGTGTATAAATTTACATATACGTAAACCTGAACAAATTATACAGAACATATATCCATCGTTTAGATTTTTCTATAATTATATGAATCATGTTTATTCCATACAATTATATGAATATCTTAAATTGAAAATATAATAGATGAATACAAAAATCGTTAATTGAATTTTCGAACATATAGATGCATATACTGTTAACAAGGTTCGAAACATTGCAATACCATATAAATAACACATACATCACTGGTTTATAATGACAAAATCGACTTACAGAAAGTACGAAATTGGTTATTTACGAATACAGCAGAGGATGAAGACGCGAAGATGATGAATTCGATTTCTGTTTCAGAAAATTGCAGAACTAGATAATTCAAGCATTGATTAATAGATTATGATGACAAGATCGATTGTGAGAAACAACGAAAATGGTGACTTACACAAAGACGGGAAGGATGAAGATGCGAAGATGATGAATTCAATTGATTGATCATAATCGTAATTAGAGATCCGATGATATAGACTTACCTAACTTAAATGAGATAAAAAAGGGATTTTATTTTGTGAATATTGTGTTTTTACACAATTACCCCTCATTGATATAAAATCTAAAACTAAAATAATTATCAATCAAGGGCTATAAATGGTTCTTTCGGTTCTGAAGATTTAATTAGGTTCTGTAATGATCCTGTCCCTATATATATATATGTAAAACAAAATGTAAGTTTTCTTTAAACTAACTTACTTTATGAACTTATTTATTAATTTTCATAAGATAGAAAAAGTTGACATGGCATTTCTAAATTTACAAAAAAAAACATCCATTTTATTAAAACATGAGGTTTTTTCTATATCAAAATCCAGTTATTTGTATACTTCTTGTATAATGAAACGTATACACTTGTTTGTGGGTTAACCTATTCTATTCATTTCAATTTTTTGTATTCATTTATAACAATCCAAAATTTAGTTCATTGCTAATGCATCATTTTATTTATATCTCGAGTGAATTACTCTCTTAACAGTATTTTTATTACATAAAGTGAATGTACATATAGTTGTTGGGCTGCTCAAAAACTATCATATGGATCTGGGGTGCATCAAGTAATTATTAGAAGAGATATATTTCATATTAATTAGTTTGATTAGTATTCCTTAAATAAAGGATAAGTTTGTTAGGGATAATAGTCTATTTAATCAAACTTCTGTATCTCAATTAACACAATCAACACAGAAAATCAATTCTCCTTTATGGTATTAGAGCCTAAAAACAATTTTTTTCATCTCCTTGGCTGCCATTAGGGTTCCAACGAACCTACCATGGCCGAAGAAGATGAATCAACCAAAACCACCACCAATAAACCTTCTCTACATCCAGCATACTCAGTCCAAAACATTAACACCAAAATCAAAACCCTTGATGGCAAGAAAGTCATGTACAATGCTTGGGTTAAACTCTTCAAACTTCATCTACGACCTTACAAAGTCCTCTCTCACATCGATGGCTCCAAACCTCCGCTAGAAACAGATCCATCGTATCCTGAATGGTTAGAATTGTTGGGTTTGTTGGAACATAAAATCATAGTTTAACCGTTTAAACTTTCAGAAAACGCAGCGGAAGTTTAGCATTATAATCTTGTTTATAAGCTGAAAATATGTTCATTAGATGACCATATTAATGTATAAAACAAACCCAAAGAACAAAGGATCATTTATGTGAATATGCAAGCTATGAACATATGTAAATGCACATAAAATCACAGCTTCAGTGAGCTGTGTAATACCTTACTGCAGCAGCAAAATTCAATCAAAACAAGATGTTTGATGAAGATGGAGATGCCCAAAATATAGCCAAGACTTCAAGGATAGAAGTCCTCAAGCTAGTATACCCCAAGCTCTATGCAAACACCTCTTCTTGTTAGGTAGAATTCACCAAGAACAACATGAAAAAACTGCTCAAAAACCTCCTGCTGAAGCTGAAAAACCGTAGCTTTTGGGAGAGAGAGGAGTGAGTTCAAGTTGTTGTTTGCATGTGAGAATTGTGATCATGGAATGCAAGAACCTTTCTTGCTATTAGAACACTCCAAGAACAACATGAAAACACTTCAAGAACCTCTCAAGATCCTGCTGAAACTTGCTGAAAAACCCTTTCATTTCAGCTTCAAGAAACCGTAGCTTTTGAAGAGAGAGAGGGCTGAAGTGCTTTTGTGTGTCTTGCATGTTATGTTTTTGAGAGTGTGCTTTCTTTTGTAGTTCACAAGAGAGTGGAGTAGACAAGAAAGCATGTGAGTATGTTTACAAGAGAATCTCTAGAGTTAGTGGAACACATGACAAATGCATGTGTGTGTCTTTTTGTCCACCACATGGGACGGTTTTTGTTAAACAAAAAAAGAGGATTTCTCTTTTAATTAATATTGGTTTTTTTATAAAATAGGTGATCATATTTTATAAAAGCCAAATACTAATACACACATATATTGTCTACTCTTTTAACTAGTTTATACAATTAACCATTTAATTGTATAAGTAGTATACTCTCATTATTATTTGATGTTATACAACTAATTTGTATAATACTTCAAATAATATTATTGAACAAAATATCCTAATAAATTGTTCCATCTCATATGCAACTTATTTAGAAAACCCATTTTCTAAATTTGGTGTAAATATTTAATTGCATGATCATATCATCAATTAAATATTAATTGGTGTTTGCTAAGCTTGTTATTGGGTATAACCCGACTTGGATCATAACGTACTAACCACATCAATATTCTAAGTGTCTTGGGCACATAGAATCCTACAATCTCCCACTTGCCCAAGATTCATAGAAGATTGATGCAAGCAGTAAATAACGCCTAACAACGGTTTACTACCCTTAATACGCATGACTTATGGCCATTCAATAACATCATCCCATTCAAGTACCCTACTTGAAGTGATTTAGGTGAATTAATCATCTATCCTTTTGTTACAGATGTCATGTTAAATCCAAGGACACAGAATGATCATTCCTTGTTGATTTAACTTAATCAGGCCTTAGACATCATACTCTCAACGAATAAGAGGAACAAATCCCATCTTGACTACATACGTTTCTCACAATCACCTTATGTCATACCTGAACATAGCCCTGTGTACTGACAATTATTTCATATCAGTGAAGAACTAGTTCAAGGTATAACACTTGGTGAATATCAAAACCCAATATGTATCTCAGGTCGAAGGATACCAAATGATATTCGCCTTTACTCAAATTTACTTATGATCAATCAATAAGATTCCATGTAGTAAGATTTGAGATGCGGGTTAGTCCAATATTTGTATCCCACAAATATCTATGAACCTTGGTAGCAACCCATTGCTCTATATTCATCCTTATGAATATCAACCAATCCAAGTTTATAATAGTCTTACTCTCACACTTGTTCCCACAAGTATGAACGACTACGGACATTTAGAGTAAATAATTTACTCATGGATTAAACATGCTAAATTGGAACATTAATTGAGACATTATAACCAAATAATTTTACTCAAATAATAAAGAGTTCCACATATTCAAATACATAATTTGATCAAGTCCAATCACTAGAATATCGAAGTCCTAAGGCACAAGTATGACTTTCATGCTTTGCCCTTTCGAGGAGCTTCATGAGTGGATCCGCAATATTTTGATCAAAGTGAACTTTGCGAATACATATCTTTCCTTTTTCAACATCATCCCTTATGTAGTTGAATCTCCGCTCATTGTGCCTAATCATTTGATGTGCACGGGGTTTCTTGATTTGAACAATCGCACCCTCGTCATCACAAAGACTTCTAAGGGGTCTTGAATGGTAGAGACCATCCTTAGATTAGTAATAAACCTTTTATCCATGCAGCTTCCCAAGCTACTAATGAGGCGGCTATGTGTTCGAATTCTGTAGTGGACAATGCTACCCTATTCATAATGAAGACGTACCCCGATTGTGATCGAGGATCATCTCGATCAGTTTGGAAACTAGCATTCGTGTAACCCTTTACAACTAGTTCCTCTTCATCAGATCCGTATATTAGAAACATATCCTTAGTCCTCCTAAGGTATTCCAATATACTTTCAACAGCCATCCAATGGGTGTTACACGGATTCTGCTGATATCTACTTGTCATGCTTAACGCGCATGACATGCCCAGTCTAGTGCATATCATCGCATTCATGATGGATCCTATAGCAGACGCATATGGGATGTCCTTCATGCGATCTTGCCCATCCTTTGAGCTTGGACATTGAGATGCACTCAATATTGTCCCTCTTTGAATAGGTACTATACCTTTCTTAGAGTTTACCATCTTGAACCTTTTCAAGATTTTATCAATGTATGCACTTTGGTTTAACCCTATCAACCGCCTCGATCTATCCCTATAGATCTTTATTCCCAAAATATAGGCGGTTTCACCGAGATCTTTTGTGGAAAAACAACTTCCAAGCCAGGTTTTAACACTTCCATGGTTGGAATGTCATTTCCAAATGTAGTATGTCATCAACATACAATACTAAGATTGTGATTACACTCCCACTAGCCTTTTTATACACATGAGCCTTGTCAGTATCTAAGTTTCCATGCATGTTTTGTTTTCTTCTCGAAAACCCACTTGCATCCAATCAGTTTGGAGTTAAGTGGAGTGTCAACTAATTCCTAAACTTGGTTGTCATACATGGATTGCATCTCTACATTCATGGCTTCCAGCCATTTGTCACAATCCGAATTGGACATTGCATCATGGTATGTAGTTGGCTCATCGGAGTCAACCTCATAGCATCCATCCATGAAAAATCCATATATTTCAGGTGAAATGCTAACTCTACCAGATCTATGAATGTTTTGTGTGTATTGATCAACCTCTTGATCATCGTCAACAACCTCTTGTTGACAGCTAGTGTCAACCAACTGTGTATCGGCTTGTGGATCTTGATCTTCATCAAATTCCATTGTTCTATGCGTCATTCCTTCCATAAGGAACTTGGCTTCCAAGAACTATGCCTTTCGAGCAATAAATACCTTTTGCTCTGTTGGATCGAAGAAGTAGTATCCTATACAGTCTTTGGGATATCCAACAAATATACACGTAGTGGATCGACTTTCAAATTTGTTTTGGTTGTTAAGCTTAACATAAGCTTCACTACCCAATGCCTTTTAAATATGATAGTGATGGAACTCTTTCCATGCCATATTTCAAAACGGTGTCGAATCCACTTTCTTGGTTTGGGCCATATTCAAAATACGAGCCTCGGAGAGTAGTGCGAAACCCCAAAATGATAGAGGTAGTGAGCTTATAGCCATCATAGGTCGAACCATATCCAATAGGGTTTGATTTCACCTTCTCTATCTAAACGGAGAACTTTGGTAGTTCTATCGAGTTGATTTTCTACTTCATTCTTGAAGTTTTGAACATTTCAAATTCTTCATGTTTATGTGCCATCAAGAACACATGATCATAGCGACTATAATCGTCGGTAAAGGTAATGAAGTAAGTTTCATCATACCTTGTCATTGTCTTAAAAGGACCACATACATCCAAATGTATGATTCCTAATAAGTCTTTTGCCCTCTCATTAGTACCATTAAAGGGCGTGTTGGTCATCTTACCTTGTAAACAAGATTCACACTTATCAAATGAACGATTTTCATTTGTTTTCAAAAGACCATTCTTTTAAAGTGTTCAAATCCGATTCTTGTTTATGTAACCAAGATGACAATGACAAGGATAGGAGTTACTTAAACCATTTTAAATCTCTTGGTACATGATGGGTATGATGTGTTATTATAGGATGAATCTTTATGAACCAATTCATAAATATCATTAGAAGGCATAGCCTTGAAATAATATACATCATCCTTAGCAACATAAATACCATCATTTACAAACTTTAAATCATAACCATATCGTTTTAAAAGGGAAACTTAAATCATGTTCCTAGTCACACTAGGAGCATATAACATGTTTTGAAGAACAACTTCCAAACCTTTTGAAAGTTTCAAAACATAGTCCCCTTTCTTAAAGTGCTTATTTCTTTTGAACTCTTGCAACAGATTGCAATAGTGAGTTCCACATGTGGTATCCAATTACCCATGTGCTTTGAGGAAATAACATTTAAGTCAATATGGATTATGAAAGTCATGCTTGAGGTTTGCCTAGCATCCCTCTTATTTCTCAACTCATTGAGATAGGTTGGACAATTCCCTTTCAAATGACCTATCTCACCATACTCAAAGCATGGATCGTTTTCGGTTACCTTAGGCTTCATAAGCTTAGGTTTTGGAGGTTCCGCTTTGATCTTCCCTTCCCCTTTGCCTTTGATGTGCCCTCCTCCTTTGGCAACATTTGCCTTAGGATCGGGAATGGCTTCAACATCGTCGGGGTCGGGTTGGTTAGGAATAGGATCGTCAAGGACATTTGCCTTTGCTCTTGCTTGAGAACAATTCTTAAGTTTCGAGACTAGTCCATAAGGTTATTATGGTTCAGACGATCCCTCTCTAAAATAGTTCTCAGTGATAGGGTATGGACGGTCGGGGTGGTAGCATTATTGTTTGCGGCCATTCTACAAATTTTACAAAGTTCTTTTTAGTATTTCTTAAAATTTCATTTTAATTATTAATACCCTTTATGTCTCATAGACAATTAATAATTAAAATCTAGAATCCAACGTTACATTCAAATAATGGTTAGGTGACCTTTATCCCATTATTCAAATTAACAAGGTAGTCAACTTTTGACAATTGCAACCTTTTGCAACTTCTAGCGGTATGGGATCGACTTTAAACATCATATGTAAAGTCGGCATGTTAATCCCATCAACACCATTTGGAAACCATATTTTAGGTGATCCATTCAACATGGTTTGCAAATCAAGTCACCCTACTTGCACACACATGTGAGTTTACCAACACAAGTGGTTAGGTGACCTTTATCCCACTAATGTGGTATTCCCACCTTAAGTCATAAGTTCCCTCAAAATGGTTAGGTGACCTTTATCCCATTAAGAGTTTCCAAATGACTTAAGTGTTGTGCAAAAGGACGGTGTTAAACTTGTTTAAAAAGGGATTTTTAGTTTTCATTAATTCTAGTTTTGAAAACTCTATGTACCTTGTATTTGCATGCTTTCAAATACAAGGTATCCTATGGTTCATTTTTAATAAAACCTCTTTTATTAAATCATCAATCCTTTTAATAACCTCTTATTAATCACTTAATGATTAAGAACCATAGATGCAAGGTATCTTATGGTTTATTTTTAATAAAACCTCTTTTATTAAATCATTAATCCTTTTAATAATCTCTTATTAACCACTTAATGATTAGAAACCATAAATTTCCAGCTTGTTAAGTTTGCTAATGAGTTTGTTATGCATATCCAAATATCAAACAACAATCATACAACAAACAACCAAACAAGCATAATATAAACAACCACAATGTGCATAACCATAGCTACTATTGTGACCACACTTGTTTGCCATCACAAGTGTGGTCATTTGGTCTTTCCTAAGGGTTGTATACAACACAAAATAGAGGTCTTCTTAGACTCCCACTTGAACTTGCATCCATATGCTTCAAGTCCCCTTTTTTTGTGTCTTTGATGTTCATCTTTGGGTCTTGATCTTGTGCATCTTCCTTTTACAAAATTATATCCTAATACATTTTTCTAATAAAAGAAATGCACCTAATCTATTTATTACATAACCAAATGAATAAATAATTACAACCCAAATAATAAACATAAATATTACAACCCAATTGAATGAATTAAAACAACCATTCCAAACATTGTAAGCATCCAAACAACACAAGGCCAAAAGCTAGGTTATGCACTATTATATGATCAATCATAAACATTATTCAACAAACTAAATAAACCCCATTAAACCCCAAATTTTCAGCCAACATAAACTGAAAATTAGGGTTTGTTTGTCCAAACAAACAACATCCAAATATATCAACCAATTGACATTCCTATCTTTCAAAGTTTAATCATAAGCATGAAGATATAACTTTGAAAGACATGGGGTTTATTGAATCAACAAAAATCAGCCTAATATGAGTTTATAATCATCCTCTAAAACTAATTTCTAAAGGACAAGAACAAGCAAGCTATCCACATAACCGGCTCTTGATGCCATTGTTGGGTTTGTTGGAACATAAAATCATAGTTTAACCGTTTAAACTTTCAGAAAACGCAGCGGAAGTTTAGCATTATAATCTTGTTTATAAGCTGAAAATATGTTCATTGGATGACCATATTAATGTATAAAACAAACCCAAAGAACAAAGGATCATTTATGTGAATATGCAAGCTATGAACATATGTAAATGCACATAAAATCACAGCTTCAGTGAGCTGTGTAATACCTTACTGCAGCAGCAAAATTCAATCAAAACAAGATGTTTGATGAAGATGGAGATGCCTAAAATATAGCCAAGACTTCAAGGATAGAAGTCCTCAAGCTAGTATACCCCAAGCTCTATGCAAACACCTCTTCTTGTTAGGTAGAATTCACCAAGAACAACATGAAAAAACTGCTCAAAAACCTCCTGCTGAAGCTGAAAAACCGTAGCTTTTGGGAGAGAGAGGAGTGAGTTCAAGTTGTTGTTTGCATGTGAGAATTGTGATCATGGAATGCAAGAACCTTTCTTGCTATTAGAACACTCCAAGAACAACATGAAAACACTTCAAGAACCTCTCAAGATCCTGCTGAAACTTGCTGAAAAACCCTTTCATTTCAGCTTCAAGAAACCGTAGCTTTTGAAGAGAGAGAGGGCTGAAGTGCTTTTGTGTGTCTTGCATGTTATGTTTTTGAGAGTGTGCTTTCTTTTGTAGTTCACAAGAGAGTGGAGTAGACAAGAAAGCATGTGAGTATGTTTACAAGAGAATCTCTAGAGTTAGTGGAACATATGACAAATGCATGTATGTGTCTTTTTGTCCACCACATGGGACGGTTTTTGTTAAACAAAAAAAGGGATTTCTCTTTTAATTAATATTTGGTTTTTTTATAAAATAGGTGATCATATTTTATAAAAGCCAAATACTAATACACACATATATTGTCTACTCTTTTAACTAGTTTATACAATTAACCATTTAATTGTATAAGTAGTATACTCTCATTATTATTTGATGTTATACAACTAATTTGTATAATACTTCAAATAATATTATTGAACAAAATATCCTAATAAATTGTTCCATCTCATATGCAACTTATTTAGAAAACCCATTTTCTAAATTTGGTGTAAATATTTAATTGCATGATCATATCATCAATTAAATATTATTGGTATTTGCTAAGCTTGTTATTGGGTATAACCCGACTTGGATCATAACGTACTAACCACATCAATATTCTAAGTGTCTTGGGCACATAGAATCCTACAAGAACGAGATGCGTTAATCATCCAATGGATTTGCAACACCATATCCGAAGATCTGCTGGCTCGAATACTTGACGATGACGTCATTGCAACCACTGCCAGAGAAGCATGGGTCAAGATACAAGACGTCTTCATCAACAACAAACATGCTCGGGCCGCAACTTTGAGCAAAAATTTACCAACACCACTCTTCAATCTTGCTCCTCCTTCGATGATTATTGCAACACGTTGAAAGACATAGCGGGTCAATTATCCGACGTCGACCAACCTGTCACCAAGAGTCGACTCGTTATTCAAATGGTACGAGGCTTACCTCCGGAATACGACACGGTTGCTGCCATGATTAATCAAAATCGTCCGTCTTGGGATGATGCCAGAGGGATGAAAGAATCCGAACAGCAACGCCAGGCAGCAAGAACCGGCCAAACCCGTACCACTGTACTCATCCATGCGCCGGGATCCAACACCAACCCCGACTCCTCCACGGCTGATTATGGCCGTTCACCGTACCCGAATGGCTATCGTGGTCGGAACTACGACCCTGCCAAAGCTGCTCGGGGTCGTGGTTCATCAGCTCGTGGCAGTCGTGGTTCGAACAGAGGCGGCTACAATGGGGGAAGAAGCGCTGGCGGGGGAATTGGAGTACTGGGTAATTCCAACACACCTTCAATACGGGCCAAAACTTTGTTCCATCTCCTGGCCCACCTCAACATAAGCCAACTCACCAGCCCAACCAACAACACCAATACTCTCAAGCCCAACAGTCATGGACACCTCCACCCACCCCATACCCGAGTGCGCCAGCCCAGTTCCACAATCAGGCCCATATTGCCACTACTCCAGCCCAGTACACCATTCCACCAGGTTACGACCCAAACAACAATAATGCGTTCAACCTCCAGGATCTTGGTACGGCTCTTTCTAACATGACCACAACTTACAACGACCCGCAATGGTACATGGATACTGGAGCCACATCTCATATCACCGCTGATCCAGGTAAAATCACTACTCCTTGTTCTTTATCTACAAATCCAATTTTTGTCGAAAATGGTCAACAATTGCCAATAAATGGATCCGGTAACGGTTTTATTAATTTACCAAATAAATCCTACAACCTAAACCACATAATCCACTCACCTACCATCATTAAAGATTTAATATCCGTCCGCCAATTTACAATTGATAATCAAGTCAAAGTAGAATTTGATCCCTTTGGTTTTACTTTGAAGGATCTCAAGGATGGACACCACCTTTCCCGTCACAATAGCGTTGGCGACCTTTACCCGTTCACTCAACCTACATACACTTTGCTATCTTCATCAAGTTCAATACCGTGGCATGATCGTCTTGGACATCCGGGAGAAACATCTATCAAAGTTTTAAGTCGTTATTTGTTTGGTTTTTCTAGCAAAAATAATGTTTGTTCTTCTTGTCAATTTGCTAATAGCAAACGTTTGCCTTTTGTGGATTCTTTATCTAGTACTTTGCAACCTTTTGACATTATTCATTGTGATCTTTGGACTTCACCAATTTTGAGCAATTCGGGTTATAAATATTACATGGTTTTGATTGATAATTACACTCATTACGTGTGGGTTTATCCTTTGAAATATAAATCGGACACTTTTACATCCTTTACAAAGTTTCATAAACTAATAAAAACCCAATTCAATACATCCATCAAAACATTCCAATGTGAATTAGGAGGTGAATTTGATAACAATAATTTTAAAGACTTTGCAACACAAAACGGTCTCCTATTTCGCTTCTCATGCCCTCAAACTTCCCAACAAATGGTTGTTCGGAACGAATGATTCGTCGCCTCAACGACATCATTCGAGCTCTTCTTTTTCATGCTCGCCTTCCACCACAATTCTGGGTCGAAGCTCTTCACACCGCCACTTATCTACACAACATTCTTCCCATAAAACGTCTTCATTTTCAAACACCCGCGTTTGCACTTTATTTGAGACAACCAACATATCATCATCTTCGGGTGTTTGGGTGTGCATGTTATCCTAATATGTCCGCCACTCAAGATCACAAACTCGCTCCTCGATCCACCCGATGCATATTTTTGGGTTATCCATCCGACTTTCGGGGATATAGGTGCTATGATCCACTCTCCGGTAAGGTTCATTTATCACGACATGTAATCTTTGACGAACAAACATTTCCTTTCCAAAATCTTAGCCCAACACATACATATTCTTTTCTTGATGAAGACAGTGACCATACCTTACCATTTTTTTCCCATGCCTTTCCTACCAACAACACCACCCAAGCTAATGTCCAAACTCCCCCCCCACCCCCTAGTTTAAACCCTTCGACCACTTCCCACACCCCCCAAAACCCCTCGGCCACTACCTCTACCACCCAAACCAACACTTTCTCACCAAATAACCCCCACCCGTCCCCTTCACCTAACCAAATTACTCATCAAACCCACTCACAACCACCTACAGACCCACCGGCCATGCCGTCACAACCCATAAACCAACATACCATGCAAACACGAGCAAAATCCGGCATACACAAACCAAATCCTAAATACACCCTCACCACAACCACCATATCACCTATACCCACTACTTATAATAAAGCCTTAACAGATCCTAATTGGCTTCGAGCCATGAACGATGAATTTAGTGCTTTGCAGGTGAATGATACATGGGAACTAGTGCCAAAACCTAGTGATCAACCGGTGATTCGTGCAATGTGGCTATTTCACCATAAGTTCAAAGCAGATGGCACTTTAGACAGGTACAAAGCACGGCTTGTTTGCAATGGAAAGTCTCAGACAATTGGCATTGATTGCATGGAGACTTTTAGTCCGGTTGTCAAACCCGCTACCATCCGCACAGTCTTATCTTTAGCGGTTTCCCGGGCTTGGCCGATTCACCAACTTGATGTAAAAAATGTTTTTCTTCACGGTCAGCTTCAGGAAACGGTGTACATGAATTAACCTCCCGGGTTTGTAAATCAACATCTCCCTCATCATGTGTGCAAATTAAAGAAATCTCTTTATGGGCTTAAACAAGCACCACGAGCTTGGTACACCAGGTTTTCAGCTTTCATTATGTCGTTGGGTTTCAAGAATAGTCTATGTGATACGTCACTTTTCATTTATCAACAGGGTGGCGATATTGCATATCTCCTATTATATGTGGATGACATTGTTCTTACTGCTAATCATTCCGGCCTATTATCACATGTTATTTCCAAGCTCTCCATTGAATTTGCTATGAGTGATCTTGGGCCCCTTCACCATTTTATTGGTATTACAGTTGCTCGCGATCATAATTCACTGTTTCTTTGCCAAGAACAATACGCGCGGGATATCATTCACCGCGCAAACATGTCCTCGTGCAAGCCGTGTAACACACCTGTTGATACAACCACTAAACTCAGTGCTCACAATGGTGAATTATTGGCTAATGACATCCGAACATGTTAGAAGTTGTGGTCAGAACAATCATATTCTTTTACTTTCTACGTTAATGTATATATTAATTGAACTCATTTTTTGCACCTATTACAGCACACATTTCTTGAGTGTGTATTTCATACTATATTAGTTAATATCAAAAGGTCACACATCTTTGGAGTTGTTTAAGTAACTTGTGAATCATAACTTGTTGGGAATCGGTTGATGAAGTTCGTATAATTTTTAGTGTGGCTTGGTACAAATTCAAGTTGGGTTTGAGCCAATATGTAACCGCTCGTTTGCTCACTCCAAGTTTAAAAACACATGTAAGAAAGCCCGTCTAATAGAGCAATATAGAATTTGCCAAACTAATGGTCCCCAACATAATGAGCGAAACACTGTTGGTCAGTTATGTTGTCTTAATCGTTGCTCATAATACCATTCTCAACCACGTAATCTCTCTTCGTGTCTTGGTATTGCTTCCTCCCTTGTGCATTCGACTAAAGTTTCAACTTTTTAAGTGGAAGGAACTACAAAATACATGTGTGTGATTGTATGGTTGAGGGACATGTCTCAAGTGAAATTACGCAGATCCTTCAATTTGTGCCCCTTGAAAACATATGATGTTTCCAATAAGCATCATTAGTGACATCTTGTCAACTTTCGCTACTATAAAGTACATAATCTTTCTTTCGTTCTTTACAGACATTCCGACAAATCATTCTCGTGCATTTCAAAAAAATTAATATTAATCAGAATTTAAATATCTATATGGGAAAGAGATTTCGACGAACTAGGTTGTTTGAGTAGGGATTTGTGATTTTTTCTAAATAAGCCGAGTATGAGCTCAAGCTAAGCTTGCATCATAACTAACTCAAGCTTGAGTTAGTGTTGTTTTGACTCATGAACAACTCTACACATAAGAAACCATACATCATTAGGAATTGCAAATAGTGAATATATGGATACATGATGATATGCTAGTGATTTAAGAGAATAATTTAGAGATGTCAATTTGATCAGGTTGCTTATGAATGTGTTGGTTTGCAACCTTGGGTTGCATTTCATCCATGTGATAGAAAATTGCTAAAGAAAAATCTCCAAAGTGCCCGAAGACCTTGAAATCATCAAAAAGTTATTATTAATAGACAAAATTATAAAAAACGTCCTTAAGTTTATATAAAATTACAGTTATCGTCCTTTATCTTTAAAAGTACTCTCTAAACGTCCTTTATGTTAACATTTTGTAACAGATATCGTCCTTTACACTAACTGCCGTTAAGTTTTTCCGTTAAGTCAAGAGCAATTTGGTCTTTTTGACTTTAAAGGACTATTAATGTATTTTTTTCCAAATATAAAGGATGTTTTCTGTCACTTTTTATCTTTTATTTAATTTATGTATTTTTATAAGAATACATATACATATGATTATTATATAACGAATATATATATATACATATAATTTAATTATTTCTATCCACATATTATATATAAATATAAATTATATAAATAATAAAATAATAAAACAGTGTTTAGAGTTAGATAAATATATAATTTTATTTATATACGATAATATATATTATTGTTTTGATCCATGTATTATATATACATATAAATTCATACATAATTAAATATATTAAATATTTTCATGCACGTATAGCCAATTAATTATATTCACTCACGTCTTATATATATATATATATATTATATATATACACATTATTTTTTTCATCCACGTATTTATAATATAAATAAATAAATAATATAAATTATACAATAGATATTTACAGATAATACGTGGATGAAAATAATAATATATATTATGTTGTTTAAAAATAATATGTAGATGTATTATTGTAAAAATACATAAATTATGTAAAATAAAAGAGTTGCAGAAAACGTCCTTTACGTTTGGAAAAGTCTACATTAATAGTCCTTTAAAGGTAAAAAGACCAAATTACCCTTGACTTAACTGAAATAGTTAACGACAGTTAGTCTAAAGGACGAATTCTGTTACAAAATGTTACAAATGTTAACATAAAGGATGTTTAGAGTATATTTTAAAGATAAAGGACGATACCTGCAACTTTATATAAACTTAAAAGACGTTTTCTGTAATTTTGTCTTATTAATATATTGAACCTCCTAAAACATAATATTTTAACATTCAACATATTACTATATATAGGATTATTTATATAAAGTAACCAAAACAATTATAACTCTATACAATGAGAAAAAGTGTTTACCCATTAACCCGCCTTGTCATGTGACTTCTAGCTTTAATCTGTACTGTTTCCATTCCAAATCCATTTTAAATTTTAAATAATATTTCTATTGTACCGACCATGCCTTTTAATTTTTAACACCTCATACTAGCACCACATAAAAATCATCTTGCACCACATCTAACAGTAACCAACCAAAGTAGAGAAACATGGTTAGACCCTGTGCTGTGAGATTTCACTCTCACTTACTACCATCTCAACGTTACATCATTATTCTCCCCACTAACTCACTCAAAAGGTTATGATGTCACTAGCTCACTCAACACTTTTTTTTGTATTTTTAATACAATTAATATACATATTTTAAACCAATACACGTGTGAAGCAACTCCTACATCCTCTCACGCATGACTTAAGGGACTCCAACTTGATGTTCACGCGAGAGCCACGCACCAACTCACCCTCTTACTCATGATTTCACGCAACATAAACTGATGCTCTTATGACTTGGTGCAAACATTTTCTCTTGTGAAACTTCTAGTGTTATACATCACACAACTACATACTTCCATGTAAAAGTTTTACGCAAGTCCAAGAAATGTTAGTTTTTGTGGGCTATAAGTCAACAAAAAAGCCCATGATAACATGATACATATTCATAACCGTACTATTTATTATAGAGGTCAAATGATTCTAATCATAGTCCATTGAACCGTCATGTGGTGATCAAGGAGTCTCTTTAATCGAGAAGAAACATAGTCATAAATACTACTAGTAATCTCATATTTGCATAAATCAATTTTGTGAAAGACATTTAATTAGAACGAATTTGTTCCTATGCATCTAAAGGGTCCACCATGCCGTGTAAACAATAACTTCAAGAATCATCTTCTTAACTTTGACTATGCCACTCAAATCAGCCCATGTTAATAAGTCCAAAGGGTTTATTAGGCCTGTAAATGAACTGAACGTTCATGAACTGTTCGGTGGGAAGTTCGTTTATGTTCGTTTATTATGTTCGTTTATTTAGAAAATGAACGAACATAAACAAAAAATTCGTGTTCGTTTAATTAAACGAACAAATATGAACACATGCTTTGTTCGTTCGTTTACTTTCATGAACGTTCGTTTATGTTCGTTCATTTACGTCCGTTTATGTTTATTTATTTATGTTCGTTTATTTATATATATTAACATATTAATAAAAGGGTATTACGTGTTAACATTTGAAACATAAGTGTATTAAGTTATACTAGAAACCTATAAGTTTAGTTAGATTTTAATTTCCACTAATACACCTAAAAATCCCAAAATGATCATTTAAGTTTTTTTTTGTTCGGTTTTGTTTGTTTATTATGGTTCATTTATGTTCGTTTATTATTGTTCATTTGTGTTCGTTTATGTTCGGAACTGTTCATTTGGCTTTATAACGAACAAACATGAACGAACACGAACATTTTTATTTTCTTAATGAACGAACATGAGCAAAAAACATGTTCGATAATGTGTTCGTATCCGTGTTCGTGTTCGGTAAAAGTTAATTGAACGAACACGAACATTGTTCGGTTCATTTACATGCCTAGGGTTTATTGAATTTGACATATCCACATCTACCCGGTTACCCACTTGACCATGAAAGACATTTATTTTGTAAATTTTTATGCCAAGAATGACAAATGCACTAACGGAAAATAAGGAGGTGTAAATTGTACGCTGGATGTCTATTGTCTTGTTACTTGTAGCCTGGTATGATTGATGATTATCCCCACAAATATGACTGTAATTTTAAATCTAAACAAGTTCACAGTCAATATTATTTGAGTAAAAGGAAACTACTTACGAAAAACTTAGTACAATATCTAAACTTGTCACGGCAAATATTAACCAAGAGACTTAGATTATCATCAATTTAATAGAAATTAAAATAAAATAGAGAAATGAAACTAATAGAAAAAAGACGTATATAACATAATTTTCTATTTTAGAATATTGAGTATAGTTTTTTTTTTAACAGGATGACTCTGAACCTAACGATCTATCGGGACTGGTTACCCTGGACCTAGCCTTCAGATATAAGTCATACCCCCCAGATGCGCGGGAACCGATTGAATCCGTAAACCCTCGCCCCCCATCAGGATCGAACCCGGGATGAATCCCGAGCCAAACCCTCACCTGGATATCACAGAAGTTAAATGTGGAGAGTGGGATTTGAACATGTGTCACTTAGTATATCAGGTTAACCATTTAACCACTCCACCACTTACATCATTAACAGACTATAGTTATAGTTATGATAGAGTTTGAAAAAATAGACAATTTTTTTAACAAGTTTTCAAATACAAGGAAGAAAAAAAATATACATCGGTTCGGGTAATCCGAACCGTATTCAACAAATAAAACCCGAAGACCCGCCTCCAACAATCACCACTAAACCATTTCGTTTCAATTAGGGTTTTGCAGATTCTTCTTTTCTTTGCGGCAACACGAGACTTCTTATCTGTATACGCTGCCATGGGGAAATCGAAGAGCTCAAGGAAAGGGAAGAAAGCATGGAGAACGAACATCAGCACACAAGACATCGATGATTATTATGAGAAATCCACCAAAGACGCCCTTTCCGGTGGCTCTCTCACCCAAGTCCCCAGTGATTCTCTCTTCTTCGTCGATAAATCCAGAGGTTAGCTTCTTATTCATCACAGAATCAGTCAATTGATCGAATTTGTATATGTCGCAATTGATATGTCACGTAAAACTAACAATTGGGGTAGTAAGTTTGTTGAAAAATTGCACGATAGTTGTTGAATATGGCTTTTTTCAGGTTGAAATTGGTGTTTTTACGAAGCGTATTCTTTAGTTGAGATGATTTGTTTGCATTCGGAAAGAAGTGATATAGTGGAAAGTTGGTTATTTGTATTTGTTTTAGGGCATGTGTTTATTATGCTTGGTTAAAACAAGATGAGCTTGTAACTTGTTTGTGGTTTTGCTTATTTTAGATCTTTCTGTCAAGCGTAAAATTGACAAAGCAGGGAGAAGATGCTCCGTGTTGATAGCATACTACAGAAGAATGCTTTCGTGCAACCGATACCATCATCACATACGAAAAAGTCGAAGCATAAACGGAAGGAGATTCAGATGGCAGCAAGCTCTTCTCAGGTTTGTGTACAACTGTAATTAAGTTTTGGGTTTTGGTTTCTTTTTAATGATACTGAAATGAGGGTGTGGTTTGATGTTGTTTTGTGATTTTCTCAGAAAGATGGCGCCTCAGATGCGGGCATGGTTGATATATGGAATGATGAAGGTATCTTTTTATTAACTCTTCAATCATGAATCTTCTTTTTGTGATGAAAAATGAGATTTCTGAATGTATGTTTGGTTTTCAGGTGAAAATGTTGTAAAGAAGAGAAAGGTAAAAAAAAACTCTACTTTAAGCGTGGTTGTTTCATGTTTTGATAATATTCATAATTTCATATGGTTTCTGGGGATCATTCTTTGATATTGTTTATCTGTATTTTCTTCAAATTCTTCAATTTTGTGTGTGTGTATAACTGCATGAATGTGGTTAACCTTAGATTACTTACAATCACAATATTGTGTTAGCACTTGTTTTCTTGGTGAAATGTACTTTGGTGTTTAAATCTTTTACACTCCAAGCCTCCAAGGAGAAAACTGTCACTTGGTCTTACTGCTTTCATCCCCCTTCATTTTTATTTGATTGTTGGTACTGCACCACTGCCTTATAAAACTTAAACAAAGATTTTGATCTTAATTAGTAGATATAGAGTTTTATCTGTTTGCTGCTGACACTTGTAATCTTCTTTAAAGCCTTCATTTTCTTCTTGTGATCTTAGTGCGCATCTCATCAATGGTTTTATAGGTCTCAAATAAGGCAATTGTCATTCCCGCTGTGGAAGTAGAGCCACCTGGATGCTCATACAATCCATCATCTGAAAGTCATCAGGTCACCTGGTTATATATTCTTATATAATATACCTATAATCCTATATGCTTATATTCATTCAGTGTTATAATAAACTTATTCATCCTGTATGGTTTATTTACTAAATTTTTGTTTTTTTTCTTCTTTTGTAGGATTCATTGGCTCATGCCGTAGCAGATGAAATGCAGAAAGTTTATACAAAAGAGTTGCGCCCAGCACCTGTTCCTCTAACTGTTGATGGAGAAGTTGTTAATGAGGAAGATGTGAGCAATCTTAATTTCCCGCATCTGCATTCTTTTTTCTTTTTTCTTTTATTTATCTACGCCAAATGGATACCTGATAATTAGAAAACTTTACAGATGTATTTCCTTGATGCGGGAAATGAGAGTGATGATGATGTTGAAGATAAGGAAGTTGATTTAAATGGTGATGCAGACCTTGAGAAGAGGTACGCCCTTGTGCATGTTTTTTCTGTGTAAATGTTCTGAGATGAAGGTGATATTTTGTTGGATGACTTTATACATATGGTTTTGGTTGACATTGGGTTCAAATGGGTCGTGGATATTTCATTGCTGCATTGTTTACCTTTAAAGGGTCTTCTTTGTTCATATTCGCTAGGTGCTTGACATCAGTTCTAATAATTTTACTGTGGTATTGTTAGCGCTTTAGGAGTTGGATACATGTGATTTGAACATGATAATCAATAAAGAACAGTTTCACGGAGGGGCCAAGATGAGAATCTGTTGTACGGAAAAGATGTGGTAAAATTAAGAATGGACTGTACTGTATACATGTAAATATATTAATGAAAAGTCGAAGGCAAAAACATAGCCAGTGAGGACTGAGATTTGGTGTTTTGAGGATTTGGTGTTTTGAGAATTTGGTCACTGCTAGTTGCATAATAGATAATACAAGCGTATGTCTTACATAACATATTAACTTGGGATCGTGTTAACCTTCAGTCAAACAGAAAAGACATGATTTGTAATGATAAAATGCAGGGATTTTATGACTAAACTGGAAAAAGAACAGCTGAACTGCTGAACACCAATATTCAAATCATTTTATTTAATCTATTTCTTGACAATTTGTTTAACTAATATAATATAGTTTTACTTGTTTCAAATTTGTTTCCTGTTAATCCATTCTCCAAAAATTGTAACTGTGCAGGCCTTTCAAAACAGAGAGAGTAACTCGAGTAGAGCTGAATAAGCGTGCCAGAAAGAAAGAAAAATTGAAGATGGAAGCAGAAGCAAAAAAGTTAAAAGAGTTTTCGAAAGACCTTGAGAGGTAATTTGAGCTTTCTTGCTTTTACCCAATTTTGTTTATCACTTTAGCTATTGAAAATTTTTCACTCTACTAATTTGGTTCATATATTTAATGCAGCTTACCAGATATAATCAATGAAATAGCCAAGGAGGATGAAGAAAAAAGCAAAATACATCTTCGCCGTGTCATTGCTAAACAAGAAAGGCTAAAATCATTTCCACCACGTCTTGGAAGGCACAAGTAAGTTTTTTCTATTTTGTAATGTTATTTCTTTTTTGTTGTTAAGAATACAGGTGGCAGATGCGGGATTGGGTTGAAACGGGTTGTTTTTTCTGTATGATGAAACTGGTTGGCAGACATTTTTTACTGTACTCTATTTATATAAAACTGCAGATAACTGGCTGTTACTGAAGTGACTGTTATTCTATTTTAGTGTTAGGTTCATGGTTATCTGCTTTACATTATGTAATGAATTACATTGCAGGTTTGAGCCTGCACCTGTTCAAGTGTTGTTATCTGAAGAAATTACTGGTTCCTTAAGGAGCTGAAGGTATGTGATAGAGTTTAGCTCGCCAAATATCTAACTGTAGATGACTTTTTCTTAAAACATTCAACATTACTAGCTATATTTGTTTGCTGCTAACTACCAAACTCCCTTTTATTGTAGGCATGTTGCACCTTAGCTAGAGACCGATACAAGAGCCTCGAGAAAAGAGGAATACTTGTGCCTACAGCTAAGAGTGGCAGGTATGATCACACTTGTCTAGCCATCTTCTTTTAAACGATCACAGTTCACCCTAAGTCTTAAACTGTTCAATTGTTTTCAACGTTGAAACTCTTGTTCTCCTATTATTTGCGGGTGTGCTCATTAAGACATCATGTTGTTCTGTTATAAACAATGTACTGAATTTATCTGCGCAGGAAATAGAGAATGTTCAAACGACTGGCTATTAAGCGATTAAAGAGAGGAGGATCACACATTCATGCAGGCCAAAATGATGGAAATGAATGATCTTGTTTGGCTGTTGGTTTTGTATTCAATTTGGTTTTTAATTCTCAAAGATGTGAGATATTGTTAAAATTCCACTCTTATGGAATTAGTTGTTTTGTGAGTACACCCAGATCATTGCATTTCACAGAATGATGAACTGAATGGGCTGTGATACCTCATTTTATATTTGTAAACATTATACTTGAAATTATCAACATTTAACTATGGTCCATAAATTTTTATATTTTTGCATTTGTCATCACTTGTAATAATTACAAATGGTCGAAGGAAGAACATTTATTAAACTATGTCAGTTTTACATGTACTAATATTTTCTTTCTCTAAATGCCATTGGGATGTAAACAAAACAAGTCAAGCTTAAACTTGTCAAAACTGAAACTCACTTGTTTTGAACTTTATTTTTAAAGTTTGGGTTTAGCTTGTGAGTAGTTTTTCATGTTAATTTTTAAGTTTACGCTTAAGCTCGTTTAAGCTAGCCTTGATTTGAACTTTTAGCAAGCCTATTTTAAATAGCCTTATAAATACTTACTCGTTTATACCAATGCTTCAATTGTCAAAGTATGTTACATGACATTTTTTTTGTTGTTGCAGCTAACAATTTTTACATCAATGTGTTTGGATTTTTATAACTTTACACGTGGTGCTTTTCTTATTAAAATGATTATTTTAAGATAAATTACTTGCATGTTGGTTTATTAAATTAGTGGTAAATTGCATAAGGCTACAATTAAATAAACACTTGAATAACGTGGACCACCGGTGGGTATTAAATATAAACTAAAATCATTTTTTATTCTTAAACTCATAGAAAGTTAAGTTTTCATTTAGAACTAGGGTCATCTAATTAATTAAATACATATTGCACGACATAAAAAATCTAATAAAAAAGAATGACGCCTCTATTGAACGTTCTAATATCTTCTTATATTATTATAGTCTAAAATTTTGGGATGGCTTCAAGAATAATAATATTTTCTTATAATTGTTATAATGATAAACAAAACAAAAATTATAGTAAAATTATCAATTTACTTACTTAACCGAACTGGAAAACTCTTCTAATACTTTATATATATTATATATAATTTTTTTTAAAAGAATCCGGCCCCACTACCAGGACCATCTTGCTAAAATATATCAAGGTCAACTAATTTTGTTGAAGGTGGTTGTTTTATAGTTTTAAGGTCATAAGTTTAAACTTTAAATAGTAAGAAAAAATCTACTACACATAGCATAAGAGTATAATAAAATTACGTTTACGTATATCAGAATTGTGAAACGATGCAATCTCTACACGACCCTATTTTAAATACTAACTAAGTCAAACGTCTTATACGTTATTTTAATTATTTTTGTTAAAGAAAACGCTACATGATTACACGTGTTTTCAGTCCGTTACTCTGTTATAATATTCAGAGATGTTAATAGTCATTATAATATGTATTATTAGCTTTGGTCAGTGTCACCGTACCAACAGCGATGCATATTGTACAAATCTCAAAAGCAAAACCACTAAAGTAGAAGTGATAAAGCTAGAGGTACACGTTCGTATTGTAACGATTGAGATTATATGGTGGGGCATCTCGAAAACCGCCGCTGCCGGAGCTATGGCAGCGGCCCTCACCTTCTGTATTGCTTTCTTCGTTTAACTCCGATCTGTTTTCAGCGACCAACATTCATTCTCAGGCGTCACTTGGAATCTTAATTCCTCTCTCCCGATCGACTATATTTGTGGTGGTGATGGTCTGCTGCGATGGTTCTTGTAGTGGTGGTGTTGCGTTGGTTGTTGTAGTGATGATGGTGGTGTTACAGGGAGAGAGAAGAGAGAATGGTTGTTAAGTGGATCTGCGGTGACTCTACGTTGGTTGCGGTGTAACATTGCGTATTTTTTAATAAAGTTGATTTTGTCGATATTGAATTCAAAAATTTCAATAATCATAATAATAAAAAATAAAAATAATAATAATAATAATAATAATTAAAATAATACAGCTATTAATGATTAGTAAGGATTATAAATATATATATATATATTATACATATATATATATATAAGCATATATTAAAAATTGGATTTAAAGGTCTAGGGGCGATATGTAATTTATGAAACTTAAAATCAAAGTTTCAAACATAAAATATAAAACTTGAAACCGCAGGGACTAAATGTGTAACATTTTAAAACCCAAACCATCCCCCCGTCGACACCCCGTTTTCCCGGCGAGACTCCGGCCGAACTCCGGCGAAGCCAAAAACAATAAAATTTCACCATTTCAACTCGCAAAACCGGTTCCAATGCACTCATGGACTAGTTTCGAACCCAATGCAACCATTAAACACGTTTAAACTTCGAGAAATTCGGATCCAAAGCTACCACATCGAAATCACAAAATTCCCGACAAGAAATCGGTCAATTTAACCAATTTGAACCCCACAATCACACCGAAAGTTTCCTTGGATCCAATTTGGATTGAATTCCAACACAAAACGTGTTGAATTAGTCAAATAAACGGCTATAATTGTCACTTTAACTTCGGATTCTAATCCAGCTAATAAACCCACTTAAACACTTTCAATAATCAAATTGATGTCATATAATTAACCATTTCTCAGTCCCGAACCTATCTACACTCTCGAATTCATCTGAAACACACACAAACGTCGATTTTGATTCTCCTAAAGCCGCGGACCTATCTCGAACTCAAACTCATCGAATACACTATCTCAACAGGTAATTAATACCTCTATGAACTCGTTTTTACTTGGGATTAAAAGCCCCAAGGTTAATTTCATTTACATAATCGATCCGATGTTCAATTTGGGTATAATTGTTTCTAGGGTTCTTCGGTTTGGGGAAGAACTTCGGGTTATGGTTAAAAGAATTAAAAGCCGAGAGATACCGCGGCTTAGGCCTTCGGTTCACCGGTTCCATGCTTCCCCCTCAAACAGAAGGTCCCGGGTTCGACCTCGGGCACCTACACTATTTTTTTAAGGCCTTTTAAGCCTTTAAAAAAATTCAGAAAAAATTCTAAAAATCATAAAAACATTTTTACAAACATTAAAAATTTTTAAAAACCACTTAATTACTTTCTGAAATTTATTTTTATATCTTATTCATTTATTTTATTTGTTTTTAAATAAATAAAATAACTAATTATGTTTCTACCAATTTATAATTAGTGTATAATACATAATTATACAATAAATAAATTGAACCCAATATATACATAGTTATATATTATTCAATTACCGAAACAACTGTTATTTGAATAAATTACATTTTACATAATCGTATACAATTTATAACTCATGTATATAATTTACATACAATACATAGTTATGTTTACTTATGTATAAATGTATTATATACATATAATCATGTATATAATTATACATATAATTATATATAATTACTTGATTATATATAATTATGAATATAATTATACATATACAATTTATTAATAAATTGTATAAATGTATAACTTACACGTATAAATTTTTATTAAAATTCTTGACATAATCACTTTCAATAAATTCGTTTATTTCAAGACATTCAAACCAAATAAAATTAATTAATTTAAACTATCATTCAAGACCCAATGGAAATCCTAATACATTCCCAAATTCCCAAATCGTTATTATTCTAACTCGAGACACCGTTCCTTAGGTTAATCATAAGGAAATCGGTGGTGTCTAATCTATCACGTCCAAATTCAAATCTCATCAATCAAGTGAGTATTCATATCCCCTTTTTATATCATTTCTTATTTGGGGGAAATCATGCGATACAATATATTCAATCATGATATTCTATTGTTATTTCATTCTAAATTCAATTCAAGACAGGTTATGTTATTACTTGCAATTATGTGAACATACTATGGTAAACTGGACGACAGTAAAACCCTAATTCAATCAATCAATCCTGGTATCAATGGTAGATCTACTGGTTTGGATAACCCACCCCATATGGCTTACGAGTGGTGATTGTGCCAGAGGCAATTAGTCAATCTATGGTGTTTGTGTGCAAGTCTATTATATGCAAGTGCCAAGTCAAGGGGTTTCTATTATGTCGGTTTATCTATATGCTTTACTATTGCAATATAAGTCTTAACGTTACCTTGTGAATTGGATTATTCTCAATCAATCAATCAATCAATCTATATGTATACTCAAACTGTGATTACTCACCAGCTAATTCGTTACCTGACTTTATTTTCTCACATGATTTCAGGTTAAGCAAGTTAGTGGACTTCTACATGCTCATATAAGACCCGGACTTAGTCAAAACAAAAGACAATTACTATTTGTGATTTTAACCGTGGTATTTGTATCTGTGAAATTCATGTTATCATGTAATCTGATTTTAATATTATTTCCACTATTAGACAATCATGTGTTATGAACAATCAATCATTCCCTCGTCCGCTCCGATGATTCCGCCATCGATCGGGGTGTGACATGCGGTGGTGGTGGGAGGCGATGGTTACGCCAGTTGGAGATGGGTGTGGTGCTGACCGGACATTGCAAGAGGTTGGAGATGGGCGGTGATGGTGACCGAGCATTGCAAATAGACGGTGTATATGTGCTTTGTTAGTGGACTTCAAAAAAAGATTCACCGTGTTTAGTGTTTTTTAAGATCCGACTAATATTTTCCACTATGTTTAAAATAGGTTTAAAATTGAAAAGGTAGTTAATAATTTGCTTCAAACATTGCGCCAATTATCAAGGTTTTGAGACATACACATAAATAATCCTTTTTACATACTGTTTTTGAGATTTATTTGATTACATTTATAAAAGTTCACTTCATTTCAATATCGATTTAAACCAAAAATAATTTAATTTATGAATGATGAATTGCATTGATGCACAAAATTAACACATGGTAAAAAAAATAATGATCGCATTATGTCATGCTATTTAAAACATAACCAGTTATATGTACAAAGAAACATAATAATCATATAATACATTTATATGTGATGCTTGGAATAGAGGATTACATATTTCCCTAAACAAAAGTTTTAGACGCACAATATATAGTTTTCATATGAAAATAGAATAATACGAGGACATATATAATGTTGTAAGTTTAGTGGTGATATATGAAATTGCTTATTTGTAAAGGGATGGTAAAAAACCAAGTACATAATATAAAGAATCGTATTGTTTGGCTTTAATTGTGATACGTAAGACAACTGCATAACTGTTTACTTGCTCTATTCTCTCTTCCACTAAACCTGTCAAGCATCACGTATAAATACATTATATGATTATTGTGTTGTTATGTACTTATAAGTGGTTATGGTTACAATAATATATTTGATATATAATTGGTGATATCTTATTATTTTTTGTATAATTAAACGTTAACTCTTTCATTATTTAACAGTGTCCTTTTTACCTATGTCAACACAATGATTACAGTTTAAAAAATACTTTAAACCTAAAAGAAATCCGCGACAACACGCGGTTTTAATATCTAGTTTGATATAACAAGTTAACAACCCGAAGGACCGTTTGTGTATTGTTCTATTTAAAGCAACACCGCTGGACGTACACTGTCGCTAACGAGTCAATCAAAGCGGTGTTAACTCGTATGGACCGACTCACCGAGTCATAAACTCGACTCGGCTGCTAGTGCAGATTTTCACGAGTTGTACGACTTGTCAACAATCATCGCTTTCAAGCATCCTTTTTCATCAACAAATTATTATGCATCGAAGGTGTTAGCAATGGAGGGAAGATGAATTTGAACTAATTCTTCTGCTAACAGGTACATATTCATGTTTTCTTTCTCAAAAACACTTTCAGATCTTGCTTGTTCTTACGGCTTTGAGATTCTTCAGTTTTCACGCTTTTTGATGTACACAGAGATACGCGTTGACTGATTTAAGCTTTTCGATTTGAATGTTTGAGATCCTGAGGTTTTCCGTAGGTGTTTGTTCATCGGTTTATTATTTGTGTATGAATTGACAAGTTGAAGTTGTTTGACAACTCATATCCGACTGATAAATACAGCTTAGATTCAGCTTAAGTGAGAGAATAGTATAGTGTTCATACGGTATTGAGGTTTATCGTTTTGTTTGATGGATTGAAGTTAGTTTATTGTATATTGCTGATTTGCAGGTAGATTTGTGCGTTTGCTTATTTCGTGTGTAGAAGATGCACATACACAGTTTGTTTTAGTATGAGGATGTACTTTAATCGTGCTGTATTCATTACGAATTAGATATTTTGTGGTTGGTAGTCATGTGAAATTTGTTATAATTTAATGTCTAGGTTATCTTAATTGCAGGTTATAATGTGTTTTTTATTGAGCTTTCTATTTATCAATCTATAGTCTTATAACTTTATGAGTTCTAAACTAGTTATCATGGAATTTTTATGAATGGATGAGGTAGTTGTTGCTACGTAAGTTATTATGTTTTTGGGGATAAAGATGTTACGTATACTATACATATCTACTATGGTGGTCCTGTGTTGTTTAGCCTTATGCGGTATGACTAAAAGATGAAGATGTCCATGAATTTGTAGGCACTTATTCTAATTTTGTATGTTTCATGGTTTTATAATTGCATTAGCATAACGAGCTATTTTGTTGGTAATCGGTTGACTAGTTTAGTTAATATATTTATTTCCTTTCCGGTCCATGCATTTGCAGCACTGCAACCATTGCTCTTGCTACTGAAGGAATCTAATTTATAAGAGCAATCAACATTTTAAAACAATAATCAGGCTAGGTTCTAAGTTACAATGTCTACAAATGAGAGTGCTGGAGTTGAAGATGAGAAATCTAACGGACGGAAAGTCAAGCCTCGTGTTGATCTGCATATTGAAACCTCTCGAAGGGGATTTCTTAGGGATGATACTTCTCAAACTCCAAGTGATGGTAGTCTAACAAACAGAACCCCGAGTTTCCTTGTATTCGGTAATTTAGGTACGCCAACTGTACATTTCCAGCGAATTGCCCAAGAAAGAGACGAATTCTCACGCAAGGTGCCTTCAAGCACAAGTCAAAAAATCCGGGATCGTATCTCCAGGGTCTTTTCTAAGAGAATTGAGTGGGTGTCCCTTCAAAAAATGGCGAAAGAATGGATAAGAAACCCAATGAATATGGTTCTCTTAATCTGGATCATATGTGTTGCTGTCTCAGGTGCCTTACTCTTCCTTGTAATGACGGGTATGTTAAACCACGCCCTACCAAGAAAAACTCAAAGAGATGCTTGGTTTGAAGTCAACAACCAAATTCTAAATGCACTTTTTACGCTCATGTGTTTATATCAACACCCACAACGTCTGTATCACCTTGTACTTTTGTTAAGATGGAAATCAGAAGATGTTACAAAATTAAGAAAAATATACTGCAAAGATGGAACTTATAAACCTCATGAATGGGCACACATGTTGGTTGTTATCTTGCTACTTAACCTTAACTGCCTTGCACAATATGCTTTATGTGGTTTAAACGCTGGTTACAAAAGATCAGAAAGACCTGCAATTGGGGTGGCTATAACTATCTCAGTAGCAATCGGGGCCCCTGCAATTGCTGGTGTGTATTGTGTTGTTAGCCCACTGGGGAAAGATTATGATACAACTTCAGATGAAGAAGCACAACTTAAACAAGATGATGCTAATGGTAGTCAACGAGGTCAACCAAGGATCAAAAAATCATTCGAAAGGAGATTCTCATTCACCCCAAGAGACGAAAGAGTAAGTGAAACTAGTCCAAAATGGAGTGGGGGTATATTTGATTTCTGGGAAGATATCTCTTTAGCATATCTCTCCTTGTTTTGTAGTTTTTGTGTTTTCGGGTGGAATATGGAGAGACTTGGGTTTGGGAACATGTATGTTCATATAGCAACGTTTCTTCTATTTTGTTTGGCACCTTTTTGGATTTTTAATTTGGCTGCTATCAATATTGACAATGAGACTGCACGAGAAGCATTGGGGATTACCGGGATATTTCTGTGTTTATTTGGTTTGCTTTATGGTGGATTTTGGAGAATTCAAATGAGAAAAAGATTCAACTTACCTCCATCTGATTCATGCTGTGGTAAACCTGCTATTACTGATTGTGCATTATGGCTTTTCTGCTGCTGGTGTTCACTTGCTCAAGAGGTCCGCACGGGAAACTCATATGACATAAAAGAGGATAAGTTTTATAAAAAATCAGGTGATGAAAATAATCAGATTTCTATATCAACTTTGCCAGAAGAAAAATCTGGACTCGGATCTGGGCCAAGTTCTCCACCTCACAACATCTCGCATACGCCCTATAAGTCCAATTCGCCGAGTCCTAGCAGGTTTCTAAAAGAACATCAGGGCATGGAAGAAAATTCTCTTCCATCAGGTAATGATGTAACTCTGGAACCACCTGTTCCATCTGTTATACATAGAGAAAGCAATTGAGAAAATGAACTCTAAACAAATTTGATTTGTATGATAAAGTTGTAACGAGCAAGGACCAGTTTTTGATGTATTTGAGTTTTTATATTTCCATTGTCATGTAAAGTTCTTTACCTTTCCTTTCAGTATGATGTTGAATTTCAACAAGTTTGTAAATTTACTCGATTTTCTAATGCATTATATGGATAACTGAAAGTTGATGCCTTTATTTGATTGTTTAAGTCCTCTTTTAGTTTCAGCTGCAGCAATATTTTCAATTTTTTTGTTTCTCAGAGATGCTAAATATCAATAGCTGATGTGATCCTTCTATTATTCAGCCCTCAGATCATGGTGAACTTCCTTCTCTAATCTTTGCTAATAAATTTGATTGTGTTACTTTCATCTATCTGTTTGACTTATTGAATGAAGTGTCCCACTGTTCTTTCATCTTAGTAGAATTGACTTTCTTTATTATGTGGATCTTTTTTTTTGTTTAACTATTTGCCACTGTCATTGCTGGTTTGTGCATCTTACAGGTGGGCTGCTCAAGAACCTACCTGGTAAGCCTTACTTTTAATCTTGCTTCTAGTAGGGATTATGTTCTGGCCTTTTAAATCTTTTATATTAGGCGTCTAATTTAGCGACTGGCCGACCGCTTAGGGCTTAGGCAAATCCCACATCATCTGTTCTGTGTAGAGATACCAGACATAAATAATATCCACTCAAATACCATCAACGCGTTTTGGGCGCCTTTGTTGTGGATGAGAAGAGAAATCTACAATTACTCATGCTTGAGTGGGCAAATTGCAGGATGGGTGACCTCATGGCATTCCACTCAATAACCAAAAACAATTAAGTGAGCTTCCGGGGAGAAACAGACTATTGCTCGTTTAACACTTTAATTATGTTACCGAATCCTGTTATTACAGTCCTTGTGTTAAGCCTCTATAACGAATTTAGAATTTATTTGTCACTGCATGATCTTTACATCTGGTGTTGCTGATAATATTGGAACTTCTAACTTATAATACTTGATTTCCCCAGATAATACAGGGTAATAACAGCTAGAAAAGTAGCGGGAATCTATGTCACCTGCAAATTGTAATCGGGTAAGATTGCTTTTACACCGTTGTGTGTTATATCAAACAGGTAAAATTAAAATTATTCAAGCGTGCGCATTTGGTAGGAAAGCCTCTTAACATATGTTCAGATTGCTCAAACATATAAATTATTGAAATAATATAGGGTTTAATATCACATTTAACAGTTTTTTGATTTATATAAGTAGAAAATGAAAAGGTAAGAATACTGATCGTTGATCATTAATGTTCTTACATATGCAAAGATTTCTCACCTTCTTAATCTTTGATCATGTCTAGCCAACTTCATAAACTACTTAAGAGGCTCTTATGATTCGTATAAATTATATGCTTGTCAGTCATGCAAGTAGTGTACGTGAAGCTTTCACGCCTCCATTTTCATAACCTAAATCCCTTGGAGCGTCTCGTGCTCTTAAACAACCAAGAATGAATACAAAATCTACACTATTTAAATAATAATCTATTTTGTTTAATAAAACTATTTAGGGTTAGAAACATTGAATACACTTTTACATTACTTTTGATCCATTTGGACCCTTAACAAAAGATGTCTTGCACACTATTTCTTCACTTTGAGTTCAATGGTAGATAAGTTAAGTCATTGTTGTTTCTTCCTCACAATAAACTATCTCTGTTCACGACGATTCTTCCTCCATTCCCATGGTTTTTCAGGATTTGCCGAAGCCCACAACCCAATTCTCTTATCTCTAGCAGCTTTTTCCCACTGTTATTGCAATCCATTTAGCTATTTTTAGAACAATTGTTTGTGTCTCGATCAAATAACTTATAAAAAAGGAGAGGTGTTACCTTTTCTAGTTCTGGTCGCTTGTCGTAAGCACCATAGTGCCATACAAGTCCTTTCTTCAACATCCGCTCCTATTCAATATTTATATAAACTTTTTAGTTCACATTTTGTGCTGGCAACCGTATTAGGCTCCATGAAAAGCAAGATGCATTTTTTAATCCAGTTACTTATGAGCTGGTCAAAACCATGAACATGATTACCTAAACAGGTTAGGTTCTTTATGTAGTATCAAACCCCACTAGTTTAACGCAACTAATCGTTTTATCTTTTAATGGTTAAGTGGGTAAATTAAAAATAAAAATTAGTTTAAAATGAAACCGGTGATTTTGTGTGAAAGGAGCTCAAAGTGTTTATTATTTATAAGTTATAACACAAAACCTGTTAAATCATTTTATTAAAAAAAATCTACACTTATTATCAAAATAACATATAAAGTCTACCTGCACAAACACCCCATTGCAATAGATATCGCCAACACAACGGCCATAACGATCTTCATCAAAGATCAAAACTTTCAAAGACTTTCCAACAACCATTCTACTTAGTTCCTCTTTTGCCTCTTTACCATAAGGCATTGAGCTTTCTGGTGCATCAATTCCCCTGTACCATCAACCATGTTTAACAAACACACCACCATTATTCATCCTACTAACGAAAAATAGAACACCAAGCAACTTACCTTAGTCGAATCCGATACTTTCGTGCTAGAACTTCCTCGTTTTGTATGGTTAACATCCTGCGTAATTAGGCAAGTTAGATCACTGTTGACAGTCTTATTAAACAAGATCAGTGACACAAAAATAAGAAAGATGTAAAGTTTCTCTCTGTCAAATCTTATCCACACCCTACTAATAGCTCTGCTATGAGTATGATTATACCAGGGTGTTTACTTGTAATGGCGGAGCTTGAAGAAAAATATATAAGAGGGGTGGGGGGGATAGGATAGACGTAAGTTTGTATTTATAACCTCCTACCCAGACCCTACTAGTAACTCTAATGTGAGTATGATTACACATGTATATTTGACCTGTAGTTACTTTGCCATTAAAAGCTGGCTGAAACAGGGGCTTCCTTCCGCAGCCAAAAACGGAGGAAGGGTTGTTTGTTTAGTGACACAAAAATGAGATAAATGTGAGGTTTGGCCCTATCACGCCCTTTCTAGACTCTACTAATAGCTCTGTAATAAGTGAGACTAAACTCGTTATGTTTGCTTGCTTGTTTAGTGACACGGAAATAGTAAATTACCTGTAGCCCGCGTCTATGATTTGCTTATGGAGTGCATCCGCCTTGGTGTAGTTCTTATGTGCTCGCGCTTTGGCCCGTTCCACTGCTGCATGCTGTACGTTTTGTGGAACACATGCTGTTTCCCTAGGAGTTAAGGTACTAACATAAACTGTCACTGTATCGCCATCTGCTACCGCCTTTTCATCCACCTTTGTTCATTCAAGTTGATTTCACATCATGTTAGAACAAGATGAATAAAAATGGTAAAACAAATTGAAGATTTAGCTTAGAAATGCAGGAATTCTTACAGGAAGTGTGTTTAGCTCATACTTGGCTCCATTGGCAACCGGTGGAGCTTGGGTTGTAGTGACTTCAACCGCGGATTGAGGTAGAGGGAGACCGTAAAACGATAACAACCCCTGCACAAGATCATCAAATAGGTACTATTTAGAACTTTGTGTTTCATTTTTTGATATGTTTTTAGACTATAGTATCAATAAGTGGAAGAAATGGAAGGTTGAGTAACGAGTCAATACGAGTGAATTTTTAGGACTCTTTGTTGCGTAACAACGTTAATCTTTTTTGGCTTATATACTTTTATATAAACGGTACGGGTGTCTTGATACGACCGGAAACACAACATCTGTATCATAGGTTTTGGGTTGACTGGTCTAATCCTTTTAATAAACAGGTTGTGTTTGGGTTAATATGTCTAGCACATTTAATCAACCAGTTATATTTGGGTTGTATTAAAATCAAACAAGTCAACACGATTTTGACATCTACTTTTAATTTACACACAGAGCGAGAGATAAGTCAAGTACCTCAACATCGGCCTTTTTGTGTCGCTTTAAGGTGTTAACAACAAGCATGGAAACCTCTTCAGGTGATTTTGGTGGAGGCACTGCTTGTGCCCATGCCTCAGAAAGCTTGCTATACCTTGAGTTCATCATATAACAAAAATAATCAATAAATCTACCATGTGAGATTACTAAAATACCCTTATATAGTTAGTAAAATTTGTGGGCAAAAGATGTCAAGAAACCTTACCAGTTCCCCTGAGCTTTCTTGGATGAAACAACATGCTTACTCAAACCTTCAGGAACCTAGATAACGATAACAATAACAATAATAATAATCTACACTCGTAAGTAAATTTGACAAATTGAGGTTATGCAAAAGCTGAATATTTCAGATTCAATGGTACCTGAGAGGTCAATTCAAATTGATGGATGTCCCGAACAAGGGCCGGGACACCAACCACCATGGGCGTTGACGCGCCATGGTGGACGTGTGAGTGTTGTTGATTCGCCCAACCGCTGCCACCACCACCAGTAGTGGTGGTAGCGGTTGGTTTAGAACAACACTCACCGTACAGATACCTGAGCGCGTTACCCATACCTAGTAATTTACAGATTTACCCCTCTCCTTAAAGAGATCTTTCTGATGGATATTTTTGATGAATGATGAAGTTAGACTCTTGCAAGAAATTGATGAGGAGCTTTTAAGGAAGGAAGGTATCATAAGGAAGTGGGTGTTGGCCACGTGTATGTATATGATTTGTTGAAATACTGCCAGATAGGAAGTCAAATATTTAAAATTATTTGTATTGCTTTTATAAGGTTAAATTCAGTGATGGACCCATTACGGCAACGTGTAACGTAACTTCGTAAACATACTTTTTGAGAGGAAAAGACATAATTGCCCCTGAGCTTGAATCTGAAGCCACAATGAATACCGACATTTTAGCCATGAATAATGCAATGAGGTCAGCACACATGAGTTGACACTTTTGTCTGTTTTTCTAACGGCTTCTAGCATTTATTTTATTTTTTTTTACAGCCAAAAGAATTACATTAAAAATCTAGCGAAAAAAGAAAAATAGAAAGGATAAAAATTTACAATCACAGAGAATTTTCATGGGCCTTTTTGTTTACTGTTAAAGCTACGTTCATTTCTTGTCTTTCAAGTTTCAAATACATCGTATTGTTGTTAAAAATATAGCATAAACGAGATTTTGTTATGGGCCTGGGCTGCCATCTGAGAAGTTGGATATGCCGGAGTCCAAGAAGGTGTATAAACACAAAAAGTCCACAACTTAGTCGGATGCATGCAACAGTTTGTTTGCAACGTTTATTTCTCTTTTTTCATTTGAATAATTAGTTTAAATAAGTAGTGGAACTAGTCTTGAGGGAATAATGGAAAACGTGGGGATGCCCAACGTTCTCCAAATTGTTAAGACTTTAGTTTTGAATTATTCATTTACGTTTGTTTAGAAAAGGCTATATTAGGCCATAGGTTTTATTAATGAAGGGTAGGAATTGAATTAAGCAAATCTCTATATCTTTCTATTTTCTATCCGCATTCTCTCTACTTTTTTTTGGCAAAACTGTTCAACAACCACATCAGATTTCCAAAACTAGTTGCTTTATTAATGTTGTTTGATGAACTACGTATTTCTTACCACAAATTGAATCCGCACTTGAGGAATCTTGCACCACTTGTGAACGAGACGCCATACCGAATCCGCAACATTACAATTTAATAATACATGATGTGTATTCTCTTCATGGTTGTATTGACCCATAATGGCATAATGCATCGTTCTCCTTATTGAATCTCCACAACCCTTTGCAAATCATGGAGATATTTGCAGCCCAAAGCAAGCCGATACCAACCCCACATTTGCAAATCATGACATAAGCATATGTAATGTTTACGCACGTCAAAATAGATTTATTAACTAAGTTCATACCAATGTCGGCTCAAGATGGGTATTATTTTTCAGAAAAAAAAGTTAAAATACAAAGTGTATTTTTGCTACAAAGTGTGAGAAGACACAATGAGTTAAAAAATGACACAATGAGTAAAAAAATTACACAAAAAAATATATCTCACAATAAAATCGAATTTCAAAAAAGTAATTCCGAGCTTTTGTTCCCCTAGTCGTCCTCAATAAGAAAAAAAAATAAACGAAAAAATAAAAAAATAAAAAAATTAACGTTTTTTTATTGTGTCATTTATAAAAGACACAATAACTTCATTGTGTCATTATGAAAGACACAATGACGTCATTGTGTCAATATAAAAGACACAATGGCGTCATTGTGTCATATAATGACACAATGAAAAAAAAAATTTATTTTTTTCTGAAAAAGGACAACGAGATGAACAAAGGCTTCGAAGTGTTTTTTTAAAATTCGATTTAGATTGTGAGATATAAATTTTTTTGTGACTTTTTTAGCCTCATTGTGTCTTCTCACACTTTGTAACAAAAATACACTTTATAGAATAACCTCACCCTATTTTTTATATAATAATATTGGGTTAGCAAATGTATACAGGTTTCGTACTCTTTAACATACAAGTCAAGTTTTATTTACGTCTATGGTTTCCTATAAACTCTATCCCGCATTAGCCCACTGTTTAGACCTACTGGTAAAAAAAACAATTAAAAAGATAACATCAAAATATTATTTTTCTTCTGAAACAATGGGTTCAGAAGATATCAAGAAAGCTGCAGTATTGCATTCATCTTCATCGTCATCTTCATCTTCATCTTCATCTTCATGTTTGATTCAATGTCACCACCTACAAGAAACTTAAATTTGACACAAATTGAACTTTTATTCCCCTCTTTCAGTACAATCGTCTTATGAAGGACTTGAAATTGAACCTAAGATCGCTTGTCGGATGAACTGCACAAGACTTCATCGGCTTTATCACTCTAATGCTTCAACCCATTATTTCAATCAAAGATTATTGTCTCTTAAACATGTAACTGCCTCTAAAGTTTCTAAGGTCGATGATGCCCTCCAACTGTTTGATGAAATGCTTCAAAGAAAACCTCCACCTTCAATCATCCAATTCACTAAGCTCATTACTGTTATTGTAAACATGAAACAATATTCCACTGCGCTTATGCTTATTAAGCAAATGAAGCTAATGGGTATTCCTACTGATCTTTATTCAATCAACATTTGTATCAACTGTCTTTGCCGGTTGAATCAAGTTACCTATGGTTTTGCCTTATTAGCCACCATGTTCAAGCAAGGTTATCCGCCCGATTCGACCACCTATAACACGCTCATAAACGGGCTTGTTCTTGCTGATCACGTCTTTGAAGCTGTGGAGTTATTCAAGAAACTGATTAAAGATAAACTTTGTGAGCCTGATCAGGTCATGTTTGGAACCATTATTAATGGGCTTTGTAAAGTAGGTGACACTAGCAAATCCCTTGAATTGATCAGGTTCATGGAATCAGGCTCTTGTAAACCATGTGTGCAACATTACAGCACAGTCATCGATAGCCTCTGCAAGGATCGAATGGTTGATAATGCGTTAGAACAGTTTGCCAGAATGAGTGAAAAGGGTGTTCTTCCGAACGCTATTACTTACAACTCTTTGATTCAGGGTCTATGTAACTTTGGTCGAGAGACAGAAGCTACAAAAATGTTGAAAGATATGGAGAAGGAAGGAGTAACTCCGGGAGTGGAAACCTATAATATCTTGGTAAATGCCTTTTGCAAGCAAGGATCCGTGAAAGATGCAGAGTTTGTTGTACAAGCAATGGTAGAAAGGGGACTGTATCCGGATGTAGTCACTTATAATTCACTAATCGATGGATATTGTTTACGTGGTGAAACAGATAAAGCAGAGAAAGTTCTTGATGGCATGGTGGAGAAGTATATTGTGCCCAACATCATCACATATAGCAGCCTGATAAACGGATACTGTAAGAAGAAGAGAAACGATGAGGCCATGCGTCTCTTTCAAGAAATTCAAGACAAGGGTTTGATTCCGGACATTATTACTTACAATACCATGTTACAAGGTTTGTTTCAATCCAAGAATCCTGCAGCGGCTAGAGAACTCTTTAACAAGATGCAAGCAAAGGGTCAGGCTCCCGATGTATGCACCTATCGTATTTTGTTACATGGAATGTGCGAAAACTTCCAGTGTTGTGATGCATTAGCTCTCTTCCGTTCTCTAGGAAACAAAGAAATGATGAAAGATGTAAGGTTGTATACTATATTGATTGATGGTTGTAGCAAATGTGGGAAGCCTGACTTGGCTATGGATCTGATCGATGAACTTTTTTTAAAAAGATTGAAACCGAGTGTTAGGACCTATACAGTGATGATACGTGTATATTGCCATGAAGGGTTATTGGTTAAAGGTAAAGAATTACTTAGAAAGATGGAAGACAATGGTTGTTTGCCGGATAGTGTCACATACAATGTCATTGTTCAAGAGTTCTTGAAGAAAAACGAGTGTGAAGAGGCAACAGATCTTTTGGAAGAAATGATTAACCGAGGTTTCTTTCCTGATTCTACTACTTTTAAGATATTACTAGCCATAATCCCCAATGTAGGTATAGATTCTCGTATGCGAACTATCATTCAAAAGCTACCAAGTGTAGAAAGAAAAGATGGCAAAATACCTAATTTATCATCTTGGTTTCTCTCTTGAAATTCTTGATGTCCAGTTTGAGAGTGTTCTTATAGAACATGATTGTCAAAATTTGCTAACTAATTATGTTACATGTTGATATATATATGTTGTTTGAGTTATAATGAAATGCATTTTTTTCAGAAACATGTTCGAACTTAGAAATGTTGTCACCACATTTTTCGAAGTTAGATACTGGTAACCATACTTTGCCCCCGAAAATTTGTATGTCTGTTATATATAAACTTACACGCTTATGATACTTCTATATTAGAATCTGACTCTATAGCTTACTGCATCTTGGTGTTATTCTGGTATTATTCTGTTTGTTTTTGGCCACTGTTTTGAGCGGAATAGAAAGAAAGAGTTCAGGTAGAAGATGATTTACTCATTCTTAATGCCCCCCATTCATTCATTGGCATGCCTTTAGTCTTTGATTTACCATAAATGTGCGTTGGCACTAAAGCTTTCAAGTTGTTAGTTTAATAGAAAGATTGTTAAACACCATACATGATTCTGTGTTTTTACGCGGTATATATATGTTTTTCAAATTTGTCACACCTGGTCTTTAAAAAGTTGGTTCAACAAAATACAGCAATGCAGCTATTATCAGCAGGGTTATCAAACGCATGATTTCTTGATCTCAAAAGACCAAAAAACTAGCCGCGTAGATTTTTTTGAAGTAGGAACATTAAAGTATATATATGACCAAACGGCCTTTTGAGCATGGGTGAAGCTTATTGAGGGCGGAGAGTCGTCAGTAGTGTTAATTTTCATCTCGGTATTGTAAATTTTTTGTCCTGTAGTGTAAATTTTTAATATATATAGAGTTTGTCCCTCTTAAAATAGTTTACTTTCGCTCATGTCCCACTTATAGTGTGGTTCAAGCTATGCCACTCATTTTGAGATAGTTATGTATAAAAAGAGCATCAGGAGTATCAGTCATAATGTGTTACAAAGAGTAACTATGAGCTCTGACAAAAAAAATGCACTTGAAACCATAATGCTTTTATCCAAACGACTAATTAAACTAGACATGAAAATTGTTGGATTTTGATTGGATTTGATGATCATGAAAACTAAAAAACAAATTGAGAATGGTTTAGAAAGAATAATGGATAAAAGGATCACACTTGGGTTTCAAGTTTGCAAAACTACTTGTTTGACCTAAGTTTACTAATTGGAAACCACAAAGACATGGTTTGTTAAATTACTTGAATAGATGAATAATTCAAATGCCGAATTACAAGGTTATGATGATTAAAGATCTTAAACCGAATAATATCACAACTAGGTTTTCTACCTTAAAGTTACCAATTTAGTAACATAGAATAATAATCCCAATTGTTTATAATCGAAGCCAAAAACTGATGGAAATTGCTTTTGAAATTTAAAACTATTTAACCAAATAGTAACCATATAAATCAAACTAACCAAATGGTTAAGTTCAATTCACATCCAAAGTAAAGTAATTGTCGGTTGAACAAGCAACTAATACAAAACCCTGCACCAGGGAATGATCTTGAAAGGTTTAGCTCGAATCAACTTGATTAGGTCTTTAATCCTTGATTTTGATCTTTGTAACATGAAAGAGGATGTAATCGGGGTGATTTGGAAGCATTATGATCAGCAAATTTTGCCTATTAATCATCTTTAAACTTGAAGGTCTCGTATATGTTGAAAAAATAAGGTTTCGGGCTTTCAAAGATGGTTGAGGATGCCACTGCGTAGGCTACGCCGATTGGTTAGTTTTATTCAATTTTCTATATTTTTCGTATATTAATCTTGTTTCTCAAATAATCTTCATTATTGATGTCACACCCCGACCGACGGCGGAATCATCGGAGCGGACGAGGGAATGATTGATTGTTCATAACTCATGATTGTCTAATAGTGAAAATAATATTAAAATCAGATTACAGGATAACATGAATTTAACAGATACAAATACAACAGTTAAAGTCACAAATAGTAATTGTCTTTTGTTTTTTACTAAGTCTGAGTCTTAAATGAGCATGTAGAAGTCCACTAACTTGCTTAACCTGAAATCATGTGAGAAAATAAAGTCAGCTAACGAATTAGCTGGTGAGTAATCATAGTTTTGAATATACATATAGATTGATTGATTGATTAACGTTAAGACTTATAACTGCAATAGATAAACCGACACAATAACAACCCCTTGACTTGACACTTGCATATAATAGACTCCACACATACACCATAGATTAACTCCTGCCTCTGGCACAATCACCACTCGACTATTCATATGGGGTGGGTTATCCAAACCAGTAGATCTACCATTGATACCAGGATTGATTGATTGAATTAGGGTTTTACTGTCGTCCAGTTTATCATAGTATGTTCACATAATTGCAAGTAATAACATAACCTGTCTTGAATTGAATTTAGAATGAAATAACAATAGAATATCATGATTGAATATATTGTATCACATGATTTCCCCCAAATAGGAAATTGATATAAAAAGGGGATATGAATACTCACTTGATTGATGAGATTAGAATCTGGACGTGATAGATTAGACACCAACGATTTCCTTATGATTAACCTAAGGATCGGTGTCTCGAATTAGAATAATAATGATTTGAGAATTTAGGAATGTATTAAGATTTCCATTTGGTTTTGATTGGTAGTTTAAATTTATTAATTTATTTAGTTCGGATGTATTGAAATAAAATAGATTTACTTCAAGTAATTATATAGGAATAATTATACCAATACATTTGACCATTTGATTGATTGTTAAAATGCAGAAAGAATAAATAATTAATTTAATTAATTATATGTCAATTAATTAAAATATATATTTATTTAAATGACTAAATGAAATAAAAATGATTTTGGAAAGATTTAAATATAAACTTTTATATTTAATTATGATTTAAACAATAATACATTGATATTATTTGAACCCATAATAACTTAGTGATGTTAACCATTGTTTAAAGTCTTATTTTTATAAGAAAAATTAAACTAGTTATTTCATTTATTTAAAACAAATAATAAAATAAATAAATAAAATATTGAAATAATTTCAGAAAATAATTAAGTGGTTCTAAAAAATTTTAATGTTTGTAAAAACATTTTTATAATTTTTAGAAATTTTTCTGATTTTTTTTAAAGCTTAAAAATGCCAAAAAAAATGTGTGAGGTGGCCCGGGGTCGAACCCGGGACCTCTCGGATGACAAAGGGCGCAGGAACCAGCAAACCAAAGGCCTAAGCCGCGAAAGGAATCAGTTTCAATTTGTTTTAAACACAATCTCCATCAAACCCCCAATTTTAAAAATCCATTCGAGCCCTAGGTTCGATCCCACCAAATTGAACACAAATTCGACTTCGATAGGATCTGTAATCATAGGGCTTTTATTGCCCGTGTATAATCGAGTATGTAGGTGTGTCGAATTACCTATATGGTGTTCGTTTGAAGTTAAACCCAATGAAGAACAGGTCGCGGCACTCGTGATGATTGATTGATGCTCAAACGATGATTGTAATCAAATTAAACTCTAGGGTAGCTTCGAATAACGATCTGGAAGCAAGCCACTTATCAATTTCTATTAAAATCGATTGGAGATTGGATTTTCATAGAGTTGCAGGTCGCGGATTCGGGGTGCTCGAACGAGTTTTTTTTTATTGTTTTGAATGAAATCAAACTTAGAGGAAGATTATAAATGTTTAAAAGTATGATAGTGCGAATTTAATTTTGATTATCTTCGAGTTTTCGTGCGATTTTGAGGTGTAAAGTTGCCGACCAAACGAGTGCGATCGGGGAAGAAGGGAGGGTGGGGTTGGGTGACTTTTTGATAATTACACAACTGTCCCTGTGGTTTATGTTTTTATCATTTATGTCAAAAGTTTTGTAAATAAGTTTTGTAAATGTCATTAAGGCCCCTGTACTTATAATTTGACTTTTAAGTCTTAAAATTATTATTATTATTATTATTATTATTATTATTATTACTATTATTATTATTATTAGTATTATTATTATTATTATTATTATTATTATTATTATTAAAATTTTTGAATTAACATCAACGTATTGTTTACAAAATAAAATTTTATTTATTGGATATACGTGATGCTACAATTGACCTATAAACATGAAATATATCCAATGTAACTCCATTCCACATATAATTATAATAAAAAAACATACATTTAGACACAATTATCACTATGAAATTCAACTACTCATCATTGAGCTGAGTGTTTGGAGTCTTGAAGAAAATGTAGCACATCATTCTCAATCCCACATGTATACCCTATGAGAAGAATATTATAAATGTAATGTATGTTTGTTTGGTTTTACATAACATGATTTTAAAGGATAAAGTGCGGGTGATTTTGTCAAAACTATGAGTACTTCGATATCACTAACGCAGAGAACTAAAGAACATAGACAAACAATTTATATGAAGATCCGTAATAGATAAGTGCAAAATAATCTTAAAGCCGATTTGATCAAACATTATAATATTTATGTAATATTATTATATACTTTATTAATATTTAATATTAGTGTTTATTTAACATTTCACTTTGTTATAACATTGAACATACAAATATTCATTTAGAAAATAAATAAGAAACTAGTATTAAGTGCTTCGTGTTGCAGCACAGGGCGTAAAACCAACAAAATATCACCAGTGGCACAGCACTGTCAATAACCACCAACACCGATAACACTCATATTCAAAAAGAAATTAAATTTTGAAAAAAATAAAACCGGAAAAAGGTAGACGTAAAAATGTTGAACTACATAGACGAAACGTAAAACATATGAAATAATAAGTAAATTGATTTATAACCAGTGCGCTGCGATGGACCGTTAAACAATAAGCGCAAAAACGTTGACCACACATGCACGCTGTGACGTGTTAATTTGTAAAATTAAAAAAAACGCAAAACGAAAAATTTATAAAATATGAATATGAATAAGGGATCAAAGTTGAAAGTGAATGTTGGGGCTAAATTGCAAATGATGTAAAAGTATTAGTTTAAAATCTAAAAAAGTTAAAGATTAAAAATAGGATAAAAGTAAAGATTAAAAATAGGATAAAAGGTGGGTGCAACCCACTAAACACACATGTTACAACAATACAACCCATGATTCATGCTAACGTTACAAATTAGTATATCGAGGTTAAATTGTAAAAAACGTAAAAGTATTTGGTTAAAATTAAAAACGATAAATATTAAAAAAGACAAATTAGGTTTTAATGATATAAACTATTACATATTAGTCGATAATAATCTATAGTATGAATTTGGCTGGTAACATTCTCACCGACCACTTTTATTATCGATAACACTCTCAATTACATAATTATTAATGATTTAAGCTTAATTTGCACTTGATTACACTCATACTAACAATTATGAACGAAATAAAATAACATAAAAACTAAATCAAGCAGAAAATAAATGTAAAACGAGTGTGAATCTATGAAAATTTGTTATTGGAATTGTCATTAGTAATAAAAGTAAAAGTTGAAATTGTCACGAGTCAAATTAATATTATAGATTATTATCGGCTAATATTGAAATTCAATTTGCCAAAAAAAAGGACAAAAAATGAGTACAAGCACTAAAACACATGTTACAACCTATGATTATACCAATATTAAAAATTAATATATAGTAAAAGTAACTAATTATTAACTGTTGAGGATGCAAATTGTGCTCAGAAGTCAGAATTAGACGTCGTTCGAAAGCTCGTTTAGAAATTTGTACGAAGAGGGGATGAAATACAGTTAGCCCTCTCTCAAATTTTTTTTTGAACGGCAATAATATTATAAATGAGAAACTAGCAAGGAGGTAGAACCCAAAACAGTACAACCAAACACATTTTTAACTCTATTACACAATTGACTCAAACTTATAGCACCACGAGTTTCAATCTAGAGACTCTATTTTCTTTCTATGTTTAACCCATAGGAAAGCTGACACCTTGACCTCGTGAACTAGATTCAACGCCACCACATTCTTCTTGTCAAAAATCTTCCGATTCCTAGCCTTCCATAAAATGTATACCGCCGAATAACAGACTGAATACAGGAGATCTTTTCTTGTTGGGTTAGAGGTCCAAGACTCAATCTGCCCAATTAACTCCTTAACGGAACTTACAGATTGTAGGGAACTTTGCACCAAGCGTATATCTCCGCCCACATTCTACTAGCAATGGGACAATGTAGTAACAAATGGTCCAGTGATTCTGCTAGCCACCCACATAACGAGCATTTAGCCTGCCTGGTAATACCCTTTACATGCAGGAGGTAATTTACCGGGAGTCTATTCTCGATTGCCCTCCAAACATTGAGGTTAACCTTTAATGGAACCGGTTTTATCCACTTAAACGATGATTGTTGAGAAGGGAGCATAAGGGGTTCAATTAGACTCCTCAAAGACTTTGAGGAGAAACCTAAATCATTACCCACCTCCCAATGCCAAGTATCATTCAAGACATTTATCTTATGAGCTTTAACAATTTCCACGAGATCCGCCAACTCTCTAAGCTCTTGAACCGTACAAGGATCACGTTTCCAGTTCCCTTGAAACAGATTGCCGGTCGTATTAAAAGTTACCCTCTCGTCAATGTTACACCTCTTGTTTCTTTCAATCTTGTAGAGGTTCGGGCATGCATCTTTTAGAACTCCAGCTTCAGCCCACTCATCTAACCAAAAGAGTATACTTTCACCCATGCCCACTTTGCATGACATCATTGAGCTGAAGTTTAACCCCATTTCATTAAGACTTCCAATGATCGATACAATTTCTTTCCATGCGCCGGTTATGGTTTTCTTGATGGGGAAGCACTGATTTTCATTTTTCTTTCTATGAATGGCAGTAACTACTCGAACCCAAGTGGAATTGGGTTCGGTTCTAAATCTCCAAAGCCACTTGGAAAGCAAGGAGATGTTTGAAGCTTTTAGACTCCCAATCCCCCATCCACCTTGATCTTTTAGAGCTAGAAGTCTTTCCCATTTTATCCAGCTCATCTTCTTAGAACCATTAGTCGAACCCCAGAGGAATCTCCTCCTTATAGATTCCAGTCGAACCCCAGAGGAATCTCCTCCTTATAGATTCCATTTTCTTAATCACTGCTGCAGGGGCTTTGAACACGGAAAGAAAATAGATGGGGAGACTTCCGAGAACCGACTTCAGTAGAGTTAGCCCTCTCTCAAATAACCAACACTGAAAATAAAATAGATAAACTTGAAAGACATTTGATAATTTGATGTGACAATTAAGAGCACTAACAGTGAATTTTCCATCTTTATTCATATTCTATTAAAAATCAATATTTTTTCTTTCTGCTTTTTAATAAAATAATACTTATACATTTATCATTACTTTTTTTTTCTCTCATCCTCTCACAACCACTTTCAAAATATTAAAAAAATTATAAAAATTGCATAGTAATTTCTTAAATATACAGATAAACAGTAATATTTTCTATTTTCTTCACTCACAACCAATGTTTAGAAGACCGGATCGGACCGGCCGGTTCAACCGGTCCGACCGGGGAATCGGAGGGGTGGCCGAACCAATTCACACCAGTTCGTTTTAAAAGGGTTCGACCGGCCGGTTCGTCCCGAATCGGTGGTCGGACAGGGTTTTGAATTTAAATACACACATAAATTACTTATATTGAATTATATATATAACTATATATATAATATCCTATATATATAATTATGACATCATCCGGCTATTAAATCCGGTCCGACCACCGGACCAGTAAGACGTCCGATTCGACGTCCGATTCGACGTCCGATTCGGTTCTGAAAACATTACTCACAACCACTTGAAATCATTCCCTATAATATAAAAATCATACTCACTAGTATGTTTTGAGATTTCATTATGATTGTTCTAACCGTAACAAAAGATAAAAAGGGTTGGAGCTGGAAGAGTGGGCCGTGATAGCACTTTAGGCCTTTAGGAAAGATACAATAGAAAAGTGGACCCAAACCATTAACAGCAACTTTCGTTGTATAGGCGAGCCCATGGATACTTAAAAAAATAGAAATATGGTGGGACCCAGCCCCAGGACCCTGGTATTGTCAAGCTCAGGATTCTCAGTAAGTGGATTTGATTTATCAAAGGGCCCAGCTAATTGCACGCCCTGTCAGGCGATACCCGGACGCCCTTTGACTTTTCTCACGGCCCGTGAAGGGCCTCACGGGCCGTGAGGTGTTCGAAATTTAATTTTCACAACTACATCTACTCACGGCCCGTGTAGGAACAAACGGCCCGTAAATGTCCACACCCACGGCCCGTTAACAAAATCCATAACGGTCCGTGAGGCCCGTCACAGGCCGTAGTTGTCCTTCTGAGAATTTACTTTTCTCGATTTGCGTGCACTTTTAAATTTTATAATTATGTGACGCGACGTATTATTCCTTGATTCGATTTAAGATTCTATATAAACCGTTATATATATGACTTGTTATATACGGTTAGTGAGAAACGAAACAGTTAAAATGTCTTCTCGTGGAGGTAGTAGAAGACGTCAAAATGAGTCCTCTTCAAACTCACGAGATATTGTGGAAAGTATTCCTGATCCAATAGATAACCATAATTGGCAGAACGGGAGGAACTGGTCTCAGAATGTTATTCACTTTATACGTAACGGTGATTCCCAAACATGTAGAGTGTATTACATGGGTCATTCCGATATTCCGTTATAATTTTGGCGTGAATTACTCGGAAACGTGTCTTTAGGTACAGAGGTATGATTTAAAGTTTTTTTTGTATATTTTATTTTATTTTAAAATTCTAACAATTAAAAAAGTTGTTATTTTATAACATGTTCGGGCGTGGACAAATAGACTCACAATATGGAGATACGAAGAAATACGTAGAACCGAAGAGTTGCCGGGTAGTGATCGTTGGACGATTCTCCCATTTGAGTGGTTTAACTTAATATACTCGGGGTCCGTTAATGGTAACGAATATGAAGACGGGAGTGACTGTCTATATCCCGCGTTATGGGAAGTTGATACGGTAATACTGTTTTTATGTTTTACAATAAAAATCATGAATTTATAACCGTGAATTAAATTGTTTTGTAGGTTTACGTACCAATGACTGATGACGAAGAAAATTGGTATCTTTTTAAGATTTCTATGGACTCACTACAAGTTCGTATATATTCTCCATACGAATGCCGACCAAATACGTGTGATGATTCATGGTGCATTCATCGTAATGCCCGAACGATTTTCGTACAATTCGAATCGTACTTTTTACATTTTCTGTCACGTATACAATATTGGCAGCACTCCGGACAAGAACAAATCGAAGAACTGGTGGTATCGGGTGAAACCGTTTGGCCTCCTAACGCCGGTCATATTGGTCGAGATTCGGGAGTTGTAATTTGTATGTTATTGCATAGGTTGGTTCAAATAGATCTTTAGAGTGGCAAGAGGTTAGCTTACAGGATGCTTGCTTTAGATTCCGAAGATTTATGGCAGACGAGCTGTATTGTAGACGTGTAATGTAGAACAGTAATAAAATATTTTATTAAAACATAAACGTTTATTAGTACACTTTATTAAAAACGACAAACCGTTATTATCACACAATAATAAAACACACAATTTTTAATCTTCTTGATCTTTATAAAAGATCCAAGCCGCAAAATGGTTAAAAGAAATTCCAAAATTCTCCCGATATCTTTCTTGAGTTCTTGTCATAATATCCGTATCATTCCATAACGTATTTCGATTTTTGTAAACGTCTTTGTAGAGCTGGTGAAATGTCGTGACCTTCCTTCTCAAGTCAGACCACTTGTTGCTAAGTTCACGAGTGGTGCGATATTCTTCACGTTCTAGAATTTGATGAAAACGAGTTGAAACACGGTTCCAAAATATTGAATTTGGAGGGATAGTCCCTGAATTTTCGATACAAGATCTTACTAAAGTGAGCTCCTCTTCATCCGTCCACGGATTTTGATCACTTGTAGCACTCATCGTTTGGGTATTGAGTAAATTTGTGTGAATTGATTGTGTGAAGTGGTTGAATTTATAGACTTAAAAAATTATTATACGGGCCGTTTCATTGTCACCAAACGGGCCGTGTAGTGTCAACGGTTGATTTTTAGAAATTACAAAGTCTCACGGGCCGTGAGGACTATCACAGGCCTTTTGTCAAACAATTAACGGGCCGTGAGGGCCGTCACGACCGTGAGGCCGGATAATATATAGGACTTCACGGCCCATTTTCTCGCCCCACGTTAGTTGCTCAATCAACTAATTCTTCACGGGATGAGAAAACCTAATCAATTTAATATTTTAGTTAGTTATTACTAAATGAAAGTAAAATAAAAATAAAATTAAATATGATATATCTTATAACCTGATTCGTGTCGTATAAACCTCTTTTACCGGAACCAGAACCGTCATTATCCCCGCTGCTATCGCCACCGTTATCACCCCCGTCATCGCCGCCGTCATTCCCGCCGTAATTGGACGCGAACTGTCCTAGATAGTTTGAAGTAGCCTCGTCGTAATAACCGTAACCCTCCTGAGGGTAATAGTTAGATTCCGAACCGAATAAATAGTTGTTATCCCAGAAAGACATCGTAACGTTAAATATTAACGTTAATATAGTACTTGAAATGGAATATTGCGTTTATGTAGTAGTTGAAATGAAATGAATTTATATCGTAGAAATTTGAATTATGAAATAAATTTATAAACTAACGTTTATATAGTAGTTGAAATGAAATATTGCATCTCGTCATATAATTAACACGAATATCGAGGAATATTACGTCATATCAAATAATGTAATAAATACAAAATTACACGACTATCGATGAATATTACGTCATATCAAATAACGTAATAAATACAAAATTACACGAAAAACGAGGAATAATATATCTCGTCAAATTATTAAAGGTGAAACTAGGACCCGTAAAGAAGTTAACGGCCCGTAAGTGGAATGCCAAACGGGCCGTGAAGAGCTTCACGGGCCGTGAATATATACGACCGTGAACATCTTCACGGGCCGTTAAGTTCTTAAATTACGTCTTCGAATGACTGATTTGACCACCGACAGACCATACGGCCCGTGAAGAGCCTTACGGCCCGTAAGGAGGGCGTCTGAATATCCTAAAGGACGTCTCTTTAGTAGACCCCTTTATCAAAACATTTATATTTATATATTTAAAAATAGATCAAAACAAGTGGATTTGAAGGTTAATTCAGTAAGTAAAGGAATTGTATTTATGGTAAACCTCTCAATTCCATGAAATTGTCAGGACGTTAAGAACCAGCCTCTACCCTACTGGGTGACATGCCAAAGCAATTTCTAGAAAGCTTTATCAAAACATTTATATTTATTTATTTAAAAAACCATAAATTCAATATTGAGTTTGAACTTTAAAGTCATAAATTTTAGGCTAAGCCATGACATGTTTACAATAGTTTAGAGAAAATTCATCTAAGTTGTATATCTAGATTTTGGAGATGACATGTTTAAGTCCACACTCATGTTCGCTTTACATCGCTTTACTAAGAGTTTGAAGAAAATTTAGATCACGTCTCAACACAGACATATTTAGAGGCTCTTTGATAGTTTTTAAATGATTAACTGAAAACAATAAGATGTCTAAACCATTAAAGGTTAAACCATTAAGGGGTCTGAGTCATTAAAAGCTAGTATATCATTTAACTATTTAAATACAAATGTCCGACCATGTCAGATAATAATGTCAGATAATAAGAGGTGAACCATTCAGACATCTGAACCATTAAAAAATGACGCCTAATCTAACCTGTTACCCTGCACATTATTTTCTAGGATCTTAAGACCATAAAACAATAAACCTTTTAAAAGTTGACCCTCATAGTTGATTTATAAAAAAAATCAACCAAACCTTCAAAGTCCATCACCCTGTAAATTCACTACCCCATCATCGATGTTGTTCGTATCTTCTTCAACAACTAACTCGAATCTCTTTTATTAATAATTACAATCGGTTACAACCAAAGTAGAGAGACGCTATAGTCCTTACACTAATTTCTTCAATGTACCAGTAACTCTAAAGCGAAAACAGTTGCTAGATGAACACATACATTGATTGAAAAGCCAACTCGAATCACCGGTCACATCTACATTCGACTCGATCTACCGCGGTTGATGAATCGGCCTCGGGCTGACTTTCACGTTCACGATCTTCGGAGCCTTCTCGTAGAGCCTCGGAGACTCAACTGCACGAGCCTTACGCCAGTTCGACAATCTCGCTAGAATCAAATCGTTACGAACTTTCTTCTTTTCTGCAAACGAAAAACACAAATTCAAATCCAGATCTGATACGATTAACTAGTAGATTGATCAATCCATTTGTGGTTTCAAGCATTTTTTATCAATCAAATCCACATCTGATACGGTTAACTAGTCGATTGGTCGATAAATTAGTGATTTCGAACATTATTGATTAATCAAATCCAGATCTGATACGATTAACTAGTCGATTGATCAATCGATTTGTGATTTCGAACATTATTGATTAATCAAATCCAGATCTGATATTCTGATACGATTAACTAGTTGACTGATCAATCGATTTGTGATTTCAAGCATTTTTTATCAATCAATATGTGATTTCAAACACTATTAATCAATCAAATCCAGATCTGATACGATTAGCCAGTCGATTGATCAATCTGTGGTTTCAAACATTTTTCATCACTCAATCTGTGATTTCAAACATTTTTCATCAATCAATATGTAGTTTCGTACATTTTTTATCAATCAATCTATGATTTCAACATTTTTATCAATCAATATGTGAATTCAAACATTTTTCATCAATCAATCTATGATTTCAAACATTTTTCATCAATCAACTTGTGATTTCAACATTTTTCATCAATCAATCTATGGCAGTATGGCTTCAAACATTTTCATCAATCAATCTATGACTTCAAACATTTTCATCAATCAACTTCTGATTTCAACATTTTTTATCAATCAATATATGAATTCAAACATTTCAGATCCATTTACCTTCGACTCCACGGATTTCACCGTCGACAGATGGCAAACACAAATCTTCATCCGGAACAAAACAATCGTAATCATCGGAAACGTCAAACAACGACTCCGAGAAACACTCACGAAGCCAGTAGTCTCGAAACGAAGGAGACGACTGAACGAGTGACCACCACTGATCAGAAAAGTCCTCGACGTTCCGATACGCCGCCGGTACGAACATCGGAGCATTCGGATTCAAAGCTGATGATAACATTCCATTCTCACGATGAATCACATCCATTCCCATTGTTGTTTTGCAGCACCTTCACAAATGTTTCAGAAGAAAATATCTCACAAGTGAGAGTACTGAACACAGTGATGAACTGATGATATATATAGGTGGGTTTGTATAAAGGGGCATAAATGTGGAGGATATTACAGAATTGACACTGTTAAGTTATTGAAGTTAACGTTTGCTTCCGTTAAAGTTGAAAGGAAATTACACTATTGTCCAGAAAGGATGGCTTGAGGAGCGATAGGAGACGGGGTTAAAATGGTCTTTTTAGGCGGGATGGTTCTGGAGAGATCCTTATCTTTTTAAATTTTAACTCCAGACACGTCATTGTTCTTATCCAGTTTATATATTCACGTTGTTTTGTGCTTTCGGCGCACAATTTAATTTAATGTTATTAAAATGAATCACTTTCAAAAAACTTATATAAATGGGTTGTGCAAATATTTAAGAAAAAAAATTTATATACTAATGTAACACAATAAAATGTCTAGGTGATTTCAGTTTCAATCTTCTATTTTTTTATGTACGAGTGTGTAACGTGTGCACTTTAAAGGTTCAGATGATTTTTTGATTTGATTTCATATTTATCAAATGTCATAGCTTAAAAGGTTGAGACGAATATTTGTTTTTAACATAGTAAATATTAACTTAGATTAAAGTTAATGTTTTAATAGTCCCTTTAACTTTTGGAATGCTCAATAATGTAGTTTGATATTTTAAAATTGATGTTGCTAAAGTTGATCCTACACACTAATGATAAAATATTACAAAGCTACTAAGAACACTTACATTTAATTTTTTTTCCTTTATTCATATAATTACATAAAAAATAATTACTTTTTCTTTTTTTTAATTAAATGATAATTTTTATACATTTTATTATTTTTTTCTTTCTTATTCACTTACAACAATTTTGAAAAATATTAAAAGATCTTAAAAGGTTTAAACAGTGTTTCTTAAAATACAGATTGAACATAAACATACCATTTATCATCCACTTACAACAACCATACCATATAACTTTAAAAATACACTCATATCAATTTAAAGAACGGATGTGAATGCTCTAAATGAGTAAAGGTAAACTTTTATTGTTATATAAGGATTAGCTATAGTAACCCGTGTGTTACACGGGTTGAATAAATAAAAATTAATATAATAAAATTTATTAATTATAAAATAATATTTTATGATATAATATCACTGAAATTATGTATTAGAAATGATTGTAAGTTATAAAATAGTGATATCAATTTTTTAAAACTTTATTTTTTTCCAAAAAAAATAAATAAACGTTTTGTTCTAAAACAAACCTTATAAAAATGTCATTTTTAAAAATTTTCTTATTATAACTCTTAAATTTAATTATTTTTGGTTTTAAAAAAATAACTTTTTAAAAATACCAATTTTAAATATTTCGTGTTTTTAAAAAAGCCTTATGCTTTAAATAAATTTATTATTTTATAAAAAAATTGTTTATTTAAAAATAACATTAATAAATAGATCTCTTTATTAATTTATTAAATCTAAAAAAGGGTTAAATAGTATTATTAGTAATTAAGATAATTATTTAATAGGAGAGAGAGGCGGGAAAATTTTGGTGAGAATGATTGTGGTGTTGACACGTGTCATCGCAGATATCTTTTTATTAGAATAGGAAGATAACACGTTAAATGGGCTAGTTCAAAGGATAAAGCCCAAATGCAAGAAAGTTAAGTCAAGGATTAGACCTAAATATCTTATGAGCTAGATTGTATATCCTTCCCTCTCATGCTCTCTAAGTGTGTGTTTGGGATTGTTTATTGAAAACTCCTTTTAATTTTTGAAATGAAGATAAGTTGAAAGAAGGTGAAAGTATGCTTGGATGGAGATGTGAAGAGAAAAATGAGTTTTTAAAAAGTTAAAAATTTTAACTTCTTAAAACTTATTCTAAGAACACAAAAGGTGATGTAAATAAGCAATCCCAAACATGACCTAAATCTTTACATACGCTCATGCACAGGGAAGAAACTAGGATGGTAATGACGAGCATGGATTTGAATAAGAAGCTCCTCTTCTTCACGATAGGGCCTAAATGTATTTTCTCATGCTTTTACAACATTCTTATATTTGTAAACTTCATCTCCATCATTGATTTTAATCTTCACATGTCTACTGTTATTAACATACTTCTGCATCGTTGTAAAAATGCAAGTTGTCATGTAAATTTATGTCATATTATTATTTATTGAAAATTTATTGTGTGAAACTTGTATGTGATTTTTAGATGAAAATCATCTCATCATGTTTATAGATAGTGTTAGCATTGAATAGATTGTTTTCTTCAATTGTAATATGTAGCTTAGCACTACAATGATTCTGATTCTGTATTGAAAAACAATCGACTCTAAAAACCTTGTTATTAACCAAACAAATTGATGAACTAACTATTCGGCTAGGAATAACTCTTAACAAATAATTAAAATGAGTAAATTTCGGTTTTGGTCCATGTGGTTTAACCATTTTAACAATTTCAGTCCAAAAAGGAATCTTTGATCATATCATGCCCTGTGGTTTCATTTTGGTAACGGTTTTGGTCCCTGACACTAACTCTGTTAGTTTTTACAGTTAAATATGAGGGTACTTTGATCATTTTACATTTGGAAGACTAGTTATGTAATTTATATTAGATTAGGATAATTGTTGTAATTTTCTAAAACAATAAAAAATAAAAAAATAAATTTAAATCTAATCCAACCCAAACCCCCCAACACTCCCACCATCGTAAAAACCCTAATCGGAACCCTAACCCCCACCATCCCTTCCTCCATTTGCACCACCACTTGCACAACCTTCACCGCCATCGCCACCTCCACCGCTTGCATCACCTCCAGCGCCAGCACCACCGCAACGCCACAGAAGAACTAGGGCGGTGGTAGTGTAGAATCGACGACATGGGTCTGTGGAAACGTCGATGTAGAGGAGCTTGGAGCCTCCGGCGTGTGCAACGATGTTGGTGACGAGAAACTGCTCGGCATGAACGGAGTGGTAGAGGGGGAGGTTGCGGAATTCAACGTTGGCACCGAGGAAGATGCGGCCATCAGAGGACAATCTGACAGCTCCGACGTGGAAATTGAAGATTGGGGGAGAGCGAGGGATTGAGCGGATTTGACGAGGGTTGGGAGGAGTTGAGGGAGGGTGAGGTCTTAGATTTGGCCATTGATTCGACGTCTGAAGCAGAGATTATGAAGGTCGTCATGGGAGGATGATGGAGCTGTATGAATGTAAATGTGAATGTGTGATCAAGATTCAAGAGGGAGTGATCATATTCTTCGTCTTCCAAAGAAGAACTAGGACGGTGGCGTTGCGATGGTGTTGGCGCTAGCGGTGGAGGTGGTGCAGACGGTGGAAGTGGGGTGGCGGTGCGGTGCAGGCGGTGGTGCAAGGGGTTGTGGGGGTTAGGGTTCCGATTAGGGGTTTAGGATGGTGGGAGTGTTGGGGGTTTGGGTTGGATTACATTTAAGTTTTATTTTTTTATTATTTTAAAAAATTACAACAATTATCCTAATCTAATATAATTAACATAACCAGTCCTCCAAATGTAAAATGACTAAAGTGTCCTCACATTTAACTGTAAAAACTAACAGAGTTAGTGTCAGGGACCAAAACCGTTACGAAAATAAAACCAGAGGGCATGATATGATCAAAGATTCCTTTTTGGACTGAAATGATTAAAATGGTTAAACCACAGGGACTAAAACCGAAATTTACTCTTATTTAAAAGTAAGAGCTAAGTTGAATCTCATCATAATTTAATACAACATCAATCCTTTCATACCCATAAATATACCATCTCCCACCCCACACCTTAAGGTACCCTCCTCTGTAGGGGTGTTCAATATTTGAATTGGATTTGAAAACTGATTCGATTCGAGTCGAAAATCATTGATTTGAAATTCGATTCGAATTTCAAATTCGAATTAGAAATACACACACTTACACTTATTTATTTATATATTAATTTAAAAACATGCATATGAGATAATAAGAATTAAAAGTTCAAAACAATATAATCTAAAATTTTAAATCTTAATTGGTATCTTTTGACTTATTTAGAACTTAAATAATTTTGTATGTTATGCTTAATTATTTACTTTGAGCATTTTATATTGGATCTTTAGAATAAATTTTAAAAATATTGTTCAATTGATCATTTTTTCAATAAATACGAATCAAATAAATTCAAATTCGATTCGAATTCGAAATCTCTTTTTTCGAATACGAATCGAATTCTAATCCTATCCAATTTGGGCCTAATATAAACATTCTTGTCTTGTATTTCTGTAAGAGTTTGTTTTCGCGACTCAAACCCATGACTTTCGCGTCACATAGCATGATGACATCACTCTTAAAAGTTGTTATAACTTATAAGTTGTGTGAGAAGGGTGATAAAGGAATTAATGGGATTAAAGCATGATGTGATTCTGATATGAACACATTCTTAATTGGTATCCGTTAAATGAAAAATCTTCTATAAAAAAAATTCTTTTAACGTATCTTCTTTTAAAAAATAGTGGGAGAACACGTGAATTAAATATGCACAGTAACATGTAAAAAGAGGTATACTCCTTGACCAGAACTCATTTTGTTTGAATTTTGTACATAATTTGTCAAATATGATCATGTTAAGTCGTTAGAGTAAAATGAATTTTATTTAATAAAATGGTTTAGGTGGTTTTATGCATTAAATATACACTTCTGGCTACTTTTGCCCCGTTTGACCAATTTTCTAAAATTTGAGATAGCATATAACCCAAATCAACCAATGAACGGATTAAATAACCACCTCCAAATCAAATGAATTGTATTCTGAAAAGTTATGTAGCACAACCTGTGAAGATTAGTATGTATATCCAAGTATGAATCGGTCAATCGATCAAAATTTGTTCCCATAAGGCTAAAGTCAAAAACTATGCAACAAATGTTGATATTTAGCCTCTATCTATATCTTCATCTTGTGGTGTATATAATATGCTCAAACTTATAATGTAACTACAATAATGAGCATATAATGTAATGATAATAAAAAAGAAATCGTCGAGCCGTTCCTTACGTAAATGCCTTCAGCAGCTACAGGTTGACAGACAGTCATCATCTCATTGACTGTTGATTTCAATTTCATCAACACCAGCTTCTTCTGTAGTGTTGCAACCTACTGCAGCAGGACTTGCAGATTCTGTTGTTTGGTTTGTGGATGACTCACTTTTTGAGCCTGTAGACCCGTAAATCGTGCAAGATCTATCCATTGCTGCAAAAAGACGATTTTTAGAAAGTTAAATTACAGATATAATATATGCAGCTTCTTTTAAGTGGAAAACAAACATAGAAAACTCAGCTTCACTAGTAAGTAGAGCTGGCATTTTCAACTCATTTTCTAGTGAATGGTCAAACGAGTTGAATAAAATAAGTGTATCAACCCGAGTCAGTTATTGCTTGTTACCCGACCTGCCTGACCCGCCAATTTCCACCTCTATCAATGAACTAACAGGCCTGTTGGACCCATAAAGATAATTTTAACATGGAATGCGAATCTGAATATAACCTGTGTTCCCCAGTAGGAATTGATCGTCCGTGCCACAAAGGATAACATATTTACAAATAGTGCTTGATCAGCAAACATATCTGAAACACGATGCTCCACCAGTCCAGCAATAATCTGCAATATTGAGTTGCGCTTGAGTTAATACCGAGCCATGGAAATAAAAAACAGTTAAAAGTACAGGTGGCAAGATAGGACGGCTTGGGTAATGGGCTAAAACAGGGTCGGGTTGAAACTAATCATTTTCAGTAGGGTCAAACACAGGCTAAGCCAAGTTAGGTTGACCCGCAAACATTATTTTTGCTCTTTTTAGAAAAATATAAATAATTAATGTTTTAACTACGATTACGTAAATACTATTATTACATATATAACAGTATTACAAAATTGGATACCTGATACCGGAGATTAGCTGATGTCCCAAGAAAGCCACTATAAACAACCGCGGTTTTCAGAATTGGTGATCTTTTATTCTGTTGTGTATTCACAAGGGCGGGGTTAAGAAGCTTGCGTGCAGTGTACAACACATTTGAGGCAGCCACAGCTCCAATACTAGAAATGAATCCAACACCAGCAAGTTTTAAACCACCAACAACCACAGAAGCAACTCTATGGCCAACATTCCAGTCCTTCCCAGCAAGTGTTTTTTGAAACGCATTATCAGGTATGGACCCCAAAAGGCCCGTTAGTGCATCTATACTATCGGGGCCATTAGCATCATCAGCGAACGAAAGAAATGATAATGTAGGGGCTGGAAGCCATACTGTGAAGAAATCAACTACTATTCCTCTTAAGGTGTCTGTCATGACATAATCAATTTCTTCAAAGAATCTTCCTTTCCGTTTCTGATATTGTGCCATGAGAGTAGTGGTTATTGATATTGTTTCCTCTATGGCTAATCTATTTAAGAATTTGGGATCTGCCAATAATCTCTCTCTAAAACCCTGGCATTTAAGGAGAGTGAGATACCATTCTTATAAGAACGACAAATTACTTCTATACAGACAACTACCTGAAAATTATGAGTAAGTTCTGATAGAAGAGGGTACTGCTCCAGATCAAAGAAATTCTGCAGTACTTCTGGGGATACCAGACCAAGATCCAGTCCTTTTTGGATATCCTGATAAAGGTGCAATACGATGTTACTCTGTAATATGTATATCTAACAATTTCGACCCACCCATTTGGGTTATTTTTAGTTCAAACGGGTCAGAGAGAAAATTAAACTAAAATGATCAAACAGGTTAAAAGTTGGCCCAGGTGTAGTTTTGATCAGTTCTGTTTTAGTCAATGATTTAGGTTATTCTTGTAATAATATTGTTTTCAATAATCAACTTCATGCACTAGTAAGCAAGTGTTCTAAATGGACATGAAGCATTTTTGGGCCAACCTGACCATTACTAAAATTGACATGCTTCAACAATTATCCAACACTTCATGCCACCTCTAATAAAATGAGTGGTTTAAAGTTCAAAATATCTTTATCTGTGCCAACTTCAATGGAGATATCAAAAGATTTTAGAAAGCATATCTGATTAACAAAAACAAGAAAAGAACCTAATTTGTAACTGAAAATGGGTCCACTAACCTGTGGCAGAGCATCTCGCCTTCTGCCAGCTGCATTCATGACTCGGGCAATTTCAGCACGGTCAAAACAATTCCTGGTGCATGGTCTGGCAGCAGAATACCATAAAAAGTCAGCAACAGGAACTTCACCCTCTCGTCTTATATACTGCCTTTCAGGATCAAGCAATATAACTGTTTGATTTTTCTTTTGCATCTTCCTTGCAATTCTTGCAGGTACCCCAGTCCCTCTTGACCCGTAAGCAACATGGCTTGCACCGGTCACCACCACCAGCATTCCAGCAGTTCCACCATTTGTAACTGCCTGTAAAATTATCTGAGACATGGTGTACTCCTCAACAACTCTAGCTTGTGCAGATAGATAAGAGCTTGGCCCAAAAGGAATAGATTGGGTTGGGAAGTTGATTTCTTTTGATGGTCTACGTGAGATAGATGTAAAGCCAGAAATAAATCCTGAACCAGCTGGAGGAGTATAAGCTTTACGTTCAGCCTTTGAAAGCCCACGAATACCATCAGCTTGAACAGTCCTAAGGACCTGGAGACAAATCATGAAAATTATTTAGTGTACCATCAGCTTAGATCATACCATCAGCTTGAACATATCCTAGAGGTGGCAAAATGAGAGGGAGGTTGGGTCAGGTAATGAGTCAAATGAGTATCTTTTGTATGTGCCAGGTTGGGTTGACATGAAAAGGTACTCCAAACTCTAATTGATCATTCGTGTTTTATATACTTATGTACAATTACATGACACGTATTTTTACAAGGTCTATTGAGCTTTTGAAGCACATGATTTAGTAAGTTGTATGCACTAAAAGTACCCCTTAGAAGAGTTTACATCCATTTAAATCATTCGACCCATTTCTTGTTCAGTGAATTCTTTTGATTTTACACATTGAACCATAGAGATGATACAGAATCAACCCATTCAAGTAAATGGTTCAAAATTGTCATCTCTACCCTATATGTACATTGATTCGTCATATGGTTCTTGCCAGCAAAAAGGGTACCTTAAGTGGTGTGCCACATGCAATTAGTCGGATTCCATTATCACGACAGTAGTTTAGAAGAGGCTCATATTCCTGCCACCGCTGAGGTGGCCAATGTGATACAAATGGCTTTAAGGTCTCTCCATCAATTCTGTCATCCATATATTGAACATTAACCGAAACAGAATAAAAAAACAAGGAATATATATTTAAATAGATATGGTGTGTGCTCCTTGTAGGCCTATAGATGTTAAAATGTTTAAAACCTTTTTTTCCTATTATACACTATGTGTATTAGGTCAAACTTTAAAGTTCAAATAGATTTTTAGTAGTGAGAATGTAAGTAAATACTCATGCACCCATTATATAAGTCAAGTCGAAACAGGTCCCCTGTATATGAAATCCAGATCTATAGCAAGATGAATTTCATAATTAATACCATATACCCATTAGAATATACTACAAGTAATCACCAAAGTCCACCTTTAGCATCTATTTGCTGACCACAGTAACTATATATTACCCATCATGCAAAGCAGTCATGAGGAGCAAAGGGCGATGCATGTTACATTATTACCAAGCCTACAACCATTAAAGCATTTTGAACCCAAAACTATGGAAACACCTAAATGACCATAAAAAGTACTGTCTACTAGTACAAGCTATGAAATTGCAATTTTCCAGTAAAGTTTATTCAAACCAACTGCATTGGTGTGCAGTTCATGTTTCTTATGCTGAGAGCTTAAAAACCAGTTATCCTACAAAACATAGAAGCCTTGCAATTTCAACTTAATAAGGGACAGTGTTGGACAGATCAATGATCTTACTGATGTATGGACCATGACATCCCTATGTAGTTCTACAGAACAACTTTCCTAGAATAGAGTTTCAAGTGCAGCAGTTATCTAGTTAATCATGTACAATAAGCAATACTTTTAAAAAGCATATACCCTAAATAGTGGCAAAAACATATAGCTCGCAATGATCCATTGATCTCTATCTAGCAAATCAGATGCTTTTGTTTATAGGCATATAGTTTAAAACTCGAATGAACAGGCTTTTTGATCATTATCACAAACAAATTAAACTAAGAGCCATGTTTACCAGCTAAAGATTTTCAGCTTCGAATAACCTTTGATAATTACCAGTATCAACTCTTACCATCTATCTACTTTACTTTTCATTTCCTACAGTTATCATTGTTTGCTTAAACTATTTTGCTGATGCTGACTCCCAAATTGCTCTTATTAATCACTTTTTCACAACATCAAAACATCGAATCGATATAGTACAGTAATACTAGTAATCAAGAGGAAACAAAAACGAAACGAACCGTTTATCAATGTACTGATTGAGTTGTTCTTGCAAATCAGCTGGAAATGCTTCCATCGCCAACGTAATCTGCCGATTCGCCTCCGCACACCTCTTCGCCAAACTCCTCACGATCTCCACCTCCAATTCCTTATCATCTCGCGTCGGCACTTGCTCCGCCTCCCCTAAATACACTATCCGACCATTCATCACCTTCTCCCACACCTTCCCCTTGTCTTTCCCCACCGCCATCGGCTCTCCGATCACCGTCGCATCGTATATCCTCGAGTTTATCACCTCCTCCTTCTTCACCTCCACCTTCTCCACCTTCACACCTTCCGATTTCACCTCCGTCGCTGAAACCGGTGCAACCGTAACCGCAGTCTCCTCCGCCCTCGCCACCGCCGATCGGAGCACAAAAGCTCCGATCGCAATCAACGGAGTCACCAGAACATCTCGTCTTCGAGCTGAACCTACGCTACTACACTCCTCCTCCGGACTCCTCCGGTGAACGGCGTTGATGCTGACGTGGCGACGGCGCTTGCTGGTGGTTTCCGGCGAAGATAACGTGTGGTGGATGCGAATACGTGGTGGCGTTGGGTGGTGGTGGTGGTGGATGAGAGTGTGGGCCTCCATCTCCGGCGAGAATACTTCACCGGCGATTGTGCAGATTTTCGGTTCAGAATAATAATAATATTAAGATGGAAGGTGATTGGTTCATACGTTTTATTATTTCTGGTTTTTGTGAATTGGGGTTTCTGACGTGGCAGATATGAGTGGTGTGTATACACGTCAATATTATGTATTATGTGGCATCTGTACTACCAAGTATCAACTAAACGGAACTCTTATTATTCGCTCGGAAAGCATTTATTTGTTTTTCATAGATTTTTTCGTTTTTAACATTTTATAATTTGTACTTAGTTTTCAGGATTTTTAGTTTTTCTGATACAATTTATAAATAATATTTTATAAAATTTTAAATATACTGTTGTGAAGTTATTATTTTTACCAACACTTCGGTATGAAATTTACTTAAATTAAAGTTGAGTCGAATATTTGTTTTTTATAACTTTTAATGTATAATATTTTAAAAACAAAATATGATGTTGTGATTAATATTTTTTATAAATATTTGTTTTTATAACAGTTAATATATAATGTTCTATGAAATTTTAAATATATCATTGCGATATATTTATTTCTTAAGTTCCTATATACGTTTGATACAGGATAGATTCAACACTCACAGGTTAACACCTTTAAATTAGTTTCTGTGTTTCTTGGCGCTTATTATCGAAATAAGGTAACGTTTTATTAACTTTTGAAAAATACTTATTTTTCGGATGGATTGACGGTTCTAATCCTTAATTTTCAAAAGAAAAAAATCAGTTAGAACTAAAGACAGAAAACAATAATTTTACCAGAAGCATATACTTTAATGATATAGATATACATATGCCTAGTAAATTGATTATCTCTCATCCTTTTTCTCATAAGTTCTTACTAACAAGGACAAAACGGGATTCCAATCAAACTTTGTATGTTGGCAAAGTTGTAATGTTTTTGAGAATGCATCAAAGATGGGATGACCTTGGATTAACGTAAATCGAGAAGTAGAGCCGCGAAGACTAGATTATCATAGATCGAGAGACATGAGACAGTTTGATGGTTTTGAATAGCAGTTTTGATCATTCTGCTTTGCCTTTTTCATATTCATTTTTATAGCCTTTTGTCTTTGAGTATGGTATGTATTTGTCTAGTCTAGTTCAAAATTGATTGGTTCCTGTTAGGTTTCAATCAACAAGAAAAGCCTTTGAATCTAGTTTGCATCTATCAGGTTTTGGGTGGCAAGGTTTGTTGTTGTTTGTGGTTAAGTTGGTCGGCTTCAAATCTTCTTCTATGACAAGTTTTGTTGCGTGCCGTTTATGGTGGATTGATTCCTATGATCAAACTTTCCATCAACAAAGTTAGATTGCTATGATCAAAGGAATTTGATGAAATGAATTCTGTTTAGATAATATTCTATCATTTCATCAACTAAACAAGACTATCAAGGAGGTTGAATTCTAGCACAATTTTAAGAACATGTTAAACTTTTTGCTCGAAGGAATTTAAGAAAATTTGTTTCCATGTTAGTTTCTATTATTATCTATTATATTTCTTGTTTAATATACCAATTACAAATTCACAAATGATAAAAAGTTAGGAATGAAATTTAGATTCAAGTTTTATTAATCCCAAATAATAAGCCAATAAAGGATCCACAATCAACATAATGGACATAACTTAAGAAGACAACCTCAACACATAAACAAACAAACAAACAAACAAACCCAGTATATCCCACTCAAGAGTAGGGTCTGGGGAGGGTAGGTGGTGGCAAGTCTTTCCTCTATCCCGATAGATAGAGAGACCGCTTCCAAAGAGACCCCCGACTCGATAACAAAAGCAATAAAGCTAGGAAATCAACATATAATCAAACATATGATATAAGCTATATGATATATGATACCGTACAACCTCAACACATGTTATCCCAATTAGTGAAGCAAAGTTAAGGTGGGCCCATTAGAGTTAAGCCCAATAGCCTCACGTAAATAAATAGCAAGCCAGTCCGACCGGTTGGACGGGAATCGAACTCCAATCCGGTCCGGTCCGGTGCCTAAAACCGTTTTGACGTTGCACTAGTGGTCGAAGCGGGGGTCGGACCGGTTAAACCAGGGGGTTGGACCGGTTGAACCGGTTATATATATTTTTTTAATTTTTCGGCATTTTTTACATATATTTACTAAAATAATTATAATTTTATCCGATTCTTATATCAGGTCCGACCAATTGAACCGGTTCGATCAGCGGACTAGTAAAGCGTCTGGTTCACTATTCGGTCTGATTTTGAAACATTGATAAATAGTTTGTTTCTCACGTACAAGGGATTACATTAAGTCAAATTCCAATAATTCCAAACTAAATCAAACTTTCCATCAACATATGGAATGTGAGATTCCTACGATCAAAGGATTTGATGAAATGAATTAACAATTAAATTGTATCATTTCACCAATTTCAATTAAATTGGGATTCTTAATACTTGGTTGAATTCTTTCACAATTTGAAGAAAATGTCGAATCTTTTGCTCGAAGGAATATAAGAAAGTTCGCTTCGATTTCAGTTTCTATTATTATCCATTTAAACGTTCTATCTCTTAATGGATGAGGTTATTCTACAAAGTGTATTTTTGGTACAAAGTGTAAAAAAACACAATTAACCTAAAAAAGTCACAAAAAAATTATATCTCACAATCTGAATCGAATTTAAAAAAAGTATTTTGGATTTTTTGTTTCTTTCGTCATTCTCTTTCAGAAAAAAAAATAAAAATAAAATAAAATAAAATTCATTGTGTCTTTTTATGACACAATGACGTCATTGTGTTTTTCATAATGACACAATGATGTCATTGTGTCATCTTTTATAAATGACACAATTTTTTTATTTTTTCTATTTTTTATTTTTCATTTATTTATTTTTTTAGTGAGGACGGCTAAGAGAACAAAAGCTTGGAATTACTTTTAGAAATTCGATTTAGATTGTGAGATATAATTTTTTCGATAACTTTTTTTAATTCATTGTGTCTACTCACACTTTGTAGCAAAACTACACTTTGTATTTAAACCTTTTTCATCTCTTAATTTGCCATTTTAATTACAACTCCACAAACCACACAAGTTAAGGAATTAGATTTTAATCTTATTGGATTCGATCTGATAAAGTATCCTCATATTGAACCTAACTTAAGAAGTTGAACCCAACACAAGTTAGCCCAGTTAATGAGCCCAACTTAGGGCCGGCCCAGTAAGGCTATGACCCAAATAGCCTAACGTAAATAAAAAGCTTATTTCCCACATACATCCATACAAGAAATTACACTCTCTCTCTCTAGTAAAATTGATCCGAACATAACCTGTTGTGTCCTAATATTATTAGCGAGATCAAAGTCCAACTATATCGATTTTGACAGCAACATTAAGATCACCGGCAACCATCTTGTTCTTTTTGTTTTTTCTCGTGTGACAAATCAGCGTCACATTATCTTTTTTTCATTTTCCTCAGTTTTCTTTTGTTTTATATAGTGTCATTTCAATTTTTTCTCGTTTCCCGGTTTCCCCATTTAAAAAATGTTAAAATGTTGGTGTGTGGACCCATAAATCTCGGTGAATATTCACCAGGTTGTATCACCTCAGAACCGGGGCGTGATATTCCCGGCCGGCCCCGAATTTCCCAGGATTTCTCCGACTTCTTCAAGACCTCACTCCGTGTGCTCTAATGGACCAAACACCCTTTAGTTTATCAGTCAATCTTCATACACGACTCATTTTGCACCTTACATCAAAACTTCATACTTAGCATCATTTCACAACTTCATACAACTGTTTTTGTATATTTGTATTCATCATGATCCTCTAAATCCAATTAACCATCAATTATTACTTCTAATTAACACACAAATCAAAACCTTTTGACTAATAAACATTTAATTCCAAAACCATCATCTTATTTAATCAATCCAATATTATCTTTACAGAAATCCAATCACACAAATCTTTTCAAGCAAAAGTCCATTAACTTCACATCACACACTCAATGAGCGCTTAGAGGAAGACGAAGAACCTCACGAAACTCCAACCTCTTAGTTTCAGCATAAAATGTCTTATACCTATTAGGCCAATACGTCACCCAAATCCACCCTTTCGCTTCGAACTCTAAAGTCTCCCCGACCATATCTGCCCTGATCCTCCACACCACACTCTCACCATACTCATCGCGCGCGAAAATCACACCCCCTTGCCTCGTAAACGGGCGATATGCGCTCGAATACCGGTCCCTAAACCACGCTTTCGGCTTCAACAACAACGCTAACGTCGAAGGTTTCGACGAGAACACCTCGCGGCCATTCACGCCATCGTGAAGGAACCAGTTGAACGTGGCGCTGTTGCCCGAGACGACGGACTGCTCGAATTTCCACGGCTTTAGGTTCGTGGTGACGGTTTCGCCTGCGGAAACGGATAGCCCGATGTGAGGGTTTGGTGGCTCGAATGCGGCTTCAATGGATCGCTCGACGCCGATTTCGCGTGTCGGGTTTTCGGATGATTTGCTTACGGAGACGCTTATGACGTTGGTTTGGAGGGTCGGGGTGAGGTGTAGGGAGATGCGGGAGGGGAAGTGTTTTTCGTCGGTCCCGGCTCCACGTTCGGTTAGGAGGGTGTCGTTCACGAGTCGTATGACGTCGCACCTGTGTAAATTATGCAACTGAGATTGTTGTTCGTTACAATATATGTCAGTTTATCAATATGTGTTATTATCAATGGATCATAGTTTATAGCATTGTAAGTGTAACATGTCTTGTTATAAGTAATGATAAATATAACAAGAATGTGTGAAAATTTATGTTTCAATTTGGGGTTATTTTATGGCGCCCTTTAAAGATTTTATTAGGAGGTTATTTATGAATCGATTATAAATAGAGTATATTTACTTCATTTAAAAGACACCTCATAATTATTTATGAAGTCTCGTAATAAGTAAGTTTTAGAAATATACTAATGGTTGTTTATTAATCTTTTAATGGTCATTAAAAGACTTTTTAATGGACTTTTTTAATGGCTCATAATTTTTTAATTGTTAAAAGGTAATATTAAATCTGGATGCATGGTTAAGATATAACATCTTAATAGTTTATTATAACCGTTCATACTTAATAGGCTATGAGCTCATTAAGAGATATTATTCATTTAATAACAATTAAAAGACTACCAAACAATCCCTAACTGATTTCGAGGCTCTCTTAATTGTTCAGACCTTTTAACAGCTTTGTACAAGCTTGTCAAACAACCCCTAGAATATTGTATGTGTAGTAAATATGCAATATGTTATGGTTTATACGTCTAAAACAATGTTTAAAACAAAATTAATTTTAAATAGAAAAACATAATAACCAGATAAAACAAGTATATATTGTTGTATCTATATAACTCGAATATAAGACGGTTGTATAACCATCATCATGTGTAAATTATATATATATGATTCTCTAATTGAGTTAGTTTTGTATAAACTATTTGATTTGTACGTACGTGTATAGAGTTAATGTACATGATTATCTTTCTTTAATGCTTTCCTAAATTAGAACGTCACAATATCACATCACAAACACCTCCAAAATAAAATTATTTTTTATGCACTGTATGCAAACAGTTAGATGATTAGTTTTATATTTTGACTTCTATAAATTAAACATATATATACAAGGTGCCAATTAATGGGCGGACCACGTATTCAAAAATTAGCACTACACTATCATCAGATTCCAAAAAGATGACATCATGTATTATTATATTACACTTGTATTGTATTTTTAATAGGTCGTATGAATGTAACAGAAATAGAAATTTACAAAAAACAAGTTTAGTCACGTATAATAACTAGATTAATAAAATGGGTCTAAGATAACTTTCGATAGGTATAATGCTATATAAGGTGAGGAGAAAATAGAATAATCGAACCAAAAATGTTATAATCCAATGAATCAAAACGTTGGTTATTGTTCTTGTGTAATTATCTTTTATAGTTTTGGTTATGTTTATGTTATAAATAGCTAACTTTTATATATTTTAGTATTGAATAAAAATTTTGAATTAATAATATAGCTTTAACATTGTTCAAGAATAACTCATACTTAATAACAATAAAACCCTTTTAAGTTTTAATATTCTTTCACTGCTATGAAAATTTCTATTAGTGCTAAATTTTGTATAAAATTAAGCGAGCTAAATAAAACTGTTTGCTCTTTTCTTTGTTTTTTTTTTCCTTCATTTAAGTGACCTGCCCCTGAATCATCTACTCAAGAAATTACATTTTAGTGTGTAACATCATAACATGGATGGCAAAAAGAAAACTATCAACTTATGAGAGGTTTTATTGCGAAACCACTTTTAGTTAAATATAAATTTTATAGATTATTTATTTTTATACCCTCTAATTAAATCATTTAACATATATTAATTAACGAGGGAACGAAGGTGATGACAAACGAATTACATACATGTAATAAAAAAGCTTTCATGAGTTAGATATGCATACGTAACTCATATTTTCACATATATGACTCGTAGTTACATATACGAATCACATGGTTTTCACAGTTTTTCTAAAAACTTAATGATTTTCAATTCTAATTAATCAACTCTCAAAATTTATAAGTGATATTAAATTCGTTAGTCTTTATATTATTCCTTTTAATACAACTTTATAGCTAGATACTGTTTTTTTATTTTAAAAAAGATTTAAAAGCATGTGAGGTTGCTTTTAGTAAGAATAATATTGCACCATCTATATTTTACCCAAAATATTAACCAGTGATATGATCATCAGATTTGACATTCTTAATGGTTTCCTTTGCTTTCAAGCAACCAAAACCAATTAACTTCATCACCTCCATTTTTAATCAAAATCATAAATTCCATTAACAGAAACCTTGCGTGTACCTCACGTTATCGATGCTAACAAGAACATCAATCCACTTCTCTCGTACATTCACTTGATAATTCAACTGAATCACCCCTTCAACCTGATGATAATTCAACGAAAACCCAAGTTTCTGATCATCTTGAACATTACCATTACACTTCTCAACCTCCATAGCCATTATAGGACAATACAACTGAATCTTCCATAACCCTAGCCCCGAAATCGCCATCGAGTACATGGGTGATGGAGCTTTGAGCGAATGGTTCATCGCTCGAAGCTCCATCATCCAGTTTGTGATCGCGAGGTTCATGGATCTCATCCATTGTTCTTCAGCGTTCGACCCGATTAACCTCATCAATCTTTTAGACGTTTCGCGTGCCCACGAGCACGCGAACTGATCTATAAGAGTGTTGATGCAATCACACCTAATGTCTTGAGGCGCTTCGTATATCGATATGATGAAAGCAAGTGCAAGAAACAAGAAGTTAACTATGTCTTTGATGTCGGGGATTGAATTCGGTTGTGGGAGATTGAGGAAAGTGTTGGAGGGTTTTATAGGGGTGTAGTTAAGGATGTCTTTGATGATGTTTGTTAAGAGTTTGGAGATGGTTGCTTGTTGGTCAAGTAAGGTGGTGGTAGTAGTGGATTTGAGTGGTTTTGAGGTCCAAAGGGAGATGGGTATATTGTAATTTGCATGAATGGAGAAGGAGATTGAAGATGAGTGATTTAGGGTTTTGGAAATTGAGAGTTGAAGGTGAGATGAAGATGATGATGAATAACAAATGCTTATGGATTGTGTGTTTGTTTGCCATTGTGTTTGTGGTGGTAGGTTTTGAATCCATTCCCATATATTTGGAAATGAAGAAGTGGCCATTAGTTTGAGAGGTTTTTAGGGTTGAAGTTTGAAGAGTGTTAAACTGCTTATAAGAAGAATATACACCACTGTCTACACTTGATGATTAAGGGAAATACAAACAGATGTTGGTATGGAAGTTTTTCTATGTAGAGAGAAAGAAAGTGAGAGGGAGATATGGTATGATGAGCTACAAAAACTTAATACGTATGTGTGTGTATGTATGTACATGTGTATATATAGAGAGATATAAAGAGAGAGAAGAAGGACATGTCAAACCATGGAAGATAAAAGTATTTCTGTTAATAACATCTTAAATATTCATACATTTTCATTCTGTCAGCATTTTGTATATTAATAATTTATAATCAAATTCTTTTTTATACTAATCAATTATAAGATTAAACAATTACTTTGTTAGTGGAAATAGTTTACATAAATTGAAATATTGCACAAGATAAATAAGGAGGGTATTAATATTAAGACACCCATTATTATAAAATCGACAACCTCTTATATGTCTTATATAGCATTATACTCGGTGTATAAAGTCGAATACACCGAAAACGAGAAAAATACAGAGGGATTGTCAGAGGGCTATACGCCCCATATAACCCATACGACACATATAGGGCTATACAACGCGTATAGCAAATTTCGACACTATGGGAAAATTCATGGGATGTCAAAGGGTTATACGCATCATATATAAGGCTATACGAACCCCTTATACGACAGTAAGAGCTATACAACCCATATAAAAATCTAAGAAATTGATTTATAATTTGAGTGTATTCTAATAACCACACCTAAAATAGCGTAAAAAGTAATAAAAGTTAATGCTTTTAAAGTTGAAACATTGCATATTTTACTACTTTATAGTCTATTCAATTCAATTCAATTACTATATATAATGGTGATTGTGTGTTGAATAGACCTATGATGTACCGATTACTAATACATATAATACAAGTTATTAACTCAAAAAAAAACCATGCACCTCCGTATAAATACAAAACAATAAAAAAGTAACTTCAAGACCTGTTGGTGATTTAAAATTTATAAATATTATAATTTATAAAATTGAACTAAATGAAGCTAATCACAAACGTGGTACTCCATCTCACACACAAAACTTGTACGTCATGCAATAAACCTTGTGTATTGTGCTAGACAGAGGGTTGAGTGACACTTTCATGATTGAACAATATTGTCTAGTACGTTATTTACTTATATAATTTTTACATTTAAGATTAATATGTTTTATTAATTTATTTTGATTTTTAGTAATTTTATGCATTATTTTTTATGTTTTATTTTTATATATTTTTGTTTTTTATATTGTTTTACAGTTTATCACTTTTTGAGGTTCAAATTAAGCATTGAATTTGACTTATTTTGTTTGATATTAACTTTTTAAAATAGTTGTAAATATTTATTACTAATTATTTAGTAATTGTTTAATTCAATTAATATAATTCATGGGTTTATAGACTAGTTTGATTGAATATATAAAATAATAAGAATATTTACTAATAATAAAATAACTTAAAATTGAACTCGATATCACCAAAAAAAAATCGTTACTCAACAAAGAACTAAACCTATATTAAAAGCTTGCCGAAAAAGACATAATTTCTGAAAGTACCAAATTAAGAATTTGCAAATTTTTAACAGAAACTATTGATCATTAGTTTAAAAAACACACATTAATTATAATGAAAAGACTTGTATGATAACGATTATATATTATTGCACTACAATTCTTGATTTGCCCCTCATTTTGCACTTAATTATAGAATAAAACAAGCTGCAGCTTACAAAGTAACTTTTCAATAAATGTCACATTAATATTTTTACCCTAGCTTTTAGTTACTGAAGATGTTTAAGATATAAAAAAATAACATAACATTCCATTTCTACACAATATTATTTCTATTTGTACTCCCATACAACATAATTTAATTTAGTCGTGCAATGTGATCCGACAAGTAAAAAAAAACTACAAATCAGTAATATTTAAAGAGAAATTCGTTACAAAGACTAAATTATTATGATAATACATTATTATGAGAATAAGAAAACAAACCCAAATTAACGTTTATTTATATGTATAAAAGTATGAATTTTAGTAATTAGATTCTTAAAACAAATATCATGAATTGACACGTATATAATCCATTCTTATGTAATTTTAAGTGGCGACTCTATTATTGCTTAATAAGTATAAATTATAATAATTAGATATTCTCAAAGGAGAATCAGCAATTTATCATTTTTAATTAACCTAATTAATTAAAGTAGCTTATTGACTCAAAGTTTTCATCGGTATCCACTTCAGTTATATAACTTGGCAAAAGAATAAATAATAAAGTGACACTTATGTAACTCTTACATAATTAAACTTTGTGAGTATCATAGTTTTAACATATCATGTTGATTAAATTTGTCGTTGGATGATTTTTCCATTTTTTTTTAATTTTTTTTTTATTCAACTTGAATTTTTTAGTAAAATATATTTGTCAAGTTACATCAAAATAGAAGGTAGACGGACAACAAACTGCGCCGCCACTCCTTTCTGAATTGCAAATCCTAACCTTCCAAAAACAAATCCTTGCCTCCCCGGGGTTGAGCAATGGTTGTCTATGACCCGTTGGACCCTGGTCAAAAAATTGATAGCTTCTGGCGCTAGGGAACCAAATGTATCAAAGACAAAGGAAAAAAAAAATGTTGGTTCAAATTCAACAAATCAGGGTTGGTTTAGTGTGGTAGTTTGATTGCATGATGAGATCTTTATGTCATAATGTTGTCCATACATAAAACAATGATGGTTTGAATTAACCATGGTTATGCCACCACTTTGCTTGATCCATTCGGGCTCACGCCATGCTTTTTCTTTGGCATATACTTTAGCACCATCTTTTTAACTCAAAAACGTATCTGATCTTAAGTTTATAAGAATTTAAGCTCACATCAATTTTAATAAAATAATCAATGATACCATTAGACTACAAATACATACATCTTTCCTTTCACAATGTTAGCATTTTTCTGTAAGGATTGATTTATTATTTATAATATTTATCTCGAGTGTATCATACTATTATATATAATATATGGTATATAAGTAACTTTTTTGTATAGTATACCATAAACTATATATAGAGAGAGAGGTTTGTATGGCGTTACTGATAAAAGATGATATGATTAACCTTTTGCTACCTATTTGTTCTACTTTTATCAGATAGTTGATGAAAAATGAGAATATAATAATATTATTGTGTTACATTCAGAATAATATTAACTATTCAAACCAAAAATACGGAATTAAAGTGTACTACTTATTTGTCTTATTTTATTAGATAGTATTTAAACGTTTTATTAATTGTTTACATCTTTTAAACCATGCTAAGCATCGTTAAATCCATGTATATAAATGTGGTAAAAAAGTTATAGATTTGTACATAACGTATTCGTCACGTACTAATAATCAAACAAAAAATGTCAATCAAAAAATGACAACGATTTGAGCAAGATAATTAAGAATATGATTACCCTCTTATGAAGACTAAGATTCACAAATTATCTTATATAAGTTTAACTGTCGTGTGGATTACAACAACATTAATATTATATATGACTCTAACACTAATTAAGAATCTTACTATATATAGATTAATAAGAGCCAATTGGGTAATTGTAGTGTTTTGGTGCAATACACAATGGATGGATAGTGGGGTAAATGAATAATGATAAAGTTGTAGCATAAAAACACTTTAAGAACATGATTCTTGGCTTTTGCTTGCCTGTTCAAAATGGTGAATGTATATAAAAACTAGATTGGAAGCATCAACTTTAGGTTGTATAATAATTCAAATGGTCCCATGATGGAAAATTTTAACGGCATAGAATTATTGAGTTTATAGCACTTAATTCGTGGCAAAATACGAGTGGTTGTATTTATGTTGATCCTCATGTATGATCCAGTAAAGTCGAATAGATTCTATTTAAAACAAGAAATGAAAAGTTAGGCGTGCAAGACATTGTGTCCAAAATCAATGGATGCGTTTGTTTTTACATTTGGACTGAACAAACATGATTTCTTACATGCAGATGCAAAGCCACAAATAGAAACATTATCGTACAACGGAATTATTGAAGTGTGGTGATGACCACGATCGTTCATAAGTTTTCAATGCTTAGAAGAGGACATGTTCTAACGATCTTTCTTATTCACATACCTAACATTGATAGCATATAATGCTTGCAAAGTTAGATGTCGTAGTTTTTAACATGTTGAGATGCTTAACTTATACGATCATCATGCACAATCTTACCAAGTTGGGGCAAAACAAAGTTTTTATAGTGCGCATGATTGTTATAACTACATATCTTTATTGTTGTTAGCTTTGGAATAATCTAACAAAAACATAATACAATTAAATTATGATGTAACTTAAATTCTTTTGATTCAAATGCTTATGATATATATGTACAAGTTTAAAGCAAGTCTCCAAACATAAGGGAAAAAACCAACTATCAACTTTCTATATATTGGCGTGCCTCTTATTGTTAATTAAGTTTAAAAATTGCATCTTAGAAAGAACCAAGTAATTTTTTTTTTGGTTTCAAGAGAACTAAGAGTTCATTCATATCTACTCATCACCCTCGACTGCATCTACCTTTCTCCACCAACGCCCCCTATCACCCTCGAATGCCACTTCCCCGAGCACCACAACCACTCTGTCCGCCCCATATATGAATCACTCATAATCTTTGTGTTATGAATTGTGTGGTGCTTCAATGATAAGCTTGTTGTGTTAGCTTAATATGTCAATTGTTAGTTGATGTATTAGGATATATTTTTCCGTCTGTATTTGACATCTAGCTAGAATGTGTGGGGTCATTCTTGTCAATCATCATTCTTGTCAATCTTGCTGAGGTTGTTAAAGTTTGTTACAAGTGAGCAGATGTATAGTTAGATCATCATCTTCTTCATTTCTGTTTCTTGTAAATCAGTGGCAGATTTAATGAAGAATCTTTTTGATCTTTGTTGCTTCCGTATTGTTTCAATTCTATTTCCGCATTTGTCATTAACACTTTGTTTTTCTAGTTGGATTAGTGATTGCATGAGTTCATGGAGCGTTTAGAGTTCTGAAAGGGCTGTTTATTTTATGATCAAGAGCATAATAATGTTGCTTTACTATCATTCCACAGATGAGCCACTTCGTACACAACTGCAGCTCCTCCTCCATCGGTGCCATACGTATGATAATCGAGGTGAAGATGGATTACTAGTTCATTGCTCATTTGCTAGTTAACCAACCCTTGATTTTGATTGTAATTTTAATTTGCTAGCTAGGGGATCAGTAGTGTCTCAAATATCTTAACCAGAATTTCTTAGGATGATGTATCAAAACTTGATTTAAGTGGTTCTTCTCTATTAATGATCTTTAACCCAAGTGGTTAACGTGATGACCAAGACAAATGAAAATTAAAAGGTATTGGATTCAAGTCTCACTCTGAGCAAAAATGTAAAGGGTTAAGCTAGGGTTTTTCCGGTTGTGTGTTTTCTCCTAAAGAGGTTGGGGGTACGGTCTCAACTGAAAAACAGATATGTGAATACGATTAAGATATCACATATCATGTGAAGTAGGATTGTATAGTTGTCATTAAAAAAATAAAGTGGTTTTTTTCTACTCCGATCAAGAAACTGGCTTTAATCTAATGGCTGATATTTACTTCATGTTATTTTGTTTATTTTATTTTTTAATTTATGCATTTAAAACGTCTTCAGATGTACTTAATACGTATTGTGAGTTACCTATGATTTTATAATCTAATGACATTAATAATTATCTCTATTTATATTATATGAGTTTAAATCCCTACAAATGCAATTTAATTATATGATGTTTAAGATAAAAAAAAAAATTAGCTATAAGAAAACTTACTGAGCTTATTTGGGATGATGGTTCAAAAAAGCACTCATATAAGGAACGAGGCAATAGAGGCGTTAACGAAATCATCTATAGAGGCGTTAACCAAATCATCTAAAGCTTCGGCTCAGGATCTTGAGACGAAACTTGATGCACATGTTAGTCGAGGTACATAAAAATTTTAACAAGAGCAATCTTTAAGTCTCATATGTAAGAGTGATGAATACATAATGAAGCTATTATGAATGGTATACGTGATAATAATTAAAAGAAAAAAAAAAAAAAAAAAGAAAAACCATGCAACCTTAGTAGTACATAAAACTTATTTCATTGTACATAGAGCAACATCTAACACACGTAAAGCTCTCTACTTTCGAGACTAAACGCCTTAAAGGGCCATTTGCTTTCCAAAACCAAGTTGAGGGTTTGTATATCTTAACTGTGAGTTTGGAAGCAAATATAATCAACTGGATGTTACACTTATGTCTTGAAAAAGATTGCTGGGTGATCTGCTAAGCTAAAATAGAATGTGTAAATTGTCTGGTAAGAAAATTGTCTTAAGTCGAACCGAGTGTACATAAATCCGATGTTATAAGTAGAATCAACCCATAACATAGCATGCAAAACCTATTTTCCCTAGGAGCTCTTCGCATATCCACTTGTTTCCTTTGCAACCGTTTCCCATACGCTTGCCATCTTCTCTGCATATCCTACCTGTAATCACAACCGCAATGAACTTGTTTCCTTTTCACACAGTTCAGTCACAATTACAACTCATTCATATAATACGGTAGAGAAAAATGGCTCCTAAACAGGTAATTATGTCAAAGGTTGAAATGTATTCAAATGCTTAAATACTCCATATCTTTCAATTGCGAGCACCATTAAACGATATGTGTTTCAAGTATTTGGTTAAATATTGCAACTGCAGGATTGAGGGGCCACATGTTTCTGCTCCACATATGCAATTGATTTGGAACAATTTTTTTCCAGGTCTCATGAATGAACATCAAGTAGTGAAATGATGTATTAAATTAGATAACCAACAGTTTGCAGAGAAGGCTGTGTTAAGAGGAATATAACTATTGAGGCTCTCAAAGTTGCAAACATTTCATGGAGACTTGCCAAACTAATATTTTTTTTGTAACCATGAGAACCCGTCACCATAAAACTCATGAGCAATACCCTACGAACCAACTAATTTGGTATATCAGTGTATCACATATCACATTGGACAATGTCTTTCAAGAGGTTATGACAAGAAATCAGTGGAAGCAAGATTGGAGTATAAGATATTAAGACCGCTAGTAAAGGATAATCATGAGCTTTACCACTACAATCCTTAAAGGTTTTACCAAATTATTATTAGGTTCCTGAGACCGAACTATATTGTTTCAGGAATCGTGATAGGGTTGACAAAGGTTGGTTCTTGGACAAAATGGACCCCAAGATTTATAGGGGGCCCAAAATGGCTAGCGTCAAAACAACTACTTTCTTTATGAGCCAGGTAGTAACCCTTTACCCTTCCCTTTCCTACTAAGAAGACTACATAATGTTCTTGTAAATAATGGTCAATGCCACCTATATAAACAGGACTTCAAATCCATAGGTGAATCATACTTTGGCAACTTCACATAATTGGTGTTTTTGGGGTGATAGTGGAAAAGTTGACTTATAAGTCACCCTTACGGCCACTCTACTGAGCCATAGATAAGATTTTCACCTCATATGGCTCCTGGTTGATTTTTTTTCGAAGTTAATCGATCCTTTTCCTCGTTCGAGAATTCCCTCCCTTCTTCCACTCCGTCCCGAAGAGTAAACTAGGACCGATTTATCAAGTTTTCAAGTTCCATTTTTAAAAAATTCTAACTTCTTTAGTTCTTTTTGGAAACTTTCAGTGCGTTAGATGTGATTCCTAAACTCTATTAACAAAAATAATTAAATATTTCAAGTGTAACGGTTTAAAAAGACAATTTGGTGACTTTCAACCCGTTTTCTAATTGCTGCTACTGATATTAATGAATGGTACCTGGTTAACAACAAATCCTTTCAACATGCCAAAGAAATCATCATGTCTTTCTTTGTCCAATCTCTCAAGCTCATTCTTATTATTCTCCTGCATAAGCATTCAGTTCTATATTTCTCAATAAACTATTCATACATCTTTAAATGGTAGCCGAATCAGCAGTACAAATTGTTACCTTTATGTGTTCATATTCACTAACTGCACGGTTTTTAGCTTCATCAGTAACTCTCATTGTTTCTTTCAACTCCTCAATTTTCCTAACTCTAGATCTGTCACCACCAAATACCTTGGAAGCAGCAGCTTCAAGCTTTTCAATCCTAAAATTCAAATTTGACAGCTCAGATAAAGAGTCTGTACAGTCAGCAAAGCGTTTGATCGGTCTGCATACGCGTTATTCACAGTTAACATCACTCCAAGGTATTCATGTAGCTTATCCTGCAGTAAGTGAAACAATAACACAACAAGCCAACCTTTTCAACTAATTCAAACCTGAAAGAACTATACTAAGGGGATGTTTGGATTTGCCTTTTAAAACTTATCATCTAACTGTTTGGATACACAAATTCTAATCATTAAACATCACATAATCACTATTACAGAACACACATCCAAACACCCTTTATAGTGATAAGCTAATAAGAGAATAAAGAAGATACCAAATGTCTAACAGTCTGCGCGTTCAACTCCCTATACAATCTGCTGGCTTTAACAGCAGAAGTAGCCACGTTTTTCATATCTGCAGCTCTCACTTTCTGAGAGTTAAAAGATGCTTCTTCCGACTCGAATTTAGTTAGCTTGACAAATGCCAGTCCCAATTGCCCGAGCGTGTCTCCAACGTCCTGCTGAGCTTTAACAAAAGATTCAGCCTGCGAGAAAACAATCAATCAATCAATCATAATCCAAAGATCAAACAACGAAAATCAACTCATTTTGAAAACTAAAGAACAAGATCAAACCGCAGACCTGTTGCGATACATTACTCAATTCCTGCTCAAAATCCTGCAACTTCTTCTTCTTCTCCAAAAACTCCTTATCCTCTTCCACCACTTGCGGCTTTGCTCCACCCCAATCATTAGTAACCGACTGTCTCAACTCCTTAAACATCCTCAACAAATCCCTCCCACCTTTCGCAGGCTGCGCCACCTCATTCGGATCCACAGCCGCAGACACAACAGACTCCCCAAACAACTGTTTCGGCAGCTTCACCGCACCATCAAGCATCCTCGAAGCCACATCGGTCGTCTTCACCAACGGCAGCTTCCCCTGCGCCTGCAAAAAAGCTCTCAACTCCTCACTTCTCCTCAACGCAGGATGTGCAGCTAGCTTCCTCAAGTACTTCTCTAAAGCAACTCTTCTCTGCTCAACAAACTCTTGCTTCTGCATCACTTGACTCTCAACAACACTCTTATCAGGCCTCAACGGGATGAAATATCCTCGATACGAATCCGATAATCGGTCCGATAACGTTACGACGTCTTTAAACCGTCGTCGGACGCTGAATTCAGTTCCGTTAAACTCCGGTAGATTCGTCCATGTGGTGATTAAGTAGGTTACAAAACTGTTTCCACCAGGAACAAGTGAGTTGTTTAGATCTTGCTCCTTTTGTGGATCTGTAACGGAGATCTTCAAGTAATCGGAGCTGGTAGTCGGAGATGACGTCGACACACCGCCGTGACCGTTGATTTGCTTTCCGCGGTCACCGTCGAATGATCGGAACACCGACTCGGCGTACGACGGAGGTTCGATGTACGAATTGAACGAGTTAGGGTTTGAGTGACTGGATGATGAAGATAGCAAGGGATCGTCGTCGTCGGTGGTGGATATCTCCGCGAACGGCGACGACGGAGATAGTGGGTGGTGGTGGTGGTGGTGGCTACCGTCGCCGTTAGCTCCGCCGTTAGATCTAGACAACGGATTGGAATCGTTACCGCTATTGTTGTCATCATCATCATCATCATCATCATCGAGGACTAACGATTCCATTTCTTCGCGAGATACGTGTTTTTGGGCTTCTTCAAAGCCCTGATTCTCGAATCCCATCATCGATTGATTTGATTTGATTCGATTAGATTCTTCAATCAATCTGATAATTTGATTCCATTAGCTGAAGTAAGTGATGCTATCGCATATCGGTGAAGTGTGATTGAGAGATGTGAGGGTGTGGGTTAGGGTTAGGGTTTCACGGCGGATGTCGTTGCCGGAGATCAGCTGGCAGCGGCGGAGGTGGTTGTTTCCGGTGAGAAATTTATAACACGGCAAGGATGGGGTTGTCGATGATTTTACTTCTTTTTATATTTTAGTTGATAATAAAAGTATGATTTACGTTTTATGTGTGGCCAAGTGGATAATAATTTTTTATCGAGGTATGTTATATGCACATCTTTTTTTTTCTATATTTCTTTTTTAACGTGTTAAATATATGATACTGTATCAGAAAATATATATTACTATTCTTATTAAAAAGATTGGTCGGCGGTGGGTTTTTCTTTTTTTTTTTCTTTTTTTTTGTTTTTTTTGTTTAAAATTTTCTTTTATTTATTTTGCTTGTGTTTTATTTTTTTTATTTTTTTTTGTGTTTTAATATGTTTTGTTTTGTGTGTGGGTTCGAGATTTTGGGATGAAGTTTTTTGTATCTGGACACGTGTTTTTGATTTGTAGGGTTCGTTGACGTTGTTTTTCTCCGATTTCCTGCTTTCTTTCTTTCGTTATCGCTACCCTGACGATTCTCGCTATTAAGGTTTGAGTTTTCCTTTTGTTTGCTCTTTTTGGGGCTTTGATTGTCGTCGGTTTTCTATTTTGGACTGTGTCGCTTTCTTACGGCTTTGATTTTCGTTTGCTTTGTGTATGGTGTTAGGCTTTGATTTAGTTTTTGGGTTCCGCATGTTCTGGTTTGTTATGGATTTGGGGTTTTGGTGTGTTTCACTTTGTGTATTTTACTGATTTTGTGGTTTTAACATTCATTTTGATTTTGATTTGGGGTTACATTAAAACTCGCATACGCGCGGCAACGCGCGCGTCATAATTACTAGTTTATCTTAATCTGGCCAATTTATTTTTTTCAACCAGGATATACCTCCAACCTCCTCAGAAAAAATCCTATTGTTAAGAAAATCATTTAACTCAACTCTAACCATTTTGGTCAGAGTAATACTTGAACTCGTGACCTCTTAATACTTATATTTTATAAGTATCTCGCATTAGTCAGTTGAACTAAGTATCATTGCTTTTTATATGTACATCTACTGGACTTTTATTCTCTATATATTTTTTACAAAGATATAAAATCACAAATAAATATGACTGTTCTAGTATTAAATTTGGATGTCCATATAACCAAAACCTCTTTTTTATTTCGTTAGTTCAAGCGCACATTTATGCATGTAAAGAACGCAAAGTGTATGTGAAATCACACAACCAAATATAATTGTTTTACTTTAATTTTACTCAACCGTTTCAATCGAATACGACTACAATACTATCATAGACAAAGTAATTGAGGATATGAGTAGAAAAACATAAGATATTTAATTTTTATCGTGCTCAAGTTTCGAGCAAACAATACAAATAGTTTTAGTGTTTTGTTCGTGTTAGCTTTTATGGTATCGTGTCTGAGTGTTATTTCATTGATTAATTTGAGTTAATTTGCTAATTTATTTAAACTTATATAATATAATTATGTATTTGGTCTCGCTGTAGTGCAGACAAACGAGTATGAAATAATACTGTATTGTACCTTCGTACCCCAAATAGTAGTTGTAAATTATTCTTTTGTAAAACATATAAATGATGATAACGAATTAAAAGAATATTAATAAATAAATAACTGATGAATTAATATCGGTGAAAAGCCCATACCAACTTTATTGTACACCAAAAGCCCAAATAGTAGTTGTAAGTTATTCTTTTGTAAAACATATAAATGATCATAAATTGATAATGATTTAATATTGGTGGAAAGCCCAAACCAACTTTATTGTACACCAAAGGCTCAAATAATAGTTGTAAGTTATTCTTTTGTAAAACACATAAATGATCATAAATTGATAATGATTTAATATTTGGTGGAAAGCCCAAACCAACTTTATTGTACACCAAAGGCCCAAATAGTAGTTGTAACTTGTAAGTTATTCTTTTGTAAAACATACAGGTGGTGTTTGTTTTTTGGGAAAAGCTCTTCCCCATCTCTTCATCTGCATCCACGAAGACGCGGGAAGAACTTTTGAGTGCACGGACTGCTTGTTTTTTGAAAGACGTTTCATTAAAAAACGTCTTCCTGACGTCTGCATGGAGAAGATGTGGTGTTACCACTTCTCAAATCTTCTCAACCTCTTCTCCTTTACCCCAACCTTTTCAGACTTTACCTCAACCCTTTCAGACTTTACCCCATTTGTGTTCAACCCTTCACCCCCACCACTGACCCCGTCTCCGGCCGCCGCCGCCCACGCCGCCCTCCGAGCCGCCGCCCTCCTCCGTCGCAGCCCTCCCCCTCCGCCGCCCCCACCGATGCTCTTCCGTCGCAGCCATCCCCCTCCTCCGTCGCAGCCCTCCCCCGCCCGCCCACGCTCCCCTCCGCGGCCCTCCTCCGAGTCGCCACCAGGTATAAAAATTGCTCCATTCCCGTCAAGCTCCAAGTCCGTCCTCTCCATCGAAGGCTTCCTTCTCCATTCCCGTCATCTTCATCATAAGCCTCTTGTGCTTGTTGTTGCTTCCTTCTCATCTCTTCTTTGATGTTCACATCATGAATGAATCGATGGGGAGGAGTGTGCCATTTGTGTTTCTTGAGATATTGAAGGATGAGTTTAAGCAGGTATATGGTGGAAGTATTGGAGGTGATAATTCACTTGCAGATGATAATGATGATGAATTGTTTGATGCTTGACTTTGTAGGTTTAGTTTTTTTTAAGTTTCAAAAATAGGTTGTTGGATCATGAGAAAGACTGGTGCAACCAAAACTACTTCACTTAGTCAATTTTGATGCTACATTCAAAGGCTTCCGAAGCTAAGTATAGGAACTTCCGAAGGTTGAAGAGTTCTTCCGAAGACAAGTGAAAGATCAACTTCCGAAGACAAACTCTACTTCCGAAGACAAGGAGAAGTTGCCACGCCTCGGAAGAAGCAGTCTTCCGAAGTATAAGTGTCTTCGGAAGAAGTTATTCTTCCGAATCAACTTAACCTTCGGAAGACACTGCTATGAACCAGTGGACATAAGTATGGTCTCTGACATTCCGCTGCAGACCTCTGATACAGCATGGCTTCTTCCTAAAGAGCCATGTAGTTGACCATACTTTACTCCACTGTTTATCTTTTTATGATAGTACATGTTACAAATCTTAGTTGGTGACAAAAAGTAAGTCAGGGACATGTCCTGACTACCAAATCTCAGATAAAATATCCGAGATACCTTAACCTATAGTCTTGTAGTATAGGTTTTTTGGCTATAGGTTTCCAGCTGGAATCAAAGTATATCCGGCTGTAGGTAGTATTATATATATAGTTCTCATTGTAACTCAATAGGTAGAGAGAGATTGTGCTTGCAAGAGTCTTGTAATCCTTTGAGTTGAGAATCAATATATAAAAGTACCTTGAAAATTTACTTCCTGTGTTTATTATCATTTGCTACTTGTTATATCGTGATCAACTGTAATACTCTTTCTGAGTGTTGCTCTAGGTGAGTTTGAGAGAAAAACCACTTGTTGAGTGACCAACACCGATCCTGCAATTGGTATCAGAGCTTTGTTTGGCTCTTGATTGTGTGATCTAACTATCCAAATCAACTTGTTTTTCACTCCTCTCTACAACCCATTCACTCAAATGGTCGTTCTCACAAAAGGTGATATGGAAACTGGTACCATGACCAAGTCCCCACTGATCACCCCTGAAGATTTTGACACATGGTGCACAAGAATGAAAGGCTTCATCAAGTCTCAAGACTCAAGGATGTGGGATTCCGTTGTTAATGGTCCTTTCATACCAAGCACTACTTCTGCTACTGGAAATCGTATCATCCCAAAAGATGTGGATGATTACTCAGAAGAAGATAGAAAAAGGATAGAGCTTGATCAATTGGCGATGACTTGTCTTCAAACTGCTCTTCCAAACTCCATCTACAGAGGCTTCAAGAAGTGCAAGACAGCTAAAGACTTATGGGATGCACTGAAGCTCATGTATGAAGGATCCAAGGAGACTAAAGAGAACAAGAAGGATCTCTTAAAGCAACAGTTTGAAAACTTCACTTTCAAGGCTGATGAGGCCTTGACTCAACAATACTTCAGGTATGTTGAGATAGTGAATACTCTAGTAGATATTGGAGTAACTCTTGACAAAAGGGACATAGTAAGGAAGTTCATGTCTTCCATTCCTAAACTATGGACACACTATTGTGTTGTGATCAAGAGAACATCAGACCTTAAGACTCTTACTCTTACAGAGTTATATGGTATCCTGAGTGCATTCTAGATGGATATGAACATGCAAAGCTCCTCTGGTAACTCCAATAACCAACCGAGTTCAACCCTTCATGTGATTGAAAGGGAAAGCATAGAACCACAACATCAGTTGCTATGCTACCCTGACAACTCACAAAATGGACCCTTCATTACTCTACCTGAGACTCCAAGGTCTCAACAGGCTCAACACAACTCCTTTCAGGATAGTTGTGCCTTTGTCTCTGGAAGTGGACACTCTGGTGATTTTCAATATTGCTTTGATGACCTTGAGTGCTTCAGTCCAGATGATGTAGAGTATATGGACATTGTCCAACAGATGGCTCTTTTAACTTACAGAGCGAAGAAGTTCTTCAAGAGAACTGGAAGGCAATTCCCTCAAAACCCTGTCAACAGCAAGTTTGGGTTTGACAAGACCAAGGCAAGGTGCTATAACTGCAACCAACTGGGTCACTTTGCTACGGAATGCAAGGCTCCCAAGAACAACCCGGGAACCCCATAGGCCTCCACACATCCATCAACCTCGAAGTTCGAAGAAAAGACAACTGAAACAGCTGCAATAGCTCAAGATGTTGACTGGAGCTTCATGATACAAGATGTGACTCCTGCTCAAGCACTCATGGTCAGAACAAATGATGCTCAGGTATATGAAAATCTTTGCACTCCATCCTGTATTGCTAAAGTTAAACTTTACAAGGATTATAATATGGAAATCAGATCTGATGTTGAGTCTTTAAATATCTTAAAATCTGACTTTAAAGAGCTGAATCTGACTATCAAAAGAAAATTGATGAGTTAGAGAAAACTGTGTCTCTTTTAAAACATGAACAAACCAACTATAAGACTTAAATCAAAGATCTGATATCCAAGCTGTCTGAAGCTCAAGCCCAGCTTGTCACTGCTGAGGCTCAGGCCAAGAAGCAAGCTATTGCTGAGCAAAACTTCCAAGCTATTCTTGCATCATCCTCCCATTCTAAAATGTTTTATCAAAACAAAGGAGGGTTGGGAACCAATGAAATCGCTCCACCACACTCTTATGAGTCTATTAGACAACCTAGATGTGGTACTGAGGTGCAAGAGGTTCCAACTGCTGACCCTTCTTCACCAGAATTGAAGGAGGATGCAACAATAGTGGCCACCACAGGGAAGAAACAGGTAAATGCACCCATCTCCTCCTGTGAAGATCAAATCCTAACCACCAAGGCAAGAAGAAGCAGAGCTAAAGCTGCTAGAAAGATTGCCAAGAAGATTGCTGAGTCTAAGCTAAAGATCGACCCAAAGCAAAAAGGTGTCTTTATCTCAGCTGGATTTCAAGTGTTAGGTGCCTCTGACTCAGGAAAGGAGTGTAATACCAGCACTCCTGTCCTATCAAAGGATCAAAGTTGAAAGGAAAAGTTGCTGATGAAGAAAAGAAGCCCAAGAAACAGCAACCTTTGAATTCCCAAAAGACTAACATCGCATGCATAATATGTGGTTTGCACAACCACATGGCAAAAGATTGTTACTACAATCCAGCAAGCACATATTATGCAAATAATGTTAGAAAAGAAGAAGTCATGAAAGGTTTCACACTTGGACCATTTCAAACGGTCCAAGTGATGAAAAAGGGAAAGCTGGTCTCGGAAGCCAAGTTGCTTTCAGAAGAAAGTACTTCTTCCGAAGGGAAAATGGCTTCGGAAGCCAAAGCTTCAAAGGTTCGGAAGAACAAGAAAGCTTCCCTGAAACCAACCCAGAAGAAGACTACTTCGGAAGAAAAGGTGGTGAAGGCTTCTTCCGAAAAGAAAGAAGCTTCGGAAGAAGTCCATGCTGCAATAGCCTCAACGAGCTCATCCTTAAAGATCAACCAAGGGATGGATTGGAAGATCAAGGAAGATGCTGCATCCCAAACCTCTTCTTCAACGACCTCTATTGAACCCCAATGCATATCTTTTGGTTCAATCATGTCATCATCTTTGGAAGAGCCCAAGACCAGTAAGGCTTGGGCTTCCAAACAAAATTAACAATCTCATCTTATGTGCAGGGATATCTGTTTGACAAGAACAACAATGTCTGGATTGTAGATAGTGGATGCTCCAGGCACATGACAGGGAAGAGATCTCTCCTTTAACAATTCCAGAACTATGATGGAGGGCCTGTTCAATTTGGAGGTGAGACTGGAGGATATATTTCTGGCAGAGGAAGTATATCCAATAGTAGATTAAACTTTGACAAAGTTCACTTTGTCAAACATCTTGAACACAATCTGTTAAGTGTTTCTCAATTTTGTGACCAAAATCATCAAATGCTTTTCACAGAACATGAGTGCATTATCCTCAAACCAGGGATGACAATTCCTCTGGAATTGGTGCTTCTTAGATCTCCCAGGAAAGGGGGTATGTACAAGCTAGATATGAACAATGCTTCTCCTATGGGTGAAGTATCATGTTTTCTTTCCAAAGCTGATAGTGATGAATCAACACTATGGCATAAACGTATGTGTCATGTAAATTTTAAGACAATGAATAAATTGGCTAAAAATAACTTGGTACATGGTTTGCCTAAAAAGGAGTCTTTCTGTAAAGATAACTGTGTTGCCTGCCTGAAAGGGAAACAACACAGGACATCTCACAAATCCAAATATGCTAATTCAATCACTACTCCATTACACTTATTGCACATGGATCTTTTTGGTCCCACAAGTATAATGAGCATTGGAAGGAAATCATACTGCCTTGTGATAGTTGATAATTTTACAAGATTTACATGGATATTCTTTTTAAGAACTAAAGATGAAACTGCTGAAACTTTGAAATCTTTTATTTTTAAAATAGAAAATCAAATTGATCATAAGGTTAAAATCATTAGAAGTGATCAATGGACTAAGTTTAAGAACTTTGTTCTTGACTCATTTTGTGACTCAAAAGGGATTGCCAGATAATATAGTGCTCCCAGAACTCCTCAACAAAACAGTGTTGCTGAGAGGAGGAACAGGACACTTATTGAGGTTGCTCGAACTATGTTAGCTAATTCAAAACTACCTCTAACATTCTAGGCAGAGGCAGTCAGCACTGCATGCTATATGCAGAACAAAGTTCTTGTAGTTAAGCCCCATGGAAAAACCCCTTATGAGTTATGGAACAAGAGACCACCGTTCATTGGTTTTCTAAGGTCCTTTGGCAGCAGGTGTACCATACTTAACATAAAAGACAACTTAGCAAAGTTTGCTAAGAAGTCAGATGATGCTATCTTTGTTGGATACTCTTCTAGCTCCAAAGCTTATAGAGTGCACAACATTAAGAATCAACAATTTGCGGAATCATCCAATATAGTTGTTAATGAGCACACTCCTTATGTTAGGGAGAATGGACCTGATTATATCTTTGACTTAGAATTGTTTCCAAACTATTCTAAACCATCTTGTAAGAATGTTTCAGCTGGAACAGGTGCTCAAAGTGATGCTGATGCTGATGCTACTCAACTATTTGAGCTACCCAGACCTCTTCCAAATTCTCCAAGAGCTGAAAGACAACAAGCTTCAACTATTCACAGATCAGATAGTGTAACTGTCTCGAGGAATAGTGAAGCTTCAACAAGTGAATCACTTGATGAACCTCAAAACTCATCAGCTGATCCAGTACAATACCAGGTTGAAGGAAGTAGTATTTTAAAGGAACAGACAACTGTTAATACTACTTCACAACCAACCATTGATGATGTTTCTCAGTCATTCAATCAGTCCTCATTAAATGACTTTGAAACAACAGCTGGACAGAGTGTTCCAGTTCCTGATCAGAATATGTCCAACCTGGACCTATCTCTGCAACTGGAAGTGATTCCTCGTCTTAGGATTCACAACACTCATTCAACTGAGAACATCATAGGAGATGTCTCTGAAGGTGTGAAAACAAGAGGACAGACACATCATGAGAATGTCTGTTTGTACTCATGTTTTTATCCCAGATGGAACCCAAGAAAGTAGAAGATACCTTGAAAGATAGTAGTTGGGTTGAATCGATGTAAGAGGAGCTGCTTCAATTCAAAAGACAAAAGGTCCGGAATTTATTCCCACTACCATCTGGTCAAGTACCCATAGGCACTAAATGGGTTTTCAGAAACAAGAAAGATGATAGAGGCTTGATTATCAAGAACAAAGCTAGATTAGTAGTTCAAGGCACCCAAGAGGAAGGAATTAATTATACTGATGTCTTTGCACCAGTTGCAAGACTTGAGATAGTTAGGATCTTCCTTGCTTATGCTGCATCCAAGAACTTTACTGTCTACCAACTTGATGTCAATTGTGCTTTTCTATATGGAGATATAGATAGGGAAATCTATGTATGTCAGCCTCCAGGATTTGAAGACCTACAGCATCCCAACTATGTGTGCAAACTGGACAAAGCTCTATATGAGCTGCACCAAGCACCTAGGCTGTGGTATGAGACTCTATCTCAATTTCTTCTGAAAAGTTGCTGCACTGCACCAAGCACCTAGGCTGTGGTATAAGACTCTATCTCAATTTCTTCTGAAAAGTTGCTGCACTAGAGGCACCATTGACAAGGCTCTCTTCATTAGAAGGTCTGGAAAGGATATTTTGCTTGTCCAAGTCTATGTTGATGACATCATATTTGGTTCCTCAAATGACCAAATGTGCAAAGACTTTGAAAGCATCATGAAAAGGAAGTTTGAAATGAGTTCCATGGGAAGAATGGACTTCTTTCTTGGAATTCAGGTGAAGCAATTGAAGGAAGGATTCTTCATCAATCAATCCAAGTATGTCAATGACATCTTAGAAAGATTTGAGATGAAGGACTGTAAGCCAGCCAAGACACCCATACCCAGAAACCATAATCTTTGCCCTGACATTGAGGGGGAGGATACTGATCAACATCAGTATAGAGCAATTATTGGTTCTCTGATGTACCTTACTGCTAGTAGACCTGATATCATGTTTGCTACTTGCATTTGTGCAAGATATCGGGTTGTTCCAAAGGTGTCTCACCTAGCTGCTGCAAAGAGAATCCTCAGATACCTCAAAGGAACACCTAAACTAGATCTCTGGTATCCAAGAAATAGTGATTTCAATCTCTATGGATACTCTGACAGTGACTATGGTGGCTTCAACATTGACAAGAAATCCACATCAGGAGGATGTCGATTTCTTTGTGGAAGGATCATCTCATGGCAATGCAAGAAACAATCCTGTGTATCTACATCAACTGCTGAAGCTGAATATATTGCTGTTGCTAGCTGCTATGCTCAGCTGCTGTGGATTCAGAACCAGATGTTAGACTATGGATTCAACTTCATGAGCACTCCTATCCATATTGACAACAACAGTGATATCTCCATCACTGAAAATCCAGTGAAGAACTCCAAGACAAAGCACATTGATATCAGGTATCATTTCATTAGAGATATTTATGAGAAAAATCTGATCAAGTTAATTAAAGTTGACTCAAATGAACAATATGCTGACTTATTCACCAAAGCTTTTGATTAATAAAGGTTTAAATATCTCATATCAGCTATTGGGATGATAAACATTGATTAAACTACCTCTTTTGAAAGCTTTTTAAATGTGTAATGTCTTGTGTCAATACAATTTAAGCCCTGTTACAAAAGAACTCTTTGAAATATCCTAAGTATAGATTTCTTCCGAAGAGGAATTAGCTCTCGGAAGATATTCTTTAATATCTTCCGAAGTCAAATTTCTCCATGGAAATTTTCTTCTCGGAAGAGTTTTTAGTCTCGGAAGAAGCGATTGATTTCACATCAGATCTACTTCCGAAGCTTATAAAACTCTTCATTCAAGAAAACAGTTCTTACCTTCGGAAGCAAAGATTTGCTTCGGAAGCAAGAATTGCCTTCGGAAGACAAATTACCTTCGGAAACGTTTTATACTAGGAAATAGAGTTTTTACTGTGTAACGGATATCTTTTGGGCCCCACTCTATAAAAGGTAAAGATTTTGCTAATAATTGTCAGATCATTTAAACTTATCCCTTGCCGCCATTGTCATTTCATAACCGTGAATCATCATAACCGCCGAAATCCTCCATAACCTCCCACAGTTAATCCACACAGTCACCCCCACTGTTTAAATAATCCAGACATGTTTAGCTTTTACCATTTTACTGCCCTAAAAGTTTCATCGCTTCTAATTCACCCAAATTCAAACTGATCTTCATTCACCTTTCATAATGGCGCTAAACCCTCAGCACAACCAAGTCGCACTACTTGATTCTTCAAGAGATGCTGACTTCTCTGAAATCATCACCTTTCTCTCTGAATCAACCTACCTCACAGCTCTTACCGTTAACCCCACTGTTTACTCAAACCAAATGGCAGAATTTTGGCGAAATGGTTGAGCATAAACCCCAAATGGGGTTTGTATACTGAGGACCAGGATTTGTGGACAAGAGTTGATTATTACCGAACAACTCATCAGGGAGCATCTAGAGCTCCAGGATGAAGGAGCTCCTACTGAGTTTCCCAAGGACGAATTAGACAGCACTTACACTCTAATGGGATATGGAGGAGATGTAAGTAGGTCAACGGTGTACAAGTTCGACTTCTCCTACAACTGAAAGTTTCTCTTGCACATTGTTCTCCACTGTTTGTCTAATAAGTTAGGGGGATGGGATCAAATTCCCTATGAACTAGGATGCTTAGTTCATGGGTTGGTGAGAGGCCTGCGTTTCAACTACTCAAGGTTTGTACTGACTAACCTCATAGGGAATCTTCAAAGGGAAACATTCTTCACGTATCCTAGATTCCTTCAGCACATCATCAACTGTGAGTTGGACCAGAGTCAGCTTGTCCGTGCAGCTGCTCTGACTGTCCCTCACATGAGGCCTGCCATCTTCAAGACCATGAAGAAGGTGTCCACCAACTTCACTGGAAGACACACTGATCTACTTCCAGGTATGATTGAGCGCATAGCTCTTGGTGACATCCCTGTTAACCCCACAGGTGATGAACCCACACCAGCAACCTTCACCACAAATATCACTTTACCTTCTCCACCTATCACTATCACATATCAAAGACGCCCCAAACAAACCCTTGTTCAATCTACTCTGATTGAACAAGCTCCTCCTGTTCAATCCAAAAGGACTAGAGTGGAACAATGGGCTTCCACTCAGTCCAAGGTCACACCATCCTTCACCTTTGACCTCAATTTAGGTTTTGAGCTTCCTCAGTCTCAAACCCAAGAGCCCGACACCCAAGCCTTTTGCCCATAGGGTGAGTCTTTACACTCCCCTATGCAGCCAATTAGGGACAGCCCCACCAGAGGCTCAATGCCTGTAGACATTGATAAAGGTCATGGATCAGTAGGTTTAGCTTCCCTATCATTCACTGATCTCCTCCTTAAAACTGATGAAGAGATAACATCACTCCATGGCAATGAAGTTGATCTACCACACCCTCTCCAAGATCAACAGAGCCTGGAGACATCCCTTATCTCTAGCCCCCATCAGTAAACCTTAACTGAGGTGAGTCCCACTGATATGGATGGGACTCATGTAGGCTCAGCTGCCACTACTCAGAGTCTCTCATTGAACTCTCAGGACAGTGGTGACATCAATCAGACCGAGTCTATAGAAACTTTGCACATTGATATCTCTGAAAGAGATGACTTTGAGCAAAGGTATCCAGGGTGCCAAGAAGCCACATCTGGTGGTGAGACTGAACATACTAGGTATGTTATCTCATCTCCCCGTGATTCTTCACATGAAGATGAGGGAAGTATGCAACTCACCATTCAGTACTTGATCTCCAAGGTCTCAAACGTTGAATCTAAGGTTAGGATCTTAGAGAACAGGTCAGCCACTCAGCAACTTGAGGTTGACAATCTCAAGGCTCAACTAGCTGAGACACAGACAGAGAGATCTGTTAGGCATGTACCAGTTTAAGTCTTATTGACTTCTTCCTCTAGCTCATCTAGATCTCAAGATGATGCTACCAAAAAGGGGGAGAATGTTTAGAGACAAACACATGAGGAACCACCAGTCCAAGCTTCAACTTCCTACATCATCACTATGCCTAAATCATCTCAATCTGTCCTTCAGATTGACTCACGGATGATTAAGGATCTCTACAGACTTTTCTTCAAGTTTGTATGGAGATCCTCCATTGATCAGCCAAGCCTTGATCCTACACTGATCTACTTTGGAGCTGAAAAGCTTCAAAGGATCACTGCACCTTCTACCACTGTGGAAGAAGTTGGTCAACCTAAGGTCCACATGGAATCTAAGATTCACTTCGAAGGGGAAATGGGGACTGATGGCCCAGCAACTGAAACAATTGGGACAGAAGGTGCATCTCCTTCAACTTCCAAAGCTACAAGGAAAGCTTCGGAAGAACCAGCTAAAGCCTCGGAAGAACAAGCTGAATCTTCCGAAGCTGAGATAGAAGCTGCGGAAGGACTGTTCCAGATGTTCGAGGATCTAATCATCACAGATGCAATCCTTAAAATGGCATCTGAGGTGAATAGTGAGGACCTACTCAAATCTGCTCCATCCCTAACACCATCTGAGCCTCTCTCTCAATCTAAACCCTCTATCCAAGAACCACCACAGTCAAGCTCTTCAAAAGACAAAGAAAAAAGGAAGATGACTGCGGAAGAGCTTCAGGAAGAGAAAAAGATTGAGAAGCTAAAGAAGAAAGGTAGATTCCCTGCTGAGAAGTTGCTAGCTGCTAGTTCAAAAGCAGCTGCAGCCAATCAGGAGGCAATCAACAACAAGAAAAGAGAGGAACTCATTGATCAGCTCATCAACTTAGGAGCTGCAAATGAAGAAGTACTCCTGCTACCACTAGAGGAGTTGGTGACTTTGGAGAGTACAACCAGGCTAAAACAAGAAGAAGAAGCCAGGTTGGCCTTAGAGAGGGAAGAGGAGGAACAGACGAAAGCTGCCTTGCAGCTAAGGGAAGCTAGGATAAAATTCTTACTTTCTAGAGGCTTCAATCTTCAAGAACTTTTTCCGCATGACAATGATACGATCCTCTGGCTCCATAACAAAGAGCATGATCAAATGGAGAAAGAAAGAAGGCTGCAAGGGAAAAGAGCAGAGAAAAGAGGAAGAAGGAAGAAGAAGTAAGGATCTCTGCAAACAAAAAGCTCAGTGACAAAGCCTGAATGAAAGACTATCTCCGGGCTCATGGCTTTTCTGGTAGGCAGGTGGGTCCCATGTCTGAAAAGACACTCCAGCGGATTGTCAGTGAAATCAAAGCTGACATCCGTATGGGAAAGAAGAAAGAGATGTACAGAAGGGGACATGGAATGATCTTCACCCCAACCACTTAACCACAACCAGCACCAGAAGAACCAATCCCATACTCCTTCCCTATCAAAACCGAACCCTCAGATGAACCCTTCACACTTGAACCTACAACTCTACCCATACCCACTTCATCACCTCAACCACCTAAACTTCCAATCATTCAACCCAAAACACAACCCAGAACCACTGAACCCAAAACTACCCAACTGATACCTAGACCATCCCCTCAGCCTTCTCAACATCTCTCTCTTAAAGAGTTTAAGGAAATCAAGACAAAGCTCAACAACTGCACAACTCTGAGCAACATCTCCTGTAAGGAAGATCTCATCAACATCACCTATGTTGATGACTCTTCAAGTTCCCTCACACTAGATCAATTTCTTGATTTACCTAGAGGAACTTTGGGCCAGGATGCAAGACTTCTTAGTCTCAACTCTGATTCTCTGAATGCTGAAGAAAAGAGACTTAGAAGAAAACTGGCGACTCCGCTGGATACAAGAAAGGAGGACAGGATTCCTAGTCAGTCTCATGCGCCTAGGAAAAGCATAATCCAGTGGAGGTTCGATTAAGCTTCTCACAACTTTGTTATGGAAAGGGAGAATGGTGAAATCAACCGATTCAATGCCACTTCTCTATTGCACCTCATCAGATTTGACATTGCTGAGCTTGCAGAGAAGCCATTCTCCAACCCCTCCAACTCTAAGACTGCTGCTGTCATCAGGAATCATCTCAGCAGTCTTCACTTGGCTGAGCTAACTGCAAAGGCAAGGATCAAAGAAGAGTTGAAGTTGAGAAGACAGGAAGAAAAGGAAAGACCTACCACCAAGGGCGCAACCTTTCTATAGATGGTGGAGGGTCCGGAATTGGAACCTATAGTTAGATGGGAATATGACTATAGTTCCCATCAACTAACTCTTTTCAGAAGGCCACAGGAAAGGGTACATATAATCCAAGGTAACAGACTGGATGTTCTGTCTACCAAGGATTTGTACAAACTTCGCAGCACCACATCAGGGAAGAACAAGGAAACAGATAGATATCTAATTTCCTTGGTGCTGAAAGTTTTGAGAAGAAGAGAGAAGTAAAGTTTTGGTAGCATCAGCCTACGGGGAGTTTGTTGGATCATGAGAAAGGCTGGTGCAACCAAAACTACTTGACTTAGTCAATTTTGATGCTACATTCAAAGACTTCCGAAGCTAAGTATGGGAACTTCCGAAGGTTGAAGAGTTCTTCCGAAGACAAGTGAAAGATCAACTTCCAAAGACAAACTCCACTTTCAAAGACAAGGAGAAGTTGTCAAGCCTCGAAAGAAGCAGTCTTCCAAAGTATAAGTGGCTTCGGAAGAAGTTATTCTTTCGAAGCAACTTAACCTTCGGAAGACACTGCTATGAACCAGTGGACATAAGTATGGTCTCTGACATTCCGCTGCAGACCTCTGATACAGTATGGCTTCTTCCTAAAGAGCCATGTAGTTGACCATACTTTACTCCACTGTTTACTTTTTTATGATAGTACATGTTACCAATCTTAGTTGGTGACAAAAGATAAGTCAGGGACATGTCCTGACTACCAAATCTCAGATAAAATATCCAAGATACCTTAACCTATAGTCTTGTAGTATAGGCTTTTTGATTATAGGTTTCCAGCTGGAATCAAAGTATATCCGACTGTAGGTAGTATTATATATATAGTTCTTATTGTAACTCAATAGGTAGAGAGAGATTGTGCTTGCAAGAGTCTTGTAATCCTTTGAGTTGAGAATCAATATATAAAAGTACCTTGAAAATTTACTTCCTGTGTTTATTATCATTTGCTACTTGTTATATCGTGATCAACTCTTGTTAAGACTCTTTCTGAGTGTTGTTCTAGGTGAGTTTGAGAGAAAAACCACTTGTTGAGTGACCAATACCGATCCTACATAGGTTAGTTTAATTACATAATATTTCAGTATTCTGTAAATATTAAAAAAACAAACAGTTTTTTTTTTGCAGACTGCAGACGTTTGGTCCACCTCTTCTGCTGCAGATGTCTGCAGATGTGATCCGCAGACTGGAGACGTTTTCCTGCAGAAAAAACAAACAGCACCATAGATGATGATAATGAATTAATATTGGTGAGAAGCCCAAAATGACATTCTTGCCATAAATTTTCTAGAAGCTAGCCACTATAATTAGAGATGGGCAAAATAACACGGTACGGACCCGACCCGGAATCGGGTACGGGTACAACCCGGTAGAGGGTGTACCCGGTTTGGACCCAAAAAAACCGGCGGGTAGGAACCGGGTTTAGGTTTATAAAATTTTCAAGAAACCGACCCGACCCGACCTGTAAGGCCCCCGACTCCGGGCACCTCACAGTTGGTCATTCATTGCACATAAACATATATTTTACAACTGTTTCAAATAGACATTGCAGCGGAAACATACGAAGAGACATCTCATTTCATCATAAAAGCTTTTTAAAAGCGATACATCATGTAAGGCCCACCTTTCTCAGGGAAGCCTCACAGTTGGCCATTCACAGCAAACATAGATTTAAAGCAATCATTTACTCATATGTGTATAAATATATATATTGCAGCGGAAAATACTGTAAATTTCAATCCATTACAAATGAAATATAAATGTTGTCTTTAAAGATCAAAACTATTTAAATGTCCTTTTAAGCTTTTCTTTATCGGGGATGCCAGTCTTCTAGTACCAAGAAGCTTCAGTCCCATGCCTCTATTCCGTAGGCTCTAACTCTTACCTGTCAACTGATATGCATACAAAAGTCAGCTTCGCTGAGTGAATTCTAGGTTTACTTTACTAAATAACTTTCGTAAGAGATATTAGCTGTATCAGTTGAAAATGATCATTGTGTATCACAATATAAGTACACACAGGCTATCACTTTATCAATACTTTATCATTTATTGTTATTTATTTCTCTTCTTTATCCGTCAATTCTCTATCACAATCGGTGCCTAGGCTCGCCTAGGACTTTACCGACATGCCAATTAAGGGCTTACTGTCGTACCCGATCAGGCCATTATTGTCATGCCAATTCAGGACTTACTGACCTGCCTGTTCGAGCATACTTTATCACTTTATCACTGGTGAGGGTACAACGAATGCAACCCTCCTTTATCAATTGCTTGCAAGGCTTTACTTTATCACTTTATCAAGGTACATGTTATGGGCCTCATAACCTGTCTTTATGTTTCACTGTCATGTTTAAGTTATACATAATATAACACAACACAATACGTAATAAGAAGCAAACTCTTAGTCTAAGCATTCACATTTCATCAACCATGAGAGATAAACCAGATAACTGACCCTCCGCGGGACAGCGGGGGTTCGGGGGCGGCAGCCCCTGATAGCGGGGTTCTAGGGGCGGCAGCCCCTAGTGGGGTCCAAGGGGCAACGCCCCTGGCTGGGGCCGGGCTGCCAGGTCAGCGCGCCCGAAAATTGTTTTGAACTATTTAAAGGGCACATTTTTCTTTAGGAAAATTTGCTTTCTTGATAAAAGGGTCTTAAAGACCGTCATCATAAAAGTATGTAATTTAGTATGCATATCACCCCAAAACATTGAAAACGGGTAAAGGAGGGGTTTAGAACTCACCTGAACTCGTCCAAGTGGCTTAAATTCTAAGTCACTTAGGCTATAGCCTGAATACTCTAGCTGCACGAAAGTTAACATGCAAAAACGTCATTTTCTTCATAGTTTCGCCCATAGTTTCGCTACAGCGAAACTACAGTTTCGCCTGCAGTTTCGCTGGGCAGCACTTCTGCTAGTTTCGCTAGACAGATTCGCTGCCTTGAGCGCCCAACTTCCGTTGGAATTCCCTATTCTCGCAAGGTCTATAAGTCAGCCTGGGTCTTAGCGAGATTACCGGCGAAACTATAGTTTCGCCCCAGCGAGACTGTAGTTTCGCTGGAACTTCTCCTTGTCTCGCTGAACTAATGTGCAGTTTCGCTGGTTAAATGCTTAAATTCGTTGGATCGGGGCCCAGTTTCGCTGGTTAAATGCTTAAATTCGTTGGATCGGGGCCCAGTTTCGCTGGATGAACAGAAACTCAGATCCAGCCCATTTTTAACCCAAAATCTTAACTTTTTACGTCCAAATCCTTAGTTTACCTTCCATGAAACCAAATCTAAGCTTTTTACACGTTTTCATACGTAAAAATTCGACCTTTATGTGTTTCTTTAAACTTTTCAAAACCCCAAAACCCTAGAATCCGGGTTTGATCTACAGAAGGCCTTGGAGGCTGATTCTTACCTCGTTTTGTTGCTCTTTTCTTGTGTTTTGATGCTCCAATCCACTAGAACTTCAATCCTTCAAACCTTCAAGCTCCAAATCTTGAATTTCTTCACTTTCTCTCTCTACGAATTTTGTGGCTAGGGTTGAAATGGTGGAAGATGGAGCTGCTCATGCATGTTTAAGGGCTGATTAGGGCCCTTAAACCCATCAAGTCTAGCCCATTAAGGCTAATTTGATCCATAGCCCACTAATTTACCCCTTTATTTCTTAAATTAACCCTTAAAAGCCCATTATTATTAAATGGCTCGTTTCGGGAAATTTCGGGGCGTTACACGACCCAACCCGAACCCGACCCGAGTGTACCCGGGTTCAACCTGGTTTTACCTTTTTTTCGCACTGCTTAAAAATTTTGCCGTTTTTAACGCCTATATAGTTGTTAGAAAATTTTTTTGGCCTTTTTTTGTCCCATAAGTTAGTATAAATAGGTGTGGCTTGTTATGGTTGAGTACCCAAATCTCAAACGTAAAAACATACGCAAAAAACGCAAAAAATACTCTCGTTTACTCTCGTTTTACATTTTCCCTCTCTCGTTTTACACTCTCACTCTCTTGAAACTTGATATGGCTCACTCACAATCTTCCGTTGGTCAAGGTTCATCCAACGCTCCAACTGTCGTTCGTGTTCTTGCACACAATCGTAACATGGATGTTTGGTGCAATTGGGATATGATTGAGTTTAGTGACGGGTCTGTAAAGGCTTGTTGCAAGTTTTGTGGAGCTTTGCTTACTAAAGATTCTAACAAGACTTTAAACAAACACATTAGCAAGAAGTTTTGTAAGTCGTTTAAAAGTAATCCGGATTCAGAACAAACACAATTAGATGGAGATGGTGGAATCTTTAAATACGACGTCAAAGAGGTTCAAGATCGAATGGTGAAATTTATGATTCAAGAAGCTTTGTCTTTTAGTCACCCCCAAGTTTACTCTGATTGCATTTTGGGTTTAATATGTTTTGTTAATTTTAATAGTATTATTACTAATGATAATAATAACTATTATCACCTTTATCTTCGGTTGACCAACTTAATTCGAGAGACACTTCAACCTCGTTACACCCATGTAAGTCGTACTACACTTACACGTTATTGTTTAAAATTATAGAAGCAATATTAGACTAGGAAACATATTGTATAGTGTAGGGTGTATCCCGTAAATATTTGTATTATATATGTCTATGATATGAATGAGAAGGGCAACCGATTCCATTGTCTCACATGGTATCAGAGCACTCTCTGAATACCTCAAAACCCTAATTTCTTAGCCTCCCTTCTCTTCTCTTAACCGATCGGCCACCCTTATCTCACCATTCTGTTTTCTTTGATTCTCCTAACAACACCCTACACCACCTTTCTTACATACACCATCAAATCACCACCATCAAAACCCTAGACAATGACCGACGGCGACAAACCCCAAAACACCACCACCATCGTTGAAAAACTTCATACCGCTGCTACTGTTAACAACATCCGCAATGATATCCAAACCGTTCTCGACATGGACAAAGGGTAATTACATGTCATGGGCAGAAGTATTCAAGGTCCACTGCCGTGCTCATGACGTTCTTCATCACATCATACCACCCACTGAATCATCATCCAAGGCCGCGAGTAAACCGGTTGAAAAAGACGAACTTTGGAACAAACTCGATGCCATAGTACTCAAGTGGATCTATGGTACCATATCGAGTGACTTGCTAGAAACAATTCTTAAAAAGGACTTGACAGCTGCTCAAGCGTGGGAGACGTTGGCGTCACTTTTTCAAGACAATAAAGCTACCCGAGCACTCTATTTACGAAGTCAGTTTGCAAACACCAAGGTTGATTCGTATCCAAACGTTGGTGCCTATTGTCAAGCTCTCAAAGTGATATCCGATCAACTTGCAAACGTTGATAGTCACGTAAGTAGCCATGATCTAGTTTTGCAAGTGATTTCCGGGTTGAATGAATCGTTTGTTAGCGTAGCCATGTTCATCCAACAAACCAAACCTCTCCCGGATTTTTATGAAACAAGATCCAAACTTATTATGGAGGGGACTAGGAAGGCCAACCAAACTCAATCATCCAACACTGCCCTACATACATCCACCATCCCTACTACCAACAACCACCAAAATAAAACACCACAACCACCTCCTACGGCCCAAAACACCCAACCCGACACATCACCACAAGCCACTTACCCAACCCGTAACCCACACCAGCCCTTTGATCAACACTCTCGTGGTCGTGGCCGTGGTTTTCGAGGCCGTGGCCGTGGACGCGGGAGACGTGGTGGCTACCAAAACAGCTTTTACAACTACTATCCTCCTCCACCATGGCACCAACAATCTTGGAACTCTCCCACTTGGCCTTCACCACCCTGCCCGTACCCAACCACCCATACCCGAGGCCCTCCTAGACCAGGTCATGCACCAGGAACGGGTATCCTAGGCCCTCCTCCATCACAGGCTTATGCAGCAGAGTATTACACACCAACCAACATCGAGCAGGCCCTTCACACCATGACTTTGAACCCGGACCAACAGTGGTATATGGACTCAGGTGCAACCAATCATATGACCAACTCGGCAGGTAATATCTCCTCGTATGTCAATAATAGTTTTGCAGACTCCATTCTTGTTGGCAACGGTTACAAAATACCCATCCATGCAACCGGCCACACGACCCTCAAACCACCATATCCACCTCTTAAACTCAAAAACATTTTACTTGCTCCCAATTTAATTAAAAACCTTTTGTCTGTTCGTCGTTTAACTATGTATAACAAAATTTCCATAGAATTTGACAAATATGGTTTTCTTGTGAAGGATTTTCGGACTCGGAGACCTATTATCCGATGTAATAGCACTGGAGACCTCTACCCACTCACTTTGTCGTGTTTATCAAAGATTACCAACCACTCAAGTTTTGCAGCCATCACACAAGATTTATGGCACAAGCGTCTTGGTCATCCCGGCAAAGATTTACTTCAAGTTTTGAACAAAAAAATTCTATTTCTTTTCGTTCTTCCAATGTCAAACATACTTGTCAATCTTGTGTGTTTGGGAAACAAATTCGGTTACCTTTTGATGATTCAATGACTATCACTCAATTTCCTTTTGATATTGTTCATAGCGATCTTTGGACCTCCCCCGTTGTTAGTTCGGGAGGTCACCGCTACTATATGTTATTACTTGATGATTACAGTAATTTTTTGTGGACTTTCCCTCTCGTTAACAAATCTCAAGTATTTACCATCTTTTCAGCTTTTAAAAATCTGATTAAAACCCAATTTGAAAGAAATATCAAAAGTTTTCAATGTGATAATGGGACTGAATACAATAACCGTTCGTTTCATCAATTTTGTTCTCAAAATGGCATGGTTTTTCGTTTTTCATGTCCTCATACGTCACCACAAAACGGGAAGGCGGAGAGGAAAATTCGTTCCATTAACAACATCATGCGAACCCTCTTAACCCATGCATCTTTACCTCTAATATTTTGGCATCATGCACTTGCTTTTGCTACATACATGTTGAATATCTTACCAAGCAAAATCAAGCAAAACAAAACTCCTACTCAACTTCTTTATAACAAACACCCGTCCTACTCACACCTCCGTATTTTTGGGTGTCTTTGTTACCCTCTCTTTCCCTCCACTACCATAAACAAACTCCAAAATCGTTCCGTCCCTTGTGTCTTCCTTGGGTACCCCTCAAATCATAGGGGGTACAAATGCTTTGACCTGTCCACTAACAAAATCATTATTTCTCGTCACGTAATTTTTGATGAACACGTTTTTCCCTTTCACAATAAAGAGACTCCTCCACCGTGCTATGACTTTTTACACTCGAGTCCCGTTAATCCTTCACTATGGGAACATTTACCAACCGAACCCACTCACCAAACTAACCAAAACCACACCCCAGACCCAAACCCGCCTACTGCTCAAACAACACCTTCAACAACCAAGCCCAACCCAACAGAAACCCAATCCCATGTGCCCACCTCTCCAGCCCACACCACTAATCACCCATCTCCACAAAACAGCCCATTACAAGCCCAACCACCTCTCATTCCCTCGGCCCAAACGGGCCCAAATCCACATCCTTCGCCTACGGCCCAATCCAACAGCCCCATTACACCTGCCGCGGGCCCTCAACCACCTAGCCCACCTCCACCAAACCAACCCACCCGAACCATGACAACCCGTGCCATGGCAGGTGTCACAAAACCAAGGAAATTTTTTGATTTAAACGTCACTACATCACTCGCCCATATCCCCCGTAACCCACATGATGCCTTAGCCAACCCATTTTGGAACCGTGCTATGCAAGATGAGTTCAAAGTGCTTATTGATAATAAGACGTGGGAATTAGTTCCTCGTCCGAGTGGAGTCAATATTATACGGTCCATGTGGATATTTAAACATAAACTAAAAAGTGATGGGTCTCTAGAGCGCTATAAAGCGCGTCTTGTTTGTGATGGCAGGTCTCAACAGGTTGGGGTAGATTGTGATGAAACGTTCAGCCCGGTGGTTAAACCGGCCACTATACGCACAGTTCTTTCTTTATCATTGTCTCAGGACTGGGACATTTGTCAGCTTGATGTGAAGAACGCGTTTCTTCATGGAAATTTATCAGAGACAGTATTTATGCATCAACCTGCAGGTTTTAGACATCCATCTCTTCCTAACCATGTTTGCAGGTTGAAGAAGTCACTTTACGGCCTAAAACAGGCCCCCCGGGCATGGTACCAACGTTTCACTGATTATGTCAGCAAACTGGGTTTTAGACACAGCATCTGTGATCACTCACTGTTTATCTACAGACATGGGACTGAAACAGCATACATTCTACTCTATGTAGATGATATTATTCTGACCACCTCTTCTCATACACTCAAGAAACAGCTGTTATCACATCTCTCAGCTGAATTTGCAATGAAAGACTTGGGCCCTCTTCATTATTTTTTGGGTGTTGCGGTCACTCGTTCCAACACAGGATTGTTTCTTTCTTAACAAAAGTATGCTCATGATATTTTGTCTCGCGCAAAAATGACAGATTGCAACCCAGTACATACACCAGTGGATACTAATGGTAAACTTCAGGCTAATGCAGGTGCTTTGTTTGATAATCCTACTTTATTTCGCAGCTTAGCCGGAGCTCTTCAATATCTAACGTTCACACGTCCAGATATTTCATATGTTGTCCAACAGGTTTGCATGCATATGCACGCTCCTCGAGTTGACCATTTTAATCCTTTGAAACGGATTTTGCAGTACATAAAAGGCACCATGCATATGGGACTTTTTATGTCTAAAGGACCCGTTTCCACTTTACTGTCTTATACTGATGCAGATTGGGCTGGTTGCCCTGACACGCGTCGCTCTACGTCCGGATATTGTGTATTTTTGGGAGATAATTTATTATCTTGGTCGTCTAAGAGGCAATCAACCATCTCCCGTTCGAGTGCAGAGGCCGAATACCGAGGTGTGGCCAACGTTGTTGCAGAAATCTGTTGGCTTCGCAATTTACTTTTGGAGCTTGGTAAACCACCCGCGCGCACCTCCTTGGTATACTGTGATAACGTTAGTGCTGTCTATATGTCTGGTAATCCCGTACAGCACCAACGTACGAAACATATTGAGATAGACATCCACTTCGTTCGGGAAAAGGTTCAACGTGGTCAGGTGCGCGTCCTTCATGTTCCCTCCAGATACCAGATTGCAGACATCTTCACTAAAGGACTACCCAGGGCTCTTTTCAGTGACTTTCGTTCCAGTCTAAGTCTTCGTGACCCTCCATCTTAGACTGAGGGGGTATATTAGACTAGAAAACATATTGTATAGTGTAGGGTGTATCCCGTAAATATTTGTATTATATATGTCTATGATATGAATGAGAAGGGCAACCGATTCCATTGTCTCACAAGCAAGCAAAAAGTAATTTAATTATATTATTTGAAAATTTAAATACCGATGTAAAATTAACTGGTGATTTATTTAAGTTTCTTTCAAGGAACGTGTAACTTGATGCAAGTCATAACTCATAATTGTCACGTTCAAATGTGGGCCGGTGATGGTCCTACGTGGGCTGTTCAATACCAAACCTTCTTGTAAGCCCAATACGGGCATTTTGAAAAGTTTTTTTAAAACAATTTTAATAAATGAAAGAAAAGAAAAGGAAAAATATGAAAGAAAATTAACAAGATAAAAAATGAAAAAACATTGAGGAATGAAAATAAATGAAGAGAAAGAAAGAAAACTAAAATTTTATGTTCCAAAGTTCAAATAAAATAGAAAGAAAGTAAGAATTTTGTATGTTCCATTTTTTTTCCTTTTCATTTCTTTTCTTTTTGAAAGAAAAACTAGAAGAGAAAATTATTAAAAAATTCCTTTCATTTCTTTCCACTTCCATTCTTTAAAAAAATTGAGAATACGAAGTTTTTTATTTCGTTCCATTTCCATCCATTTAATTTTCTTTCTCTTCTTATAAGACTAGGGAGCACTAGATTAATTGATAGTTGAGATGCTGCAAATGAAAACCGAAGTCATTAGGAGAGAGTAATGAAATTAGCTATTTTTTAAAAAGTGTGATATACCTCTATGGTCAAGTGAAGTACATTCACGTATTGTTTTTTTGCATAAATGATTGATTTAGTTGTGACATAACTATATGATTATGATACACTAAAAACATTAGCCCTTTTTGATCCATTATAATTAGGCGTCAAAACATAGGACTTTTAGTCAAATTATTAGTTTTCACTAAATGAATGTGTATTTCGTAAGATGGTATTAATTAGCATGGTTTTGGAAAATTGTTGAAATATAATTTAATGATGTAAAAGATTTCAAATTTTGGACTTAAATTTTATAGTAATATATAAGTTTGTCTTTGAGGTTGCTAATTAGATAATTGTTGGTATTTGTTACCATTTTTTCAAACTTACTTTTCTTAAGATTTAGAAGTACGTTTCTTTTTCATTATAAAGATCAGAAACATAAAAAGACTTGAAAAGCACATTAAGTCTCATATGAAAGCTTAAAGGTGGTGGTGGCGACGGTGGCAACGGTGAAGGTCATGATGGAGGCGACAATGGTTGCGGTATGACCGGTAGGTGGTGGTGCTAATGCAGTGAGTGTCGCCAGTGACAATAGCCAACAGACGATCTTCATTTTTTTTATACTACAAGGGTGTCCGCGCGATGCGGTGAGCGCAATGCAGTGGTGTGACATTTTGCATCCGGCACGAGTTTCTTGTATTTTGTTGTGCTTGTAGTATTTTAAAAAAGTATATTATGTTTTTTAAGCTAAAGTTAAAACACCAAATAACTGAGTTCGTCATGTAAGTTTACGCATTAACTAATTGTATCTCATAAAATGCAGGTCGATTTAGCAAAAAGTTTACACTAAAACGTTTAAAGAAACATAGATTACAATTGTAGTCTCAAAAAGTTTTTAAACATTATAGATTAATAATATAGCTGAAATCTTAAAATAAATTCCGTTTTTTGTTTTATGGATAGGTAATGTAAATTTTTATGTAAGTACTAATAACTGTAGGGTTCTTATGTAACTAATTACAAGGTGTAATTTGTACATAATATTATAAGTATTATTTTACATTTAAAATGATTGTACCTTGTGATCGAATAAAGTAACTATTATTAATTTTATGGTGTCTTAAACCAACCCATATCTCAGTGAAATCCCTAAAATACGTGAGTGTGTTTGGTATATTATATGGAATGGTTTTGAGTGGTTATGAGTGAATAAAAGAGAAAATGTTATTGTTGATTGGTATATTTGAGAAATTACTGTTTAATCCTTATAAATTTTTTTACATTTTTTAAAGTGATTGTGAGTGGAGGAGAGAGAAAAAATAATGATAAAGGTATAAAAAATGTTATTTAATTATAAAGAAGAGAAAAAATATAATAATTTTTAATGTAATTATATGAATAAAGATAAGAAATCAACTGTGAATGCTCATATGTTTAATAGGTGGTATAGATTGTTTTGTCACCGTAATGTATCACAAATTAACATTTGTTTGATAACTTTCAAATACTTAAACCTCTAGATCTTTTACTAAATTTCATTTTCAAAACCATTGACTTTTAATTTTGATTGATTTAGAAAACTGCAATTGCTTTAGAAAATTACCCCAACCAAAAGTGTTTTACAAAATATTTATAAAAATTTACAACTTTTTAATCTTGGTTGGTATATGTAATATTGTTAATAGTTTTTATACATCTATCATATCTCAAACTTTACATGGTTAAAATACAAATGTTATCAAAAGGTATTTCGTCTAGCAATATTTAAGTGGGTAAGATGATGTTACTTTTCCTAATGTAGTATTAGAGATCATTTAGATTAATCTCAAAGATACCTTATTTTTATAATTTTGTAATAGAAATGAAACTGTCATCGTCTAAGTTTAACATACCCTTTAGCGTCAAGTACTCCAATCATTCATAGGGCCCTTGGTCATACTTTTGTGCATAATTCACGTGTAAATTAATACAACAACGTACTTTTGTTGTTATTAAATAATATTACAAATTAATAAATAAAAAGTATTCGAAGTTCACAATATAACAAAACACAAACTATTGTTTAAATATAAAAATATCCAACATGTCATTTTTTAGTTTAAAACTGGTTACCTGGCTGCGGTAGGATAGGTGCATAGTTTATTATTCTACAAGATAAATATAAAACAACTTGCTATATAAATTAGAAATATTTTATAAAATCCATAAGAGTTTCTAGAAAAACAGAATAACTTAACAATGAATAAAAATAGTACCATGTAATAAAAATAAGTTAGTTTTCAGTATATATTACATGAAAAAAATTAGAAACAAAAAATATATTAATAAATCAACCTTAAAAACAAGTTCATAACTAATTAGAACTATTAAATTAAACCATTCATAATGGTTCAGCTGATATTAATAAAAAAAAATTGTTACGTAATAGTCACATCAGCAGTGTATGATGTTGGAAAATAAGTAAGGAGTATGTAATAGTGATGAAGTTGTAATTATTAAAGTTGATAACATGTATTATTATAATTGGAGTAAATTATCATTTGCATCCTTTAGATTTGATGATTTTGATCATTTGCATCTCTACAGTTTAAAAATCTTTATATATCCCCTAACGTTTCATTTTTGTTCCCATTTGAATCCAAAACACTAACACCGTTAAATTGTTCCGTTAACTCTCTTGTTAAAAGACTAAACTACCCATCACCATCACCGCAGCCTCATCGCCACCATCGCGGCCCCATCACCACCACCGCAACCCCTATCACCAGAATCGCAGCCACCCATCACCATCACCATCACCATCACCATCACCACAACAATCTGCAATCGTTTCAAGCGAGTAGTTGCAACATCAAAGGCTCGATTCCGGATATCTTTGACAGTTTCCCCAATTTGCAGTTTTCGTGAATCTGTTTGTTTAGAGATCTTCTAGATCTGAAATGTTGAAAGTATGGGGGAATATTGGCGCCTGGGCGGCGGAAGCCGAGCGAGCCGAAGCCGAGGCGAAGGAGCAAGAGGCCGCAGTCGCGGCTGCTCTGGCGCAAAGTTATCCAAGCTTGAAAGAGGTGGTGAGCAGCAACAAAGGTAAGAAGAAGACTAAAATGACCTTACAGGAGTTCACGATGGCCGGCGCCGGAGCCGGAAGTGGAGGCTCGCGCCGTGACTTCGCTTTTGGAGCATAAAGGATTGACTGACTCGCGCCAAAGGAGCGTTCTCCGGAGGAAATGCAATACGGGAGGATCGGCTGTGGTTTCTCGTCGTATGGCGGTGGTCGCTCCGGCGGAGGGCCGAGGATGAGAGATAGAGAGGCGGATGGTGGTCGCTCCGGTGGTACTGATGGGGATGGGACACACAAGGTTTGAAGAAGATGATGATTTGGGGATTTCCGTGGTAATTTTGTCATTTTATAAAAAGTTAATTGAATTATTTAACGTCGTTAGCCATTTGGATGCAAATGAGAATAAAAATAAAACGTTAGAGGGTATATGAGGATTTTTAAACTGTAGGGATGCAAATGGTTAAAATCACCAAACCTTAGGTTGCAAACGGTAATTTACTCTTATAATTGAGAAAAAATTAAAAGAAAAAATACAGACGAAGATAACTCATCCTGTAAAGGGCTTCACACGCTTCCCTAAAGTTTTCCCCAACATCACATAAGAGAGTGTTGAGTGTGTGATAAGATGTCACAGAGACCAATTCACTTGTACATAAAATGATATCAAAGATTTAATCTTTTTTTTCCTCAATAATAAAGAGGATTACACATAGACTTACACGTATATAGGAGGCAATTAATGGGGATAATAAGTGGGTGTTTGGGGTTGTTTTTTATAATCTAGTTTACACTTATTAATTTTTAAAAAGTTAAAAATATATATATATATTTTACAGTCCCAAATATATTTTTTCAAATTAACTTTCATATAGAGTAAAAAGAATATTTTAGAAAGTAAGAATAGCTTTTTTATTAATTTTTAAAAACTTATTTTAGTTCAATTCTCTTTTATATTTCTATTTCCTCCTATTAACTCGTCTCATTTTCAAAAGTATGTTATCTTTTTTATTTTATAAATTTTAGTTTATAAGGTAATTCAAATATATTTTTTCAAAAACTACATTTAAAAAAAGTTATAAGTTAATAAGTTATTATTTTAAAAGTATTTTTCCAACTAAAATAAACAATATCTCATTTAATAAAACAACTATGTACACTGTCGGATAGTGACTTGTCCTTGTGATCGAGAAGATGAGCCAGACGAAGCTTCCTAAAGGCCATAACCACCCTTATTTTCCATTTCTTAACTCAAGTGGTTTCTAAAAAATATAAACATGTATTATCATATTTAAAGTTGTTAAACCAATGAATACTTTTTATTACAATTAGCAGGATGTCTGTTGAGTCGTTTGGGTCAATAATGGGCTTGTGTCCACGTAGTGTGTCGTGCATGTTGGCTTAGTCAGCCCATGCACACGTTGTCTTAGGCAACGGCTAGTCTGTTGCTGAGTCTTTGATTGTTATCGTGTTTAGTGGGTTAGTGGGTTGTTAACTTCTTTCGTGGAGTCACTTGAGAGTTTGTAATGCTATTATAAATGGCATCTTCTTTGAGTTAAATGATTATCCAGAAATTGAGAGTACTTTGATATCCTTGTGTTCTTTACAAGTGGTATCAAAGCAATTACCTGGAGAGTGAGAGAGTTCGTTGGTAGAACAACGATGACAGAAGAGGCGGTGTCGTACCAGAGTGTACCACGGTTTGATGGAGATTATGACCATTGGAGTTTGGTCATGGAAAACCTGCTGAGATCAAAAGAGTTTTGGTGTGTGATCGAGACCGAGATTCAAGAGCCCAAGGAAGGAGAAACCTTGGCTGCTACAGAGAAGACTCTCTATGAATCACTGAAGTTGAAGGACTTGAAGGCTAGAAACTATCTCTTCCAGTCTATAGATAGGCAAATCATACGCACGATGAGCAAGAAAGATAGTGCGCGATAGATATGGGAGGCTATGCGGAAGAAGTATCAAGGAAACACCAGGGTTAAGAAGGCTCAATTACAACGTCTTCGTAAGGAGTTTGAGATGCTAGAGATGAAAGAAGGGGAATCAGTTGCTGATTACTTTAATCGTGTCATGGTGGTGACAAATGACATGAGGAACTATGGTGAAGATATGACAGAAGTTAAAGTGGTGGAAAAGATCCTACGCTCCTTGACTGAAAGCTTTAATTTTATCGTGTGTACCTTGGAAGAATCACGAGACATTGATAAGCTTACCATAGATGAACTGCAGAGTTCTCTCTTGGTTCATGAACAAAAGATTCAGAAGAAACCTCAAGAAGATCAAGTAATGAAGGTTGAAACTACAAACTCTGGTGGACGAGGACGTGGGAGAGGAAGGTCCTCATTCACTAGGGGAAGGGGACGAGGACGAGGAAGATCAAGACCAGATTTTGACAAATCATCGGTGGAATGCTATTCATGCCATCAACTGGGCCATTTTGCCTATGAATGTCCCCAGTCCGATAGATCAGTGAATTATGCGGAATTTAATGAAGGGGAAGATTTGCTTATCATGGCACATGCTGAAGTCTCAAAGGAAGGCAAACCTGGTCTGTGGTTTCTTGATTCAGCTTGTTCAAACCACATGGTAGGAAACCGTGAGTGGTTCATCAACTTGGATGAATCGTACAAACACACGGTTAAGCTGGGAAATGATTTGAAGCTAAAGGTTCAAGGAATTGGTGACATACGGCTTGAAGTAGAAGGAGTCACTCAAGTAATTACACGTGTATACATTGTGCCAGAACTCACATCTAACCTGTTGAGTGTCGGGCAATTGCAAGAGAAGGAGTTGATGATAGTCATACGTAATGGTACATGCAAAATATACCATCCACGTAGAGGGTTGATGTGACCTCCAACATGACCAGGAATCGCATGTTTCTAGTTCAAGCAAAAGCAAAACCCCAGCCCAGTCGATGTATGAAGGTTACTGAAGATGTCAACACTCAAATCTGGCATAGCCGTTTGGGACATGTCAGTCACAAATATATACGTGCTATGCAGTACAAACAAATGGTGGTTGGGCTTCCCAAAGTTGCTGAACAAACGAAGATGTGTGAAGTATGTCAAGTAGGGAAACAACAAAGGGAACCGGTGCCGAAGAAAAGCTTGTGGAGAGCTTCAAAGAAACTGCAACTCATTCACACAGATTTGTGTGGCCCCATCTCACCCATGTCTTCAAGTGGTAAAAGGTGCATATTAGTGTTTATTGATGATTTCTCTTGGAAGGGTTGGGCTTATTTTCTATCAAACAAGGCTGATTGTTTTGAAACCTTTAAGAAATTCAAAGTGTTGGTTGAAAACGAGTCTGGGCTTAAATTAAAGGGTCTAAGAAGTGATAGGGGAGGTGAATTCACATCTAGTGATTTCAATAGCTTTTGTGAGAACCATGGTATTAGAAGGCAATTGACTGCTGCATTCACACTCTAACAGAATAGGGTAGCTGAACGCAGAAACAAGACCATCATGAACATGGTCAGGTGCCTTCTTGCTGATAAAGCACTACCAAAGTGGTTCTGGACTGAAGCAGTAAATTGGGCCAATTACGTGATCAACAGATGTTACATAGCAGCCCTTAAAGATAAAGTTCCAGAGGAAGCATGGTCTGGTACTAAACCCAATGTAAACTACTTTCGGGTGTTTAGGAGCATTGCATATGCTCAGGTTCCATCTCAACTACAAACCAAATTAGATGACCGAAGCATCAAGTGTGTTTTCTTGGGTGTTAGTACTGAATCGAAGGCTTTCAGGCTATATGATCCCATCAAGAAGAAAATTGTTATTAGTCGTGATGTTACATTCGATGAAGAGGCTGAATGGAGTTGGAAAAGAGAAGAATTGGGGTCTATGGATCTTATAGTTCCTGATGAATATGTTAATATTGAAGAGGACTTGGCAGACACAGGTGAGTAGACCACACATTCAGAAAACCTACTAACACCAGGTGGGTCAGATGGAGCAAAAGAACAACCCCCAGAAACAATAAGCACACCAGAACAACATGATAGTGAAGACCATGGTATGGTTGACACTACTCCACAATATGCACACAATGAGGTACCACAAGAAAGAACAACTAAGAGAACAGCTAGAGCTCCAGCATGGTTGAGTGAATTTGAAAGTGGGGAAGGTTTTTCAGATGAAGAAACTAATCTAGTTATGTTTAGTTCATGTGGAGATCCGAGAAGATCTGAAGAAGCTGCTTATGATCCTAAATGGAAAGAAGCCATGGAGAAGGAGATCTGCTCCATAGAAAAAAATGAAACTTGGGAACTTGTTGAAGCACCAAAAGGAGTAAAGCCAATAGGAGTGAAGTGGTTGTTCAAAACCAAGTACAATGAAAAGGGAGAAGTTGACAAGTACAAGGCTCGATTAGTAGTAAAAGGATATGCTCAACAAAAGGGAGTAGATTACAACGAGATATTTGCCCCGGTGGCTAGGTGGGACACAATACGAACCATTCTAGCCGTAGCAGCATATAACAAGTGGTTAGTAATGTAACTTGACGTGAAAAGTGCGTTCTTGCATGGGGAACTAAAGGAGACAATATACGTAGAGCAGCCTCAAGGCTTTGTGAAAGCTGGTGAAGAACACAAGGTGTACAAACTCAAACGTGCACTGTATGGATTAAAACAGACACCGAGGGCATGGTTTAATTGTATTGAGCAGTACTTTGTAAGGGAAGGCTTCAAACGAAGTGAGTATGATCATACTTTGTTCATTCGAAGAGTTTGGAACAAAATAATAATAGTGAGTTTGTATGTTGATGACTTGATTTACACGGGCAATGATAGCAATCTATGTCATGAGTTTAAAAACTCTATGCAAAAGAATTTGAAATGACAGATCTTGGCTTAATGAAGTATTTTCTGGGAATAGAGGTGCATCAAGAAGAGAGGGGGATCACCATCTGTCAATGGAAGTATGCTAAGGATGTGCTGGATAGGTTTGGAATGTGGGAAGGGAATAGTGTAAAGAATCCTATAGTACCTGGTACTATACTTCGCAAGAATGAAGAAGGGCAGAAAGTTAATGATACTGAGTACAAATGTTTAGTTGGGAGCTTAATGTATTTAACAGTTACTCGGCCTGATTTAATGTACTCAGTAGGAGTTATAGCCAGGTTTATGCCCAGTCCAAAAGAAGAACACATGCAGATTGCAAAGAGGATTTTGAGATATGTGAAAGGCACGTATAATTATGGGTTGAAATACATGAACAATTCAGTTGGGAAGCTAGAAGTATTCACTGACAGTGATTATGCTCGAGATTTGGAAGTTCGCAAGTGCACTTCTGGATATGTTTGCAAGTTAAGTAATGCTGCAATTTGCTGGAGTTCAAGAAAGCAAGAGGTTGTCACTCTCTCTTCTACGGAAGCAGAATATGTGGCTGCCACGAATTGTGCATGTCATTGCACCTGGCTGAAGGGTTACTTGGTGAGTTGACAAGCAAAGAGATTGGAGTGGTGAACATTAAGTGTGACAATAATTCTACAAATAACCTTTCGAAGAACCCAGTGATGCATAGGAGAACAAAGCACATTGATGTGTGTTATCACTACTTAAGAGAATTGGTTAGCAAAGAGGTGGTGAAGTTGATATTCTGCCCATCTACTGAGCAAGTTGCGGATGTTATGACAAAACCGTTGAAGTTGGATACGTTCGAGAACATGAGAGATCTGCTAGGAGTTCAAGACTTGGGTGATGTAAACTGAAGAGTAACACTCTATTCAGTTTAAGGGAAGGTTTGTTGAGTCGTTTGGGTCAATAATGGGCTTGTGTCCACGTAGTGTGTCGTGCATGTTGGCTTAGTCAGCCCATGCACACGTTGTCTTAGGCAACGGCTAGTTTGTTGCTGAGTCTTTGATTGTTATCGTGTTTAGTGGGTTAGTGGGTTGTTAGCTTTTTTCGTGGAGTCAGTTGAGAGTCTGTAATGCTATTATAAATGGCATCTTCTTTGAGTTAAATGATTATCCAGAAATTGAGAGTACTTGATATCCTTGTGTTCTTTACAATGTAAAATAAAGTTTTTATAATTACGCTATTCAAAATCACACTAACATTATTAAATTGGTGATTGCGATCAAGTTTATAAATTTCATCTTATTGAACGATACTGAAACTGATATGATTTTTACAGCGACATTAACATTTGTTTTATCATAATACGATGCACTATATCTAGTCAAAAAAAGTGTACTTTAACATCATTTGATCTTTTCCAGTCATATTTTCTAGAGATCTTATATCAAATTGTAATATAATATAACATATTATTATATTAGTATATATCGATCATCACCACTTGGCGAATAATGGTCTAAATTACCTAAAACTAATTCCAAGTGTTCTTTTTTCTTTCTTTTTCGTAGTTTGTATTTATGTTTGACACATATGGATACAGTTTTTTTCTTTAAGATACGAGTATCCCATGAGCAATTGGTTAAGCTAATTTAATAACAGAATTTGTGTTTTCTAAACACAATAAAACGTTCATATATGTGTGGATATATTGATTTGTAGTTTAAGAGTATGAAGAGACTTTTTTCTCTATAAGATTCGATGTGACGTTTGACCTTATTCAAGATTGGTTTAATTGTTTTACATTAAATCATCATCTAAACGAGTGGGGTTCTAATCTTAAACGAAATCAACAAGTTGAGGATGGTGGTTGAAGAGGATAAAAGAACAATGACTATAAAAATGCAAGTTGCAATTGTCTTTCGATTAGGGGTGGACCTACATATATAACATCATCGTTGCATTACACCGGTAAAGTATCTTTATTTTATATAACATTCGGAGCTCTTATATATATAACATTATAATTCCTTCAATACTATCCAACATAGCATAAGATACAATCCTTCTCGAACTCATTTTTTCTTCGCAGCTAATTTTGATTAATTTCGTATTAAAAAAGCACGCAATAACTTAATTTACACTTGGAATTTTAAACACATATACTAGTTACGAAAAGATACTTACGATGTTTATATACAAATTATAATTTTTAATAAACACTATGATTTGTAGAATGTTACTAGATCGATCATATACTAATACTACATATTTATAATTATCTACAAGAAAAAATAATTAACAAATATTGTTTGTTAGAATAGACAGCTAATTTTGGTTTTTGAAAATTGATTCTAAGAGAAAGTATTAAAGGCAAGCATGATTAATTGTATATTATACTTCTTATCGACTTTTTAACTAAGTGAATGAACCTGGGCATTATGAGTATGTTGGCAGAATTTATAATGTAACAAATATTTTAGTCAAGATTTTTAAGCAATACCAAATCTTGCGTGATGAGTTCATTGACATAATTGTTCATTTTCAAGTATATTTAATAGTTTTTTTAGCGGCAGATGAACTTGCATTAGAATATATTTAATATTCTAGCAAGTGTCTAGAACTGAAAATTACAAACAAATAAAAAATTGGAATTATAGCAATCACCCCATTTTATAGACTTTATGTTTAATATATATTTTTATATAGTAGACAAGTCATTAAATGATTTATTTCCCCTTAAAGTTTTATCTTTTCTGATACAAAATCCCGGTCAAGCTCTATATTTGTTCACCTATATCTTGTGATATGATGGGGTATTGACCACAATCTTCAAAAAGTACGTATATTCAAACAAATATTTATTTTCCATTTGCTTTTTGATAAAATCATGTATATGTATATATTTCAGGGTGTGGATATATAGACATCTCAAAATTATAAATTAACATCTCAAAATTTTTGTACGGGTCGTATAGTTCCATACGTGTCGTATAGGGGGTCGCATAGCCCTATATGTGTCGTATAGGGGAGTCGTGTAGAGCTATATATGATGTATAACTCTCTGACAACCCTCCTGAATTTTTCTATTTTCAGTGTATTCGAACCTATACGCCACGTATGGACCCATACGCGACGTATAGGGGTGTCGATTTATCTGGGTGGGTGTCTATATATTAAAACACATATTTATTCATGAAGGAGGATGTTAAAGTATCTCTTAGTTATGTTAGGAAATTGTATCATCTCTAGTCTCTGCATATTTACTTGTTTGTTATAAGTTGATCACCGTGGTGACAACAACGAAAATTTCTGGTGGTGGCAATGGAGCTGTACACAATAGTGGCGTTCGTTCAGCTATATTAGTGGTAGTGACAGACAATGATAACAGATGTTTTGACACGTTTAAAGCCATTTAAAGATAACAAGTTTTCAAGATGTATAATTCGAGACCACCTAAATGACTCGTTATACAATTTGAATTGCCCTAAATGATTCTTTTTTACCTAAATCAACTCATTTTTTAACAATGATCATGATATAACCCTAATTACACTCATTCCACCCGATTAATGGGATCATATCATTGATGTATTTCGGGACAAAACAATTTTTTCTTCGTCTTTTATAGCGTAACTATTTAATGATTTTTACAACGGGATTTATAGTAGGATATATAGTTGGTTATAAAGTTAAATGGTTAAAGAGATTCTAGTAGAGTTGTAGACATATATAATATACTAGCTATAGTAACCCGTGTGTTACACGGGTTGAATAAATAAAAAATTAATATAACAAAATTTATTAATTATAATATAATATTTTAAGATATAATATCATTGAAATTATGTATTAGAAATGACTGTAAGCTATAAAATAGTGATATCAACTTTTTAAAACTTTATTTTTAAAAAAAAAAAACGTTTTGTTCTAAAACAAACCGTATAAAAATGTCATTTTTAAAAATTTTCTTATTATAACTCTTAAATTTAATTATTTTTTGTTTTAAAAAAATAACTTTTTAAAAATACCAATTTTAAATATTTCGTATTTTAAAAAAAAGTCTTATGCTTTAAATAAATTTATTATTTTATAAAAAATTATTTATTTAGAAATAACATTAATAAATAGATCTCTTTATTAATTTATTAAATCGAAAAAAGTGTTAAATAATATTATTAGTGATTAAGGTAATTATTTAATAGGAGAGAGAGGAGGGAAAATTTTGATGAGAATGATTGTGGTGTTGACACGTGTCATCCCAAATACCCTTTTATTAGAGTAAAAAGATTCACACTCATATCTAGTGTCTATATATGAAATGATATGATATTCATTACACTAATATTTGGTGGTGTCGGAGATTCATGCACGGCTCATAGATTCACTATGATACTGTGTTCTGATTCCACCCCTCTACCATCTAAAATAGTAAAATGATTAATAACTTATATTACTTGATTTAATAATTTTTTGTCTCGTCAATAGTAATTTACTTTCAAAAAGTACAATTAAAATTTCAACCACACCGTATTTGGGCAAATTATTTGAGGTCATTATTCAAGAAGTAAAAAATATAAGCAAGTAGTTTTAAAAGTATCACCCAATATTATTAAGGGTCTTACGGAATTCCGCCCTATGTATTAATGTAATTAAGGTTTCAACGTATTGTAAGCAAAATGATGTATTTTAAGAATAGGCTAGTAATGTTTATTTTAATGTTAAGTAAAAAAGAGAAAGTAAACACCATTTATACGAACTACTAATTATTAATATACATTGGTTAGCAAGGGTTTTCATCATTGTAATATATATAAATCGTTAAAAATTAAGACTGAACATAACAGAAGCATTCTGTTACTAACAATTTGACTTTCGTGTAGTTGTAAGTTTAGAGTTCATTAGGTTGTTATCATAAATATTTATTTAAAATGATCAAATAAAAGAAAGAATAATATTCTAATAGTTAAAAACTTAAAGTACTCCCGGTTTACTCGTCAAGTCAGTTTGGGGGGTGAGGGCACACCAGCGTGAATTCGGGTAACGGTTATAAGGGAGAAAGAAAAAGAAAACTGAACCCAACTTTCTATATTGCAGTATTAAGTAATCAAACTCATCATGTGATCATTCAATTTAATGGATCATATGATCTGGTAAAATTTATACAAAAGTAGACTGATAATATTCAGTTTGGACAATTTCCAGGTTTTTAAAGAAACCATACTCATTGTAAGGCTACTTGGGGCATCGACAACTACAATCCAAACCTTTTCGCACTTTTTGAACGTTATGACTTTAAGTAAAAAGGATTTGGTTACTTTGCTTATTCACCTATCAATTTAAGTATATTTTAGTAAAATTAAGTACTATTTGATATGAATGTCATGTGTTCGATAGAAAATTATATGAAGGTCATGTGTTCAATAGAAAATAACAACTAAGAGCATTCACAAATAGATTTTCTATCATTATCCATATAATTACACTAAAATTTACTACTTTTTCTATCCCCTTTTCAATATGATAATACTTTACATATCTTTATCATTACATTTTTTATCTCTTGCACTCACAACCATTTTTAAAAATATTATAATATTTATAATAACTTAACAGTGATTCCTTAAATATACAAAGGAACATGAAATTTTCTCTTATTTCACTTACAACTATTGTAATCATTTCTTATAATATAGTAAACATACTAAAATTCACTGTAAATACTTACTTCATTTACAAATATTGCAATTATTTCTTATAATACAAGAAACATACTAGAATCCACTGTAAATGCTTGAGTGTAGTGGTTAAAACTTATAAGAAATTATTCTCTCGTAATACCTTAATCTTTTGTATGTATTAAATACTTCTGACCGACACCTACGACCGTCAAACCAAACCTCAATGTTCCAAAGATTCTTAACTTATTTTCCAAAAAAAAAACAAAATAAAATTAGAAAGTAATAATAATAATAATAATAATAACTAGTATTTTCCCACCCGCGCGTTGCGGCGGGATTTCGTTTGAACGCTTGAGCCATACTTTGATAAGCGCAACCTAATATCCGTATTACAAAACACGTTAGCAATATTGTTTGAACACTTGGCTCTCTTAAAGTATTGGCAGGTTGGCATATAGAACAATTGCAATTACCGAAGAGTCGGATTTCTTAAGCAGTATAACATGTGTAATGTAACTAAATAAAATGGATTAAATTTGTGGCCTTCCAGCCCACAAGGTATAGATGGAATACTACCGCATCTCCTGCAAATACGAATGAAACAATTAACAACACTATCACATTATATTCTCAAGTGCATTGTATTCCTATGATACAAATAGGTATATTAGAAACAATCAAAATAGTCAACTCTACTCGCATATTTCATAGAAGAAGCATAGGAAGACGTCATACCTTAGGCTAGCATTTACGGGTGGATTTAAATATCCATTAACGTTTGAAATGGAGTTGTTTCTAAAATCCCTGCAGAAAATATCTTACACAAAGTCAAGATATGAGCAATAAAATTTACATTCAAGTACAAACAGTGAATAAAAAGGTAAAAAAACAACAATAAAGCAGATTCCAATATGTATATATACATATGCATAAAACATAGATATTATGCTATGATACTAAAATACCAACTATATCAGGCCTATGATGTTATGCAAGACATTGTAATACACACAAATAATAAAACAATTCCAATTCTTTACAAACACATATCAGGCTACAGCCATAGTACCTTGCAAAGATATAAAGTTCCTAAATATACATCAAAATACATCTATAGGCAAAGATCACAAACAAACAATACAGAGAAATCATACACCAACATACATACATATTACAACATGTGATAGTACACTAACAACATGCACACAAACAAAAATATAAACCTGCGATATTCATAAACAAACCTGAACAACCTCAAAAGCAAAAAAATTCAGGCTATCAAACAAACGAACCAAAAACCAATCACATAATCATCTATATACTAAACTTGAATTATCACGCAGATAACAAAAGAACTCAAATACATCACAAACGCATAATAGTTTGAGCAAAATTAAGATTAAGTCATTTTTTAAATAAATGATTTGCGAGGTTTTATGAATTAAAAATAGTTTGAGCTATTTTCTAACAATGTTTGGCATCATGATATTACATTATATAAGGAAGGTAGAAAAAGATTGTGACCTGAAGCATGATCCCAAGAAATGCCCAAAACTTAAAGATATGGCAGGGAACAGCAATACAGAGCTAATGCAATAAAACAAAATCAGATGTAAACAATGACTAATTACAGAATCAGTTTGACTAATGATATTAAATTAAGAAAATTATATAAATTGACATACCTCATGGAACACTGCAGACATAAAGAATGCAATCAAATGGGCACCTCCCTGAATCAAGTGTCTCAGATATTAAAACTTTGTAAGGGGCTGTTTGGTAGCCTCTTAATAGTTCCATTAAGAGGTTGCCTCTGAATGGTTAAGAGGCTTACATGTTTGTTTTAAAAAAAAAGTACCTCTGAACTGAACCATTCAGTGCTGAATGGTTCAGATTGTAAACAACGCTGAATGAAGTTAGAGACCATATTACCCTCTTCCACCTCCTCCCCATTTCTCATTCCCGTCGTATACCTCCTCCCCCACACCCATCGGCGTTGCAACAGTCCCAATCTCCGTCTCCTAGTCTCACCCCCCGTCAGAAATGAGCCTCTGCCGCCAGTCACCTCCGCCTCTGCAATCTCACCTCCAGCTCCACCGTCGCCCCGCCGTCTCCTTTTTGAAGCCCCGCTGAACCTCAGACGCACGCAGTAACCTCCGCCTCTAAGTCGCCTCGCCGCCGCCGTGAGGACTCAACCTCCGCCGAGGCAATCGCATCTACTCGTCCCCCGTAGCAGCTCCGCCTCCCCTGTCGTAGCTCCTTCTACCGTCTTGATTTCTTTCTTTTTCTTCATATTTCATTCAAAATTTGCTGTAGATTCCGGCGACTGCAACCGTGAATGCGATCGGAGAGTGTGTGAAAGTGTGTGAGGGAGAAGATTGATGAGTATTTTTGTAGAGAGAGAGAGTAGGTGAGTGGAAGAAAAGGAGTGAAAGCTATTCAAAGATTCCGTGGATGATGTCTTGATGGTGGTGAAAGAAAAGGAAAATATCATGAGGGTAAAATAGTAATTTTACAAAACTATTCAAAGATTCACCCAAACAACATTTTTTGATTCAGCACTTACTGGTTCAGAGCCTCTTAACCATTCAGACCTCTTAACCATTCAGCACTTAATGATTCAGATCCTACCAAACAGCCCCTAAGACAAAATATGAAGATAATATAAGTTTATCTTGATAAAAAAGATAAAGTTATGAATAATTGCTTCTTTAAATAATAAAAAACAACTTTTACCTTAGGTATGCCACAACGTAAGCATGGAAATTACAGTAGATAAGATACAAGAGCCGAAAAGTTTACGTATTTATCTGCAAGAACATGAAAGCATTGCGTAAATTCTTTATTAATCATATCCCAATTCATGAAGTGACCATAATCAAGATGAAAATTCATGTCAAAAGAGAAGATGTGCCATTATAAACACATAACACATACAAGATCACTTAATGAACAAATGGTTAGCATTCATGTGTTGTAATAGCCAAATAGCAACAACTATGTCTTAGTGTAATATTAGCATAAAATGCTACGTGACCTGTTCGAGTTCAATTGATAGATAATGCTTGTAACATAATGAAATTTGCTGTACTCTTGTTGGACTTGCTGCAAAAACATATAATAAGCTGATATAAGACATTGAAAGCAATCAATATGCAAGCTTTTGCACATACTCATAAATGCCAGCATAAAATATCTCAAATGAATCTAAATCATTCAAAAAAAAAGGATCAAACAACCTTTGAAATTACCCGGACAGATAACGATTATATACACTATAAAGGAAAAAAAACTATATAAAGTGTCTGGAGTTTTTCTGCATGATGTAACTGGTTTATTGATATAAAAAGTTTAAAGAAAAAATGATATTGATAGAGGGGATTAATGCATCATTCGGAGGCCATATTAAACAATTTATTTGTTGTATTTAAAACAATAAATCTTCCATAAAATCAATTGTAAAGGTTTAGGTCAAGGAGAATAAACAAATGGAACCAAACCAATATGCAGACCCATATTGCATATATAAACAACAGTCAAAGAATTATAATATGTTTTAACTGTTTATAGCTATAACATTAAAATAAAGAACATGAAAATTTAAATTTGGTGTATTAAAAATGAGTCTGGCCTTTAAAAAATGGATGTTTTTACCTTGTTTAGCAGTTTTACAGCTATAGATACTGCATTAACAAAAAACAGGTCAATTCGAGTTTTTCCATCAATTGTTTGTTGTTGACTTGTTGCCTGCTCTTGTTTAATTGTAAAGTTCAGCTGCAATTTCATCTTCAATTAGTTACTTATGTATTTGACCGGTAGACATCAACAACAACTATCTTTTGAGCATCTTAAAAGTAGTTAGCAGCAACAATTTTGTATTTTTGCGCAAATTGACGTATAAGTAATAGTTGATATCACAACAGCAACAGTAATACGTTGTGACTTTAACATAGGAAACTTTAAAACATATGCCCTTACTTAAAATAACATGGTTACAGAGGATATGCAAAAAATAGAAGGAAATGTTAATCTACTTGAATATTTTTGCAACTACTCGAAATCTAAGACCTAAATTACCACAACATCATACTACAATTAGTTTTCCATGCATATATTAGTTGGTTATTATGCTTTCAGGCGACAACATAAATTTTACAACATATGAAATAACAAAATTTCTGATGGGTTTTAAGAATAAAATGAACTATCAATATAGTCTGCATTCCAGTTGCAAGATCCTAATTTTAAAACTAAATGAGAAAACGATAACAATGAACTATAATTAATGAAGGAGCTATTAGAATACCTCTCTTCGTTTTAGCTTCACTGTTTGTATAATAAAACTCAAACATAATTAAACCTGCATGAACGATAACAATGAACTATCATTGCAAGAAAGAAACTTGAGCTATTTGAAATATAATTAAACTCAAACATCGTTGACCAAGTTTTAATGATTTCAAGAAAACTTAAACATGCATGAACCTGAATTGAGGTCAGAATAGCAGCAACATCATAAATTGGACTCCACTGATTTTGAAGGATGTCCAAGCATATGCTTCCATCTGCATAAACTGGTACATAGCAAAATTGGCACAAAAATAAGGCATCATGATTCATGAATGACATATATATCTAAAAGCAAAATGCATATATACATATATATAAAACAAAATTTTGCATGAAATATTGGAAAGTACCACTATGTTCTTGAACAAAAATCCTAAAATAAATGAGCTTACAAGACACTAATGTGCCATGCCTTAATATAAATGACATTACTGACCAATACTACAACATTAGTGACTTATATATTATTATTTCCAAATTCCAATCAACTTTTTTCACTGGTTTTTTCGTTGGAAACTAACCAATTGTAGTAAGGACATCATAAATGCAAATTGCAGTGCTTTTTTGGCAGAAAAGTTAGGTTTAAAACAAAAAATAATAATAACTCATGATTAATTAAAAAAAAAGGACCAAAATCATCATCAAGAATGGAAATCAATCATACCAGTTTAACAGCTACTTCTTCACCACTATGAATATTGACACCTGTAATATCATCAAATAAGATCATCAACAAACACATACAAACAGACAATTCCCATATGATTAATGATTTCAAATTCCAAAAATTAAGATAACATACCTAAATAAAGTTCCCCAAATGATCCACTCCCAATTTTCCTTCCAAGCTTAAACTTCCCACCAACAATATGATCCATAATTGTTCCTTCAATTACCTTAATCCCACCACAGATCTATAAACACCTAATTACACCTCAATTAGGGCCTCAAAACACCTAACCCCATTGACAATTCCATCAATATTATCCAAATCAACAATCTTCAAAATTCAAAATTCCCAATTGCAAAATCAAGAATCCAACCAAACCCTAATCTTGATTCACAAAACTCCATAATCATCAACCTACGAGCCCTAATTCTTCAACACCCACCCAGATGAAATAGGATGAAAAAGATCAACTTTATAAGGTTTTTAACCATGAAATCGATGAAAATGATGAGGGAAACTCACGGGTTCTAGAGCTGCGGTGACGACCAGCCATGAAGAACCTCCCGGGGTAGAGCTTGTGGACGAGGGTGCCTTTGTAGTAGCCTGAGAGGCCGGTGCACATGGATTTGAAGTTGGAGACGGTGATGGGGACATGGTTGCCGTAGAAGCCGAGGACGATGCGACCCACGGGTTGGGAGTCGGGGCAGAGGGCGAGGTCGGAGCCGAGGGTGCGGGTTTGGAAGTAGGAGGGGCAGATGCTGAAGTCCATGAAGATGCGTTCGGTGATGGTGGTGTCTGGTGGGGGTGTGTGGCGGTGGAGAGGGAGGGAAGGGAGAGGATGGTGGTGGCGGCGAGGAGGAGGAGGGAGCGGCGGGGGAGGTGGAGTTTGGGGAGGGGGGTGGGTGGTTGAGGTGGAGGGAGGGTGGTGGCGGTGGTGATGGTGATAGTGGTACTGTAGCTAACCTTTATATCTTTAATATATATATTAATATTATTATTATTATTATTATATTATTATGCAAGTTGGTTGCTCCCACTTGCATGACCAGCGTAATCCCTGTGTTTCTTCCTCTTTAAACTTTTCCACAATCACAACTTGCTCCTATATATGTCTCCATTCTTCACGCTTTCTCCATCTATATATATCATCAAACCCCCAAAAAATAATAATATTATTATTATTATTAATATCTTCACAACATGCATTCCACCGTTCAAATTCAAAGAATCCACCCCACCGCCACCACCACCGCCGCCACCACCACCACCACCACCGTAAACCACCACAAACAACCACCAACAACCACCATATGGCGGGCCCCATCCTCCATCTCCATCCCTGAAGATCTCGTCCACCACCACACCCACGCCGTCGCCGGCCACCAGTGCTCCTCCGCCGTCTCGCAGACCATCGCCGCCCCCGTCGCCGCCGTATGGTCCGTCGTCCGCCGCTTCGACAACCCACAGGCGTACAAGCACTTCCTCAAGAGCTGCCACGTGATCACCGGCGACGGTGACGTGGGCACTCTGAGAAGAGTCCACGTGGTCTCGGGGCTGCCAGCTGGATCCAGCACCGAACGGCTGGAGATACTTGACGATGATCGTCATGTTATGAGCTTTAGCGTCGTCGGCGGCGACCACCGGCTGAAGAACTACCGGTCGGTGACCACCGTGCACGGCGGCGGCGACGGTGGGACGACGGTGGTGGTGGAGTCGTATGTGGTGGATGTGCCGCCGGAGAATACGAAAGAGGAGACGTGTGTGTTTGTTGATACGATCGTACGGTGTAACTTGATTTCGTTGAAGCAGATTGCGGAAAATCTGGAAAATAAAAGTCTACCAAACAGCCCCTGAGTGAGTACGAGATGATAATATATTAATACGGATCTTGTGTATTCATTCATAGGGTGGGTGGTTAATCTTTTGTTCATTTGTTTGATTTAATCTAGTCTTGTGTTTGTACCTTGTAGAGATCTCAGAGGATAAATTTCGACTTTTATGTTGTAGTTTTGGTTGTTCGTGTTGATTTCACTTGTGTTTCTTCATGGTTACATGATTATATTGTAGCATCTAGTATGTACGGGATGATGGTAAGTGGTTGATTTTAGATTGTGAATACTAATACTACAAACCGTAAATTTGATGATTTTTGGTGTAGAGTAGGGTGTGTATTTTAAAATATGAGCATTTACATATTATTACTCATATTGTTCTATTGTTTATTTGTATATTTGATAAGACATTGTTATTCCTATTAATATGTTTTTAAAATGTCTGTGAGTGTAGACAGGAGAAAATATAATAATAAATGTGTAAAAGGTGTTTTTTAATTAAAAAGGAGAGAACAAATAGTAATTTTTAGTGATATAATATGGACGTATAATATAGTAATTTTAGTGTTTTTACAGGAATATAGATAGAGAATGAGATAAATGCTACAAGATGATAATATTACAATTTAGGAGAATTTAGAGGTGAATACGCTGTACACATGTGATTATACACCAAAGTATACTAAATTAATGTTTAGCAATCGTGTATTGTACTTTGTGAATTAAATTAAACTTCAACTATTAATAATTCAATGATAACATAAAGCATGAATTTAAGGATTATTTACATGTTGATATAATAGGGGTCATTCTCCCAACACATGATGGATCGTGTAGAAACGAGTATCCGACGGATCACATCTTACATTTTTCTTGTAGAAAAGTTTTCATGAACTATATATAGTTTGAACATTGAAATCTGAAACGGTTGACTAAAAATAACCAACTAAAAAACTACCATCAAGAGAAGACAGATGATGAAGAGGAAGATGCAGATTAACAAGAATCATTGGTAGGAAGTTTAAGGTTTTGTTTGTGATTTTAGTGTCATCAAACTATTTTGAATAAATGAATTCATTTATTGACAACATGTGAAATCACAATAAAAATCAAACAAATGCGTTAGAAAACGGGGTGTCACACCCTCAATTTCTACAAACGGGGTTTTACCGTTAGGCGTGTGACATACCAGGATCTCAGACACAGTCATATCGAACGACACTATATGAATTTAAAAATAAACATTTGACTTCATTCAGAGGAACATAAACGGAATTAGCAACAGTGCGGAAGCGTATACATGATATGTAAATCCATTACATGAAAGTTACAAGTTCCAAGTCTTAAACAAAATGTTCAATGCAAGAAAACAAGATCGATGAATGCATTTCCTGAGTGCGTTCCTGAAGCGTGCATCATGAGTTTATGCGTTCCTGTGACCTGAGAAAACATGCTAAAATGTGTCAACATAAAGTTGGTGAGTTCACAGGTTTAATCAACAAGAAATGTGTCCGAAAGCGTTTGAATGGTAAAGTAATTAAAGCATATCGATAGGTAGCTAGCCTATAGTCATGTTACTTAGCGTTTCGAACCGAAGCTGACTGTTTGTATGTCCTATATGTTTGTTGTATCCCCGTCACGTCTCACCAGACAGTGACAAATGTTAGGTCAATAATGCACCCGTTTGACCTCCAATCAAGCTAGCGCGACTAGCCCGGGCGGGGTTTGTCAGACCCAGTAGTACTACTCAGAATTACCTCGCTACACATTACTAACGGTTCGAGAATGTCAGGACTGTTATATGTGTTTGCACTAACGTAACTAGCGATATCAATAATACTAAAACTCTTTATGTAAATCTGTTTGCATGTTTTCTCCCCTAAAAGGAAAGAAAGTAAAATAGGGGCCGTGAAGACTCACAGATTATGTAGTAAGTATGTAGGATGAAAGCCTCCCAAGTGTTGTTTACAATGAACTGTCAAACACCTATTGACAGTTATGTTAAGCGTTAATGTTGTGTCTAGTGTTAATAGAAATGTTTAGTCGGGTCGGGTCGTATTGGTTCGGTCGTGGGTGACACACACACAAGCAGGCATGCACATAACAGACCTTATGTAGATCCCAAATGGGTTGTCGTTAATTGTAAACGGTTAGGTTATTTTAGATTGAAAAAGTATGTGCTTGTGATAGCGTTGACTTTAATCTTTGTGGTCAAGAAATGACACTTTATTGATGTTACCTTATCATCACACGATAGGCACACCGCACACAAGAACTCACTCACAATGACCCCAATCGCATAACAAGACTAGACGCACGACTGGACACTTCATCCGCACGAATGGGCCTTCAATCGTACGAATCAACTCCACTCGTACGATTGAACCCTCATTCGTGCGACTCAGCATTTAGTCGTACCACTCATCACCCATTTGCACGACTCAACGCCATTCGCAAGACTGAACCTTCATTCGTGCGATTGGATCTTCAGTCGTGCGATGCACAGTCGTACACATTCATCCGTTGACTCAATCGCACACCCCCTCAATCGTATGCATTCAATCGTACGACACGCACATACGCCTGGACTCAGTCGCACGACTCACCCCAGTCGCACCACTCAGTCACACGACACGCCCAGTCGTATGGCTCAGTCGCACGACTGGCACAGTCGCGAACTGCAGAAGATCGCGACTGCTGGTGGGGCTGAACAGCCTTCGGCTGTTCCGTGCACGGTTTTCACACATCAAGGACTTCCAGAAACTCTTTTCTAATATGTCTAAGTAAAATGCACATACTGATTGACATCACACGCACCCCCACGACCACATGCATTCGGGTTGAACCCGAGCACCCGAAACCCAAATTCGCAGAAGTGAAACGCAATAAAATGGACGACCGAGGTCGCCTACCTGCTGTAAATGTGTTAACCCAGCTGTAGCTACGATTTCCCCGGCGAAAACGAGCTCAAACGAGGTGATTGTTGGTGCTAGGAGGTGGTAGAGAGGTAGGGGAGGAGATGGTGAAGAAGAAGAAGAAAAGGGAGTGGAAATGGAACTTAGGGCTGGTAAGGGGTTTATATACCCAGCCCTAGTTTGGCAATTTGTCACGTTTGGTCCTCGCACTTAGTCCCCGAGTTCCCGAATTTGTTTCGGTTGACAACGACGTAAAGGGGCGAGCTATGTTAATTAATAGGATTCCTTAAGTAATCCCGTTTATTTGAATCCTCTACAAACACCATTTGTATTTTGAAAAACGGGGTTATTCCTCATGTTAGTATTACATACCATAACATGTTTAACGATGACAGTGGCGATGCTTGTAAATGTTTTAGGTAATAATGAGAATGTAATAATGATAACGACAACAGTCTGAATGGTGTTAACCTGAAATTACGGTGTGTCACACGGGGGGTGCATCCTTGTTTTGAAAATGTTATAACATCAAGTATTATGGAACCACTAGACAACAAGGTTTAGAGGAACACCTCTGGTGGATGGTGCAAAGAGTAGCAGCCCCTAGTTAGATGGAAATTTGAGTTCAATTGAAACTTGAAGGTAGAAACTTTATCCGATAGAAAACAAAGTTCAAGTGTAAGGACCTAAGTACTCCCAAATACGGTGTCGATTGAAACAATTCCACACGGTTGTTACCACCAACTGTTTAACCGCAAATTAAAAGTTACAACAGTTCAGTTAATTAAAGTAATTTTGTGACCCATATAAAGGATTCATCTGGTCAAATTCAAAGTATCATTTTCATATGATTTCTGATACGAAGTTCGTAACTGTTTACATAATCGTTTTTGATACATTCCATCTTACCGATTAAAGGTTTTAGAAATTACTAAAATCATTTTAATCTGAAAGTGATATCTTGATTTGAAAGTTTATCTGTAAAACTCCTAAAAACAATTCCTGCTTGTTTCAGGTTACATCCCCAAATGCAAGTCAAATTTATAACTAAACTATAAAACTTCTTCATTTCATCTTTATTTCTTATTTTTTTAGTATAAAATACCCTTTTATGACATAAAACACATAGTTAAAAATATAAATAAAAGTAAACAGATTAAACATGTCAACTTGCATGCCTATCAATCAATCCAAAACGACCACTCAATTAAAAGTGTCTATTGGTTTAACTCGAAACCGTCAACCCACCTTAAACTCAGGGCCGGCCTTATAGTGTTAGGAATGATACTTTGGGCTTAGGGCCCACAAAATTTTTTAAAGGTATATATTAAACAACGGGCATTGGGCCTACATATTAAAAAGGTAAAAAGATGATGAAGCAGGTTCTTGAAGGGTTTCTCACAATTCTGATGCTTTCATTGGTTTCCCAAGATTCGTTGATGAGGCATAGAAGACCATGAGTCGACAACCTACAGGCTGCATGCCAGCAAACAACACATTAAAGACAACACCAAGGCAGTAAGGCAGTGGCACCAAGCCAGTAACCATCGGCCTTTGTTCTACACGCCTATTGTTCTTTAATTCTTGCCTTTATGGCCTCTTTGATCAACTCATCGACCCACAATTCCACAAATCACAACCTAAAACTCAGTGGGTCCATGTTCTGTTCTTGGCATCTGACCGACCTCTATGGCTCTATTTTTAGGATTTCACAAAGCAAACACCATAAAAAGGGCCTGTAGCCCTAATGGCGGTCTAGCAGAAGACAAGTGACCCACAAAGGTTAGTATTTTGCCTCTTTGGACTTTGATCAACCTCTATAGAATTATAGTTTTGAGCATTTGATTTAAGGGCTGTTTGTTTATGTCTGACCGGGCTGACCCGACTGACTCGGTCAGGGGTCAGCCCGTTTGATGCTCGCGTGGAGCCAGCTGATCGGGTCATTTCTTCTAACCCAAACCTGAAAAAATAAGTTGCTGACCCAAAACTCCACCTCCTTCTCTCTATTGCACACCACCAACACAGCGCCTCCCTCCCGAAGCCATACGCTCGATCGGCCACCTCCCCCTCCCCCTGCGCTCTCGATCGGCGACCTCCCCTCCCGAAGCCCCGCCGACCTGCGCAAGCCAACCGAGCGACCCCGACCTGCGCAAGCCAACGAGCGACCCCGACCTGCGTAAGCCAACGAGCGACCCTGACCTGCGCAAGCCAACCGAGCAACCCAGACCTGTGCGAGCCCTAACCGAGCGACCTGACCTGCGCAAGCCCTAACCGAGCGACCCCGACTTGCGCGAGCCCAAACCGAGCACCTCCCGAGTGCCTCCGAGCATCTCCCTGCGATAATCATCATTTCTTTATGAATATAGATGTATATGCATATAGATGTGTATGTATATGTGTATGTAGATGTGTATGTAGATGTATTTGCATATGGATGTGTATGTACATGTGTATGTAGATGTGTATGTAGATGTATATGTGTATATAGATGTAGATGTGTATGTAGATGTATATGTGTATGTAGATGTGTATGTAGATGTATGTGTATGTAGATGTGTATGTAGATGTATGTGTATGTAGATGTGTATGTAGATGTATGTGTATGTAGCTGTATGTGTATGTAGATGTATGTGTATGTAGATGTGTACGTATATGGGTATGTAGATGTGTATGTATATGGGTATGTAAATGTGTATGTATGTGTATGTGTATGTAGATGTGTATGTTGATGCAGAGTCAGTCAGATACTAAATCAAACAGCCAAGTTTCAGTCAGATGCAGACTCAGTCAGAACTTCTTACTGGGTCAGCTCTGACTCAGTCAGATCTTACTCAGTCAGCATAATCAAACAACCCTTAGTCAATACTGCTTTTATTAATTGTAGTTTTATACTTTTGTTCAAACAAAATTGATTAGGTTCATAGCCTCGTAGGTTGTTAAATTGATTTTTGATTAGTAGCATATGAATCTTTGATAGTTTGATTTATTGAATAGGTTGTTTTGATTTAATCATTTACTGTTTTGTAGAATTGCAACTTTTGAGCTTTTGATTTAGTCTACTTTGTATCGACCTTTATGGCTCTGTTTTTTTATTTATTGAATTAGGTCCTATTTTCCTTAATTCGATGGGGTCTTATAAAACGTTAAGCCGACCCTGCGAGTTAAACTTGTTTAAAATAATCTCATATTAGTAAATTTCGTATTACCTTCATGGTGTGTTACAAATTCAAAGTCCACACGTGAATGACAACTAAGTGCAAAACGATAAAATATAGACATTGAAGATTATGGGCCCAAGTGTAAGAAGTTCTTTTTATGAATGGCAAACAAGATACAAACGAGGAAGAGACGTGAAAGACTGAAAGGCACACTTTTTAATTTTTATTTAGCCATTTGTCGTATTAAAGTTATCTTGATATACAAACAAACAAACAAACAAACAAACCCAGTATATCCCACTCAAGAGCAGGGTCTGGGGAGGGTAGGTGTAGCGAGTCTTTCCTCTATCTTGTTAGGTAGAGAGACCGCTTCCAAAGAGACCCCCGGCTAGATAGCAAAAGCCATACTGAAAACAAGACACATAGCATACCGTATACAAGAAATCCTACCACACATAGCATACAGCATACAATAAATCCTACAACACATAGCATACAGTATACAAAAAGCCATACCGATTGCAAGACATCCTTCAAGTAAATCATACGACACATAGCATACAGTATTCAATAAATCATACGACACATAGCATACATATATCATAGGAGCAGGAATAATCACCGTTAAATGGCAGATATGGACTACTTAGGCATCAGGCCCGCAACCAGACTTCAAATACCCTTCCTGCCTATTGGTCGAACTAAAAGTCCTTAATTTAATTCTACGCCTCCACTCACTCCTATCCTCGATCATGTGCTCAGAGAGGTGCAAGTATATCATATCCCGCCTAATTACCTCATCCCAGGTCAATCTAGGTCTTCCTCTACTTCTCTTACCCTCTAAGATGATGTTCTCTACTGCTCTAACTGGTGCCGCCATTGGTCTCCTCTTGACATGCCCAAACCATCTTAATTTTCCCTCTCGTATTTTATCTGCGATACGAGCCACTTGTAGTTTCTGTCGAAATACTTCGTTTCTTATCCGATCCAGTCTTGTGTGACCAAACATCCACCTCAGTATTCGCATTTCCGCTACCTCTATTTGTTTCTCGTGCGATTTCTTTATGGCCCAGCAGTCTGTTCCATATAACATAGCTGGACGTACTGCCACTCGGTATAGCTTTCCCTTTAGTTTGCTGGAACCCTCTTATCACATAGGATCCCTGATGCTGCTCTCCACTTGCACCATCCCGCTTGAACACGGTGCGCTACATCGCTGTGTATTTCTCCGTCTTCCTGCAGGTACGAGCCCAGGTATTTGAACCTAGACGTTTGTGGGACCGCTGTAACACCCGTAATTCTTATTAAAAAAAATAAAAGAATAAAGAGAAAGAAAAAGGAGGAAAAAGAAAGTCAAACCCCAAGGTTGAGGGACCAAAAGTGTTAAATATGATAAAATCTTAAAAAGTTGGTGTAAAAGGGCAGTATGGTCGCCCATACTCACTGCACGATATCTTTGTTCGATTTTTAGAGAGAGAAAGAAGACAGAAGCTTCGGGTTTGAGAGGAAATTCAGCAAAATTCGAATTCAAGGTAAGAATTCGTGAAGTTTAGTTGTTCTTAGCTAACCTTAGCCTCGGTTATATGCTTACATGTGTTTGTATGTGTTCAAGAGTGTGTTTAGAAGGCTTCTAAGTGTTGGAATCATTTGAAGAAGCTCGGGTGAAGAGTGTTAAGATTGGAAGCAGCAAAGGTGAGTTCTAGACCCCCTGTTTCACATGTTTTTACAAACTTTTGGGGCTGGAAATACATGTAAAAATGTTTTACACTTATTATGAATGTTGCCCGTATGTGCTTGTGTATGTATGTTAGTGATTTATGTCATGATTCATGCTTAGTATTGTATGTACATGTTTAGAACTAAGTATTATGGTGTTTGGGAACTGGGATATGAATTAGATACATGATTAGGCTGCTAATACGACTAAGAAGACCACATAGTGGTAATATGTCTGAACCTTTGACTTAGAAAACTAAGTACAAGGTGATATGTCTAAATAGTGCTTATACGACCCATGAAATTTGCCTCAGAAGTATTTTAAGGGTTAAATGTCTGAACAGTGGTCGTATGACCATTAGAAAGTTCCTAAGTATGGGCTTATATGTCTAAACAGTGGTCGTATGACCATTAGAAATTTTCTAAGTATGGGGTGATATGACTAAACAGTGGTCGTATGACCATTAGAAATTTTCTAAGTATAGGGTGATATGACTAAACAGTGGTCGTATGACCATTAGAAATTTTCTAAGTATGGGGTGATATGACTAAACAGTGGTCGTATGACCATTGAAATTTCCTAAGTATGGGGGATGATACGACCGAACAGTGGTCGTATGACCTGTAAAAATTTCCCAAGTCTGGGGATGATACGACTGAACAGTGGTCGTATGACCTAGGAAAATTTTCTAAGTTTAAGATGAAACGACTGAGAAGGTGATACGACTGAGCAGGGCTCATACGACTGAATAGGGCTCATACGCCCAAACACTTAGAATTTTTACAGAAATTTTCTGGAAATCTGATTTACGGGGTTTGACCAGAGTTGACTAGGGTTAATAAATGATGATGTTTTATGAATGTAATGATGATAATTGATTGACCCTGATTACTACTGATTTTATTATCAGTATTTTATTATTATTAACAATATTATTATTATTTTAATATTGTTAAGTATGTACTGGTATGACGAAGAATGACCAGGATTTAACGAAGAGCATAATCATTAATAAGTAAAATATTAATGATAAAGAGAAATGGAACGTAAAGTGAAAGATAATAAAAAAGGAACATGATGAATGAATGCATGCATTAATAAATGAACGAATGAACGTAAGAAAGGCTTGCAAGCAAATGAATGGAGGTGCACACCCCTGGCAGGTGTTAGCTCAACTGTGATGCGGTTAGCTACCCCGAAGGATGCACACAGGGTCAATCTTTGAGGTGACAATGAGGTGAGCAACTTTGTGTTGCAACAGACTCGGTTAGCAGGCAATCCGAGAGATTGCCACTGAGGTGAGCAACTATGTGTTGCAACAGACATGGCTAACATATTGATAATGAGGTGAGCAACTACGTGTTGCAACAGACTCGGTTAGCAGGCAAATCATGAGATTTGCCACTGAGGTGAGCAGCCGTGTGCTGCAACAGACTTGGCTAACATATGAAAGAATGAAAAGAATGAACGTACGAAAGAATGTAATGAATGTATGAATGAAAGAAATGATCGTACGTATGCAATGAATGTATGAATGAAATGAATGTATGAACGTACGTAATATATGAATTGTAACATCCTGTATTTTGTTCGGTTTATTTATGCCATTTTATAGCATCATTAGTAAATTTATATATATATATATATATAAAAAATACAATATATAATAACAATAATAATAATAGATAATAATAATAATAATAATAATTATAATAATAATAATAATAATAATAATAACAATAACAATAACAATAATAATAATAATAATAATAATAGTAATAATAATGATGATAATAATAATAATAATAATAATAATAATAATAATAATAATAATAATAAAGTCCAGGGGGTATTTTTGTCAATTTCAAAACTTTAAAAGAAGTTTTCCACCTGAAATAATAATAATCAAAAGTTGAGGGACCATTTGGTAAATATTCAAAACAAAACTGCTTTCTCTCTCCCCGTTTTTCCGGCGACAATCGGCCGGAGCTCCGGCCGAGCTCCGGCAAGCTTCAAAACACCATTTAAGACCAATTTGACCCAAATTAAACCCTCAACATTCTCGGCCCCATGTTTCGAACTCGAGACTCAATCCAATTTGAGTTTCCCGCTCGATTTAACCTTCCAAACGAAACCATATTCAACCTCAACAAAATTCGAAATCAAATCTTGCCAAAAACACAAATTGAATCGAATCAATCATTCCTAAAGTTAATACGCGGTTTAACAAATCAATCCATCCCCTAATCACGCGTCACAACAACTCGAATCTCTCAATTTTAGTAAACCCGAACGCGTTTTCAAAATCGAATGGGTTATGCTCGAACCTGTTAAATCAAGTCTATAAATTGTGGGCTTTCGATTCATTTGAAGTTCTTGAACTCCCTGAAACCTCAATTTCACCATAAACCCTCCGAATCGAAAAGCCCTAATTCAAGAACATTTGAGACTAGGTCGAACTCGACATCACTCGAAACCCCATCAAAACAGGTAATTGAAACCTGTTTTCCACTCGTTTTGATCCAAGGATCAGAAGCCCTATGATGATTGGGTGTCTAACACCGAATCGAGGGTCAATTGAGGATCTGTTGAATCTAGGGTTCATAGGATTTGGGGAAACCAGGGAGTCTCGGTTTAAAATTAATACAAACCAAAATGAACCAAGGCCACGGCCCTGGTTCACTGGTTCCTCCGTCCCATGTTCACAGGGAGGCCCCGGGTTCGACCCCGGGCAGCCCCCTCCCCTGTTTTCTTTTTTGATTTTTTTCTTCTTCTTTATTTCTTTTTATTTATTTAACCTTTTTAAATTCTGAAAATTTCTAAAATAAATTTTATAAAATGCAGATTATTTTCTTTCTTTTGTTTAATTAATTTTATGACTAAATTAAATTTTTATAAATTACTTTTGTATTTATAAATACATTTTTGTATCTTTAAAAATACAAAAGAAATGAGTAAATATAATACTTGAATATGTAAATTTATATTTTTAAATAATTAATTATTTAAGTTACTTATACCTATATATATATATTTATATATATTTCTTTAGTAATTAAATCACTTATTATGATTATACAATGTTATAATTGTTTAGTATATGTAGTTTATATATATATTCAAACAATTTAATTGTTTAGTTACTTATATACATATATATATATATTTATACATAGTTCTTTTAATAGCTAAATCATTTATTGATTATTATACACAATATCATAATTATTTAGTATATATATTTATATGTAAATATTCAAACAATTAATTGTTTAATTACTTATACCTATAAATATATATATATATATTTATATAGTTCCTTATAATAGCTAAATCACTATTATATACAATCCTTATAAACCAGTCGAACGTACAATTTAATCAAGTTTTATTTATTATTTCTCTTTCGCGCTAACAATTGATTATACCAAGTATAATCCATTCGTTCCATTTAACCGATCACGCTATTAACATGTAATAAATACGGATAATTATTAGACCTACAATTAATCATCAAACAAATTATAACGCGCTACTTTATTTCGTTTAGGTGTGTTGTGACGTTTGTGTTGGAAATCTTATTCGTGGTTATTCTTATTACATCTACAAGTCTCCTTTATTAAACACGTGAGTTCTTATGCCCCGCTTTACGATTATTTCACATCTTTCGGGGTGAAACATGTTGCTTATACAAACTTACACATACACGCTTTGATACTTATTACACACGTGCAATTCTTTACATAGTCGTGGTTGTTTGGATATGTTAAGTATTATATGAGATGTGACATACGTGTGCAATCATTAACTATTACTAGCCTAGCGAAGTCTTAGATCTTTGGGCCTGACAAGCCTATTTGGTGCTAAAGTCGATGTATTGCCGACTCCTAGGAGCCGTATGCTTGTGCACTAGGGAACCAAATACACTTAGCTAATCATGCTTATTCATATTATTCAGTCGAGGCTTGATTGTAACTATGCATGTTCTATATACTTGCTATCTCGTGACCATTGACTAGAATTGCCACATTTTGTATACTTATTGTATTTAAAAACCATGAGAATTCACCAACTAGTTAGTTGACTTTATTTTCAACATGTTTCAGGTAATGTGCAAGCTTAGCAATGATTGAAGGAATGCATAAACCTAGATCATGGACCTAGGCTTAATAAAGACGATTGAATTCTTGTTTTTGTTTGATTTATTTTGAGACATTGATGTATGTGGTGATTGAAAACAATTGATTAATGGCATTTTATACTTTAACATAGCGTTATGTGGCTGTGAACAATCTTAATCCTCACACCTCGACGTTTCCGCCGTCAAGGTTGGGGTGTGACAGATTGGTATCAGAGCCCATAACTATAGGGATTTAGGTTATTAGAAATGGTGACCTAGGCTATAGTTCATGCATGATCCTTATAGAATAGTATTCTTATGAATACATACTTATTGTTTGCATGCTGCCTAACGCTATGCCTTATTATATGCAATGTGATGCCTTAGCATAGGTGCCTTTCTACATGATTACATATTGTTACCCGTCTCCCCTAGACTTATCTTAAACGTTAATTCTCCCCGACAGTTACTATTTCTTAAACTTATTCTCGTCTCCAAGTAGAATCTATTGATAGGAATTCTTTAGACTTTATGTCTAATCTTGTAAATATCCCATCAAGATTTTTGATTTCATAAACCAAAGAACTAGTGTGGTACATAGACACCTGTATTCTGGATTTTCTGGCAAAAGGCCCTCGGGCTAAGGCAAGCGTATACGTATAAATCTCATTGCGGGAACCGTTACGCTACCTGGGGATTTCCGGGATGAGTGATAAACTATGACCAACATACACGAGTTTCTGAGGTGAATGGGTCAATTCATCTTGACGTGTCAACGTTTCCAAATGGTGATGCGTCACCAAATGGAATCATTCCGTATAATTCATGATTCTTACCTTAATTGCCCATCCTTATTATCCTTTTAACTGATCCTAACCCAATTTGTATTTTTCCAGCATGTCTCGTTTCCACGGAAACCGAGGAAGATCCGGCCGTAAGCTTGCTGCCATGATTGCCCGGCAAATGGCTGCGGTCATCCCGACCATGGTGGCTGAACTCAGCAGCACTATGATCGCAAACGTCACGAACAATAGCAATGGTCAAGGGGAGAATAGTGCAAACCAACGGCGTAACACCCAGTCTTGCACCTTCAAGCATTTCAGTTCATGCAAGCCTCCCAGTTATAGTGGCAAGGAAGGTGCCACCGGTCTCTTAGAGTGGTTTGAAGGGATGGAGAATACCTTCGTCAACTGTGAGTGCCCCGAAGCACTCAAAGTAAGGTATGCCGCCAGTATGCTGCAGCAACGGGCCTTAACGTGGTGGAACAGTGAAAAGAGGAACCGAGGCCCTGATGCAATCTTGGCTTTAACTTGGGAGGAATTCAAAAACATAGCCATAGCCAAGTTTTGCCCGAGGAGTGAAATCCAGAAACTGGAGGAGGAATTCTGGAATTTGAAACAGGATGGCGGGAACCATCTGGCATATTCTACCCGTCATCATGAACTAAGCATACTGCTGCCACACATGGTGGATACTGTTTCCCGAAACGTGGAAAAATTTATTAAGGGTGTGCCGCCTCAAATTCAGGATGCCGTTGTGGGTAGCCGACCCGTAACTCTGGATGAAGCCATCACTATCACTGCACAGCTGACGGAGAACCACATCCGAGCAGGCACTATGTCTGCAAAGGGTGCCAAGAAGACTGAGAAGACGACCCCCGAGGAGGTTAAGGAGGTCAAGCCTGATAATAAGAAACGGAAGTTTGTACTGGCACGGAACTACGCCGTGGCTGCTCCTAAACCGCCCCAAAGACAGTGTACTACCGGGGCTACTCCAGCCGCACAAGTGCCCGTGGCAAGGGCTTATGCAGGCCCTCTACCTATGTGCAACACGTGTAGGTACCACCATCCGGGAAACCTTCCGTGTCGCATCTGCACACTATGTGGCAAGTACGGGCACCTTGTGGCAACGTGTCGCCGAGCATTGGGAAACGCAGTGACGGAACCAAATCGGGTCTGCTACAACTGTGGAGAACCAGGTCACTACCGACCCCAGTGCCCTCGTCTTGTGGGCAATGTTCCACAAGCTCGTGGACGTGCTTTCAACATCAACGCGAACCAAGCGCAAGCGAACAACGAGGTGGTGAACGGTACGTAAAAAAAAAATTGCAACCCTATCTCCATAGAATTTCTCTTAAAATTCCTTACTTGTGTCCTTAAGCGCCTTTAAAACCTATACAGGTATGTTTCTTATTAATAACACCTATGCATACGTATTATTTGATTCGGGCACCGATAGAAGTTTCGTTTCCTTAGAGTTCGAGCCGACACTTTCTAAACCTCGCTCAAATCTAGAGAGACCTCTCACCGTCGAAGTTGCTGATGGAGAACCCATCACCGTCGACGTGGTTATCCGCGATTGTCTATTGTGCCTCGACAACCATAAATTTCTTATCGACCTTATTCCAATGAAGCTTGGAAGTTTCGACGTTATTATTGGCATGGATTGGTTATCCAAGAACCATGCCGAGATCATCTGCTTCGAGAAGTGTATTCGCATGCCCTTACCCTCCGGTGACACGATGAAGGTGTTCGGTGAACGGTCCTCCAAAAGACTCAAGCTTATGTCATGTACTAAGGCTCAGAAGTGCCTAAGTAAGAGTTATCCGGCATTCTTGGCATATGTAGTCAACACCAAAACCAAGGAGAAGGAACTCAAAGATGTTCCAGTCGTACGAGAATTCCCTGAGGTCTTTCCCGATGATCTTAGCGGGTTACCTCCCGTACGCGAAGTATAATTTAAAATCGACTTGATTCCGGGAGCAAGCCCCGCGGCTAAATCACCTTACCGACTCGCACCATCGGAAATGCAAGAACTCTCTAGCCAACTCCAGGAATTATCCGAGAAGGGGTTTATCCGCCCTAGTTCTTCTCCTTGGGGTGCACCTGTCTTATTTGTGAAGAAGAAAGATGGGTCTTTCCGCATGTGTATCGATTACCGGGAGCTCAACAAGCTGACCATCAAGAACCGGTATCCTCTTCCTCGTATCGACGATCTTTTCGACCAACTTCAAGGAGCTGCAATCTTTTCAAAAATAGACTTGCGTTCGGGTTATCATCAACTGCGAGTCCACGACGACGATATCCCAAAGACTGCATTCCGCACCCGGTATGGGCATTACGAGTTCATGGTTATGCCTTTCGGCTTAACCAATGCTCCAGCGGTCTTCATGGATCTTATGAATCGGGTGTGCAAGCCATACCTAGACAAGTTCGTCATCGTTTTCATTGACGACATTCTTATTTATTCCAAGTCTCGCTCCGATCATGAACTTCATCTCCGTCAAATCCTCGAACTGTTGAAGAAGGAACAACTGTACGCGAAATTCTCGAAATGTGAGTTTTGGCTTGAAGAAGTACAGTTCTTAGGGCACGTTGTGAATAGTCAAGGAATTCACGTCGACCCTGCGAAGGTTGAAGCCGTAAAGAATTGGAGTGCTCCCACAACTCCGACGGAAGTTCGATCGTTTCTTGGTCTAGCCGGGTATTACCGGCGATTTATTGCCAACTTCTCAAAAATCGCAAAGCCACTCACGTCCTTGACTCAAAAGAACAAGCCTTTCGAGTGGAAAGCCGAGCAAGAAGAGGCGTTTGAGACATTGAAGCACAAGTTGTGCAATGCTCCTATTCTGACGCTACCGGATGGGAATGACGACTTCACGGTATACTGCGACGCGTCGAAACAAGGCCTTGGTTGTGTTCTCATGCAACGGGGAAAGGTCATCGCATATGCCTCGAGACAATTGAAGGTTCACGAGGTAAATTATACGACGCACGATCTCGAGCTCGGAGCGGTGGTCTTTGCTTTAAAAATCTGGAGACACTATCTATACGGCACGCAATGTATAGTCTACACGGACCACAAGAGCCTCCAACACGTTTTCAATCAGAAGGACCTCAATATGAGGCAACGTCGTTGGGTGGAACTAATTAGCGACTACGATTGTGATATCCGCTACCATCCCGGCAAGGCAAATGTCGTAGCCGATGCATTGAGTCGAAAGACGCATAAAAAGATGGTTTCCGTTCAAGAGATTCGCGACCGACGCCAATGGTTCGATACATTGGGAGAGTTTGATACTGAAGTCCGACTCGATGTCAACAATGCTACGGTGTTATTGCAGAACTTAAGGATCGATTGTGACATCGAGGCGAGTATTCGAGAAGCACAGCAAGCGGTGCAAACCGAAGGGAGTATGAAGGAAGAGCTCGAGCCAAATCTCTTAGCCCAATTAGAAACAAGAGCCAATGGGTTAATGTATTTCGCAAACCGAATCTGGATTCCCAAACGCAATAACCTTCGGGCTTCTATCATGAACGAAGCACATCGGACTCGTTATTCTATTCACCCGGGCTCCGATAAGATGTACATGGACTTACGGAGTCAATATTGGTGGCCCGGAATGAAACGAGACATAGCAACCTATGTTGCTAAGTGCCTTACATGCACGAAGGTTAAAGCGGAGCATCAACGTCCAAGTGGATTACTTGAACAACCCGAAATTCCCATGTGGAAGTGGGAACATATATCCATGGACTTCATAACTAAGTTACCTCGGACATCTCGCGGGCACGATAGCATATGGGTAATCGTCGACCGATTGACTAAGTCGGCACATTTCATACCCATACGCGACACATATAAGACATCAAGGTTAGCCCGGATTTACATCGACGAGATCGTAAGCCGTCATGGTGTGCCTCTTCACATTATATCCGACCGAGACGCTCGATTCACTTCTCACTTTTGGTCTACTATGCAAGAACTTCTGGGTACACAATTGGATTTAAGCACGGCTTACCATCCCCAAACCGATGGCCAAACCGAGCGGACGATCCAAACCCTGGAAGACCTGTTACGTCTCTGTGTCCTTGATTTTGGGGGCGACTGGGATACGCACCTACCGCTCGCAGAATTCTCCTACAACAACAGTTACCACTCAAGCATCCAAATGGCACCGTTCGAAGCACTTTACGGTCGTAAGTGTCGTTCACCAATCTGCTGGACCGACATTGGCGAGAATCTTATCACCGGTCCCAAGCTCATACAAGAGACGACCGACAAAGTCGCTATCATCCGCAAGAACCTGGAAGTGGCCAGGAGTCGACAGAAGAGCTACGCGGACAAACGTCGCAAGCCACTGGAATTCCAAGTTGGGGAGATGGTCCTTCTCAAGGTCTCACCGTGGAAGGGTGTGGTTCGCTTTGGAAGGAAAGGCATGTTAGCTCCTAGGTTTGTAGGGCCTTTCAAGGTTCTGAAAAGGATCAGGAAAGTGGCCTACAAACTAGAACTACCCTCCGACCTTAGTGGAATTCACCCTGTCTTCCACGTCTCGAATCTGAGGATGTGTCTGGCCGACGATAATTTGCATGTGCCATTGGAAGACATTCAGATCGACGAATCACTACACTTCGTTGAAAAACCCGTCGAAATCATGGATCGCATTATGAAGAAGACTAGGACCTCTACGACCCCAATTGTAAAGGTTCGATGGGAGAACAAACGAGGAGCGGAATTCACTTAGGAGCGTGAAGAACATATGAAGAAGACTTACCCTTACTTATTCTTGTAACCCTTTTTGATTCTTAATTTCGGGACGAAATTCTTTTATGTTGGGGAGACTGTAACATCCTGTATTTTTGTTCGGTTTATTTATGCCATTTTATAGCATCATTAGTAAATTTTTATATATATATAAAAAAAAATACATATATATAATAACAATAATAATAATAGATAATAATAATAATAATAATAATAATAATAATAATAATAACAATAACAATAATAATAATAATAATAATAGTAATAATAATGATGATGATAATAATAATAATAATAATAATAATAATAATAATATAATAAAGTCCAGGGGGTATTTTTGTCAATTTCAAAACTTTAAAAGAAGTTTTCCACCTGAAATAATAATAATCAAAAGTTGAGGGACCATTTGGTAAATATTCAAAACAAAACTGCTTTCTCTCCCCGTTTTTCCGGCGACAATCGGCCGGAGCTCCGGCCGAGCTCCGGCAAGCTTCAAAACACCGTTTTAAGACCAATTTGACCCCAAATTAAACCCTCAACATTCTCGGCCCATGTTTCGAACTCGAGACTCAATCCAATTTGAGTTTCTCGCTCGATTTAACCTTCCAAACGAAACCATGTTCAACCTCAACAAAATTCAAAATCAAATCTTGCCAAAAACACAAATTGAATCGAATCAATCATTCCTAAAGTTAATACGCGGTTTAACAAATCAATCCATCCCCTAATCACGCGTCACAACAACTCGAATCTCTCAATTTTAGTAAACCCGAACGCGTTTTCAAAATCGAATGGGTTATGCTCGAACCTGTTAAATCAAGTCTATAAATTGTGGGCTTTCGATCCATTTTGAAGTTCTTGAACTCCCTGAAACCTCAATTTCACCATAAACCCTCCGAATCGAAAAGCCCTAATTCAAGAACATTCGAGACTAGGTCGAACTCGACATCACTCGAAACCCCATCAAAACAGGTAATTGAAACCTGTTTTCCACTCGTTTTGATCCAAGGATCAGAAGCCCTATGATGATTTGGGTGTCTAACACCGAATCGAGGGTCAATTGAGGATCTGTTGAATCTAGGGTTCATAGGATTTGGGGAAACCAGGGAGTCTCGGTTTAAAATTAATACAAACCAAAATGAACCAAGGCCACGGCCCTGGTTCACTGGTTCCTCCGTCCCATGTTCACAGGGAGGCCCCGGGTTCGACCCCGGGCAGCCCCCCTCCCCTGTTTTCTTTTTTTTTGATTTTTTTCTTCTTTTCTTTATTTCTTTTATTTATTTAACCTTTTTAAATTCTGAAAATTTATAAAATTAATTTTATAAAATGCAGATTATTTTCTTTCTTTTGTTTAATTAATTTTATGACTAAATTAAATTTTTATAAATTACTTTTGTATTTATAAATACATTTTTGTATCTTTAAAAATACAAAAGAAATGAGTAAATATAATACTTGAATATGTAAATTTATATTTTTAAATAATTAAATTATTTAAGTTACTTATACCTATATATATATATTTATATATATTTCTTTTAGTAATTAAATCACTTATTATGATTATACAATGTTATAATTGTTTAGTATATGTAGTTATATATATATTCAAACAATTTAATTGTTTAGTTACTTATATACATATATATATATATATTTATACATAGTTCTTTTAATAGCTAAATCATTTATTGATTATTATACACAATATCATAATTATTTAGTATATATATTTATATGTAAATATTCAAATAATTAAATTGTTTAATTACTTATACCTATAAATATATATATATATATTTATATAGTTCCTTATAATAGCTAAATCACTATTATATACAATCCTTATAAATCAGTCGAACGTACAATTTAATCAAGTTTTATTTATTATTTCTCTTACGCGCTAACAATTGATTATACCAAGTATAATCCATTCGTTCCATTTAACCGATCACGTTATTAACATGTAATAAATACGGATAATTATTAGACCTACAATTAATCATCAAACAAATTATAACGCGCTACTTTATTTCGTTTAGGTGCGTTGTGACATTTGTGTTGGAAATCTTATTCGTGGTTATTCTTATTACATCTACAAGTCTCCTTTATTAAACACGTGAGTTCTTATGCCCCGCTTTACGATTATTTCACATCTTTCGGGGTGAAACATGTTGCTTATACAAACTTACACATACACGCTTTGATACTTATTACACACGTGCAATTCTTTACATAGTCGTGGTTGTTTGGATATGTTAAGTATTATATGAGATGTGACATACGTGTGCAATCATTAACTATTGCTAGCCTAGCGAAGTCTTAGATCTTTGGGCCTGACAAGCCTATTTGGTGCTAAAGTCGATGTATTGCCGACTCCTAGGAGCCGTATGCTTGTGCACTAGGGAACCAAATACACTTAGCTAATCATGCTTATTCATATTATTCAGTCGAGGCTTGATTGTAACTATGCATGTTCTATATACTTGCTATCTCGTGACCATTGACTAGAATTGCTACATTTTGTATACTTATTGTATTTAAAAACCATGAGAATTCACCAACTAGTTAGTTGACTTTATTTTCAACATGTTTCAGGTAATGTGCAAGCTTAGCAATGATTGAAGGAATGCATAAACCTAGATCATGGACCTAGGCTTAATAAAGACGATTGAATTCTTGTTTTTGTTTGATTATTTTGAGACATTGATGTATGTGGTGATTGAAAACAATTGATTAATGGCATTTTATACTTTAACATAGCGTTATGTGGCTGTGAACAATCTTAATCCTCACACCTCGACGTTTCCGCCGTCAAGGTTGGGGTGTGACATGAATGAATGAAAGTAAGATACGTACGAATGAAAGAACTAATATGAAAGGAGGAATACGAAAGAATATGAATGTAAACGGTGAATGGCACACGAACGAAAGTTAATGAATGAACGACGAAGATAATAATAATATTATCTGTGTACGTACTTGTGTGACCGCATATAAGTAAAGAAAGGTTTTCCTTGAAATGAAAAGTAAAGTATTTTAACCCACAAAACTAGAACTCACTCAGCAACGCTGACTTTTATGTATTTTCCAGTTGGCAGGTAACAGGTTGCTGAGGATGGCACATGGGGATGGCTACACGGCGGGCAAGACTGACATCCATTTACGTTTTGACGATACTGTTGTTTTGTAATTCATTCGACTAATCATTTTGTGACGTACGGACTAGAATGTATTGCTTAACAACAGTGTTTTAAATGAATGAAGGGTTTTTGCCAACTTAATTCCGCTGCATAATTTAATAATATGTACGTTTTATGCTGTGAATGACCAACTGTGAGGTGCCCGGGAACGGGGCCTTACAAGTTGGTATCAGAGCTAAAGTTTAAGTGAAACGGGTAAATTTTCAAAATAAACCTTAACTTAAACTGAGAATGGGACGGAAAGAGGGATGTCAGCCCGAGTAGCCATGTGCCATCAGGTATTGTTTTTCTTAAAAGTTAATCAGTGTTATGTGCGTGTGCTATGTGATTTATCTGTTCTCAGTAGATTTAGATGCTGATGTAGTCAGGATAGGAAGTGCTTGGGGTGTGAAGAGTAAAGTAAGTGGCTAATCACAACTGGCCACTGTAATTAGGGACTTACTATACTTGACATAAACTGAGCTATTCCTTGAATGACTGTTTTAGTACTTGAATCTTATAGTGCATAGGAGAATGGCTGGGAAGAAACCTTCTAAGGCTGCTAGAGGTAGAGGTCGTCCGCGTACGACTAGGAGCAGTGCTAAAGCTTCTAAGACGACTCCTGTGAACCCCGAGGTTCCTGACCGGAATGAAGAAACTGAGAATGCTAGTCTGAATGCCTCAGCTAGGGAGGCGATTGCTGATGAGGTACACCAGGTTCTACAGGCAGTTATGCCATCTGTAGTGACCGATGTTATTCGAGCTATGAGGAACGAGGAAAGGAAGGAAAAGGAGGACAGGAGAGGGTCGACTGGAAAGGAAAGCAAAGGAGAAGAGGAACGACCGGATCCTGAGATAGTAGTATCTGATGAGGAAGGGGATGATGTAGTAGGGGTGACAACCAAGGGGTGCAGTTACGGGGCATTTCAGAGGTGCAAGCCCCCGACTTTCGATGGCAATGGCACTGCTGCAACCGCTCACCGATGGGTAAGGGAGATGGAAGCGGTACTCGAGATCAGTGAGTGCCGTGAGGATCAGAAGGTGAAGTTTGCCACCCACTCCTTTACTGACTCAGCACTATGCTGGTGGGACAATATTGTCCAAGCTGAGGGTTCCAGGGCCATCGGGAAAATGAAGTGGTCCGAGTTGAAGAAGCTAGTAATTGAGGAATTCTGTCCTCACAGAGAACTTGATAAGGTCGTGAGGGATTTCCTGCAACTCGAGGCAGGAACCATGACACACCAGCAATACACTACCAAATTCAATGAGATGGCGAGGCTGGTGCCGGACCAGGTGACACCGGTATCTCGAAAGATTAACCGGTACATTTAGGGACTGCCAGCCGACATCCGCAGGCACTTGATTACTGCCCGACCGAGCACTTTTAGGTCGACAGTAGACCTAGCTGGGAGGCTCTATGACGAGAGAGAAGTGATGGTGGTGGAGGCAAAGAAAGCCGGTGGTGCTAACCGGAACTGGAATGGAAAGCGGTTCGGGCGTGGTGGCTTTACCCCGAATAACAAAAAGGCGAGAAGGGATGACCGTAGGGTGGGGTCATCAAGCTCGGGACCCAAAAGATGTGACAAGTGTGGTAAGGAGCACGGTGGTGAATGTAAATGGGGGTTAAACGTCTGTTTCAGGTATGGGAAATCTGGTCATATGGCTAGAGACTGTAAGGCTGCGAGGTGTTTCAACTGCGGTGAAGTGGGGCATATGAGTAAGGATTGCAAGAAGTCGAGGGCTGAGAGTTCCGGGGGAAAGAAGGTGGCAGGGACTGAGGGGCAGAAGACGAGTGCCAGAGCTTTCACCATGACCAGAGAGGAGGCTAGGACGGACCCCGATGTCGTGTCAGGTACGTTTCTAGTAAATCAAACTCTTGCTTCTGTGTTATTTGATTCTGGTGCTAGTAAGAGTTTCATTTCTGCTACTTTCTGTGCTAAATTGCTTGCTAGTAGTAAATGCATTGATGAGCCCTTTGAAGTAGAAACCGCTATTGGTAAGTCCACTAGAGTTACTGATGTGATAGAGGACTGTGCCATAGAGTTAGAAGGTCATAGGTTTGCTGCTAGATTACATGTGATGCCCCTAGGTGGATTCGATGTAGTACTAGGGATGGATTGGTTGGCAACCTATGAAGCGAATATCGTATGTCGAAAGAAGATGATTAGATTGACGGCATCTGACGGAAGTCTGGTGACAATATACGGTGATCGGGTAACGATGATTCCGAAGGTGATTTCGATGGCGGTGGCGGGGAAGTGCATGAGGCGTGGGTGCAACTCCTACCTATGTTATGTGAAGGATGTGGAAACACCAACACCACAACTATCCGACGTTCCGGTTGTGTGTGAGTTTCCAGATGTGTTCCCGGAAGACTTATCGGGATTGCCACCTGACCGCGAAATCGAATTTCAAATTGACTTGATACCCGGTGCCCAACCTGTTGCTAAAGCACCGTATCGATTGGCTCCGACTGAGATGAAGGAGTTGATGGAGCAATTGCAAGAGTTGCTTGACAAGGGCTTTATTAGACCGAGTATCTCTCCTTGGGGTGCTCCGGTCTTATTTGTGAAGAAGAAGGACGGTAGCATGAGGATGTGTATCGACTACCGTGAGTTGAACAAGCTAACGGTAAAGAATCGGTATCCGTTACCGAGGATTGACGACTTGTTCGACCAACTCCAGGGTGCCAGTTGGTTCTCAAGAATAGATCTTCGATCTGGCTACCATCAATTGAAGGTAAAGGAGCAGGACATTCCTAAAACAGCTTTTCGTACGCGTTATGGACACTATGAGTTTCTCGTTATGTCATTTGGTCTAACTAACGCGCCAGCTGCTTTTATGGATTTGATGAACCGAGTGTGTCGGCCAATGTTAGATAAATCAGTGATTGTGTTCATCGATGATATCCTGATTTATTCGAGAAGCAAAGAAGAGCATGCCGGTCACATTCGGGAAGTATTAGAAACTTTGAGAAGGGAGAAACTGTATGCTAAGTTCTCCAAATGTGCTTTCTGGCTACGCGAGGTGCAATTTCTGGGTCACGTGGTAAATGCAGAGGGAATCATGGTGGACCCAGCAAAGGTTGAGGCCGTGATGCAATGGAAATCACTAAAGACGCCATCCGAGATTCGTAGCTTCTTGGGATTGGCGGGCTATTACAGGAGATTTATTCAAGACTTCTCCAAGATAGCCTCACCTTGACTAAATTGACCCGTAAGGACGTGAAATTCGTGTGGGGTCGAGAGCAGGAGACTGCCTTTGAGGAGTTGAAGACAAGACTAACACAAGCTCCTGTTTTAACATTGCCCGAGGGGAATGAAGACTTAGTGGTCTATTCAGATGCATCTTATTCCAGGCTAGGTTGCGTGTTGATGCAACGTGGAAGGGTAATCGCCTATGCATCTCGACAACTGAAGACCCACGAAGTCAACTATCCCACACACGATCTAGAACTAGCTGCGGTGGTTTTCGCGTTGAAGATTTGGCGGCACTATCTCTACGGGACGAAGTGCACTATCTTCACGGACCACAAGAGCTTGAAGTAATTTTTCGAGCAGAAGGACCTAAACATGAGGCAGAGGCGGTGGTTGGAGCTGATAAAAGATTATAATTGTGAGATCCATTACCAACCGGGCAAAGCCAATGTGGTGGCTGATGCCCTTAGCCGAAAAGAAAGGCCTGAGCCGATCCGGGTGAAGGCTTATCAGTTAATCATGACCTCCGACGTGATGACACAGGTTAAGGAGTTTCAAGACGAGGCTTTGAAAGAAGATCGTCTTAACTCTGAAAGGATGAGAGGTCTAGTTACGGAATTGGGTGAGAACACTTTTGGTGTTAAGACCCGATTTGGGCGAATGTGGATTCCTCGATACGGAGATCTACGTGAAAAGATCATGGATGAGGCCCATAAGACTCGATACTCCATTCACCCCGGTGCTACCAAAATGTACCACGATATGAAGAAGGATTACTGGTGGCCGGGTATGAAACCTGACGTAGTGGAGTACGTGAGTAAATGCCTAACTTGCTTACAAGTAAAGGCAGAACACCAGAAGCCTTACGGGAAGATCCAACCGTTGGATATACCCGAGTGGAAGTGGGAGCACATCACCATGGACTTCATTACGAAGTTACCACGTACCCCTAAAGGGTATGATGCTATATGGGTGATAGTTGACCGCTTGACAAAGAGTGCCCACTTCCTACCGATCCGCGAAACGTACTCATCTGAAAGATTGGCGGATCTGTTCATCAAGGAAATTGTAGCTCGTCATGGTGTACCGGTGTCTATTGTGTCTGATCGTGACACCCGGTTTACCTCCAAGTTTTGGAAGAGATTTCATGATGCAATGGGGACGAGGCTACACATTAGTACAGCATATCACCCTCAGACAGACGGTCAGTCTGAGAGGACGATCCAAACACTCGAAGACATGCTTCGGGCGTGCGTGATCGATTTTGGAGGAAGTTGGGATGATCACTTGCCGTTAGCAGAATTCTCGTACAACAATAGCTATCATGCCAGTATTGGCATGCCACCCTACGAGATGCTATACGGTAGGATATGTAGGACGCCCGTATGTTGGGGAGACATTGGGCAGAAGGAATTGGGAGGTGTTGAGGTGATTGAAGCAACGACTGAGAAATTAGAAAAGATCAAAGCCTTCATGAAGGCGCCGAAAGATAGGCGAAAGTCGTATGCTGACAAGAGGCGAAGACCGATAGAGTTCAAGGTTGGTGACCAAGTCATGTTGAAGGTCTCGCCTTGGAAGGGAATCATTAGATTCGTAAGCTAAGCCCGAGATACATAGGACATTTCCGAATTGTTGCACGAGTAGGAGAGGTGGCCTATCGACTTGATCTGCAAGATGAGTTAAGTGGAATTCATCCCACATTCCATGTATCTCATCTGAGGAAGTGCTTAGCTGATGAAGATATGATTGTTCCACTGGAGGATATTGAAGTAGACGAACGGCTCAATTACGTGGAGCAACCAGTGGCAATCATTGCTCGTAAAGAAAAGAGGTTGAGGAATAAAGTGGTTCCTCTTGTGCGTATACAGTGGAAGCACAGGAAGGGATCCGAGTCCACGTGGGAGACTGAAGAGGAGATGAGACAACATTATCCACATCTGTTTGAGGAATAACAGGTTTCGGGGACGAAACCTATATAAGGGGGGTGGACTTGTAACACCCGTAATTCTTATTAAAAAGAATTAAAAGAATAAAGAGAAAGAAAAAGGAGGAAAAAGAAAGTCAAACCCTAAGGTTGAGAGACCAAAAGTGTTAAATATGATAAAAATCTTAAAACTTGGTGTAAAAGGGCAGTATGGTCGCCCATACTCACTGCACAATATCTTTGTTCGATTTTTAGAGAGAGAAAGAAGACAGAAGCTTCGGGTTAGAGAAGGAAATTCAAGCAAAATTCGAATTCAAGGTAAGAATTCGTGAAGTTTAGTTGTGCTTGGCTAACCTTAGCCTCGGTTATATGCTTACATGTGTTTGTATGTGTTCAAGAGTGTGTTTAGAAGGCTTCTAAGTGTTGGAATCGTTTGAAGAAGCTCGGGTGAAGAGTGTTAAGATTGGAAGCAGCAAAGGTGAGTTCTAGACCCCTTGTTTCACATGTTTTTACAAACTTTTGGGGCTGGAAATACATGAAAAAATGTTTTACACTTATTATGAATGTTGCCCGTATGTGCTTGTGTATGTATGTTAGTGATTTATGTCATGATTCATGCTTAGTATTGTATGCACATGTTTAGAACTAAGTATTATGGTGTTTGGGAACTGGGATATGAATTAGATACATGATTAGGCTGCTAATACGACTAAGAAGACCACATAGTGGTCATATGTCTGAACCTTTGACTTAAAAAACTAAGTACAAGGTGATATGTCTAAATAGTGCTTATACGACCCATGAAATTTGCCTCAGAAGTATTTTAAGGGTTAAATGTCTGAACAGTGGTCGTATGACCATTAGAAAGTTCCTAAGTATGGGCTTATATGTCTAAACAGTGGTCGTATGACCATTAGAAATTTTCTAAGTATGGGGTGATATGACTAAACAGTGGTCGTATGACCATTAGAAATTTTCTAAGTATGGGGTGATATGACTAAACAGTGGTCGTATGACCATTAGAAATTTTCTAAATATGGGGTGATATGACTAAACAGTGGTCGTATGACCATTAGAAATTTCCTAAGTATGGGGGATGATACGACCGAACAGTGGTCGTATGACCTGTAAAAATTTCCTAAGTCTGGGGATGATACGACTGAACAGTGGTCGTATGACCTAGGAAAATTTTCTAAGTTTAAGATGAAACGACTGAGAAGGTGATACGACTGAGCAGGGCTCATACGACTGAATAGGGCTCATACGCCCAAACACTTAGAATTTTTATAGAAATTTTCTGGAAATCTGATTTACGAGGTTTTGACCAGAGTTGACTAGGGTTAATAAATGATGATGTTTTATGAATGTAATGACGATAATTGATTGACCCTGATTACTACTGATTTTATTATCAGTATTTTATTATTATTAACAATATTATTATTATTTTAATATTGTTAAGTATGTACTGGTATGACGAAGAATGACCAGGATTTAACGAAGAGCATAATCATTAATAAGTAAAATATTAATGATAAAGAGAAATGGAACGTAAAGTGAAAGATAATGAAAAAGGAACATGATGAATGAATGCATGCATTAATAAATGAACGAATGAACGTAAGAAAGGCTTGCAAGCAAATGAATGGAGGTGCACACCCCTGGCAGGTGTTAGCTCAACTGTGATGCGGGTTAGCTACCCCGAAGGATGCACACATGGTCAATCTTTGAGGTTGACAATGAGGTGAGCAACTTTGTGTTGCAACAGACTCGGTTAGCAGGCAATCCGAGAGATTGCCACTGAGGTGAGCAACTATGTGTTGCAACAGACTTGGCTAACATATTGATAATGAGGTGAGCAACTACGTGTTGCAACAGACTCGGTTAGCAGGCAAATCATGAGATTTGCCACTGAGGTGAGCAGCCGTGTGCTGCAACAGACTTGGCTAACATATGAAAGAATGAAAAGAATGAACGTACGAAAGAATGTAATGAATGTATGAATGAAAGAAATGATCGTACGTATGCAATGAATGTATGAATGAAATGAATGTATGAACGTACGTAATATATGAATGAATGAAAGTAAGATACGTACGAATGAAAGAACTAATATGAAAGGAGGAATACGAAAGAATATGAATGTAAACGGTGAATGGCACACGAACAAAAGTTAATGAATGAACGACGAAGATAATAATAATATTATCTGTGTACGTACTTGTGTGACCGCATATAAGTAAAGAAAGGTTTTCTTTGAAATGAAAAGTAAAGTATTTTAACCCACAAAACTAGAACTCACTCAGCAACGCTGACTTTTATGTATTTTCCAGTTGGCAGGTAACAGGTTGCTGAGGATGGCACATGGGGATGGCTACACGGCGGGCAAGACTGACATCCATTTACGTTTTGACGATACTGTTGTTTTGTAATTCATTCGACTAATCATTTTATGACGTACGAACTAGAATGTATTGCTTAACAACAGTGTTTTAAATGAATGAAGGGTTTTTACCAACTTAATTCCGCTACATAATTTAATAATATGTACGTTTTATGCTGTGAATGACCAACTGTGAGGTGCCCGGGAACGGGGCCTTACAACCGCCATACCCTGAATACTGATTTGGGTGTCTTCTTCCGCCTCACCACTAAAGTTACAATGCATGTATTCTGTCTTAGAGCGACTTATCCTTAAACCTTTGCGCTCTAGTGCTGCTCTCCACCGTTCAAGCCTGTCGTTAAGCACCACTTTAGATTCCGATATTAAGACAATATCATCTGCAAAGAGCATGCACCACGGAACTGGCTGCTGTATAGACTTGGTCATCTCATCCAACACTACTGTGAAGAGAAATGGGCTCAGTGCCGATCCTTGGTGGAGTCCCACATCCACTGTGAATGAGTCTGTGTCTTCGATCGGGGCTCGCACACACATTTTTGCCCCATCATACATATCCTTGATTATTTTGATATACCTCTCTGGAACCCTTCTAAGTCGTAGACTATCCCAAATTAGTTGACGCGGAATACTATCATAGGCCTTTTCTAGGTCGATGAATACCATATGGAGGTCCCTTTTCTTTTCTCTGTATTTCTCCATTAACCTCCTTATGGCGTGTATTGCTTCTGTTGTAGAGCGTTCTGGCATAAATCCAAATTGGTTTGACGCTATCTGTGTTTCCCGTCAATTTTCGTGTCAATAACTCTTTCCCATAATTTCATCGTGTGACTCAATAGCTTTATTCCCCTGTAGTTTTCACAACTTTGAACATCTCCTTTTTTCTTATATATGGGGACTATGACACTAGTTCTCCACTGGTCCGGTATCTTCCCTGTGGTAAAGATAGTGTTGAATAAATCTGTTAGCCATTTGAGCCCCTCATCTCCCAGATATTTCCACACTTCAATCGGTATGTTGTCTAGCCCCACCACTTTGGCCCTTCCCATTTTCTTCATAGCTCTCATAACTTCGTCTACTGTGATGCTTCTACAATAGCAATTGTTTTGTTGTGTTGTTTGGGTTGTATTATCTGTCTCAGTTTGTTGATTTGGGTTCTTTATGTTGTAAAGGTTATCGAAGTAAGTTTTCCATCTCCTCTTGATGTCATTGTCGTTCACCAAGACTTTTCCATCCGCAGTCTTTATAAACTTCACAATTCTCAGGTCTTGTCTTCTGCTGTCTCTTGCCTTGGCTAACTTAAACATGTCATGCTCTCCTTCCTTCGACTCTAGTCGTTTATACATCTTCTCATACTCCGCGTTCTTTGCATCTGACACCGATTTCTTCGCCTCTCTCTTAGCCTCCTTGTATTTATCTTGATATGTCATGCATTATCTAAAAATATAATTGGAATTTTGATAAAAGTTCAAACTCTTCATTTTTTAACAATTATTTACATATTCATATAATTAAAATTTTGATAAGTTATATATTCATATAATTAAAATTTTGATAAGTGACCAAACTCTTCATTTAAACAATTATTTGTATATTGGTGAGAAATCCTCAAGAGATAACCAACTGATCACTCTCATTCTAGCACAATTAACTATAAACTTATTGTCTCATCTATAATTAATACATTCAAAACATGATGATGATATTTAATTTAGTATATTTCTTATGAACTCATCATATAATCTATTTATAGTTGATGTGAAATTTTCTTAAAGTATTACAGTACAACTTATCATATAATCTATTTATGGTTGGTGTGCAATTTGCTTAGAGTATTACTGTACAAATTGATTGCAACCGATTTTCACTTTATAACTTCATAATCAAATTTTAAAAGTTATGTAGCTAGAAAAACGTAAATGCAAGTGCAACAAGCAAAAATACATGGAGTGGTTGCAAAAACTAACCACATTCTCTTGTCAAATAACACACAACGCTTAAATGTCCCAGATGCTTTGAAATAACCAGAAGTCCCTAACAATTGGTGTGTTTTATTATCTGGCAAACTTTTGAGCTGATAGGTTTATAACGAGTCTTATGTACCAAAAAACATTAGATTGGTGTGTATTAAAACTAACCGTAAGTATAATTCAAGTAACGAATAAATACAAAAAGTCAAGCTATTTAATAAAAGTAAACAAATAGACATATTTTAGGGACTGTTTGATAGCTTGTTAATGATAATTAAGAGGCTACCAAATAGACTTAACCATTCAGGTTTTAAAGCTATCAAGCAGCCCCGTATTATATGAATGGTTAAGATATTACATATTAACCATTCAAACTTAAAGTTACATTTTAATCATTAATAGACAATGAACTATTAAAAGATGACATATTAATGACTATTATAATACTACCAAATAACCCCTTATCATCACACCTTTTGAGAAGGGTTTGTGTTGTACGTAGGGATGTTTAAATCAAAAAGTGTCAGCACATTCATGTCATGTGATAGGGGAAGAATGTGTACATTCTATTCTTGAGACCGAGTAATAGTCGATACGACCCCACTAAAATGCATCCTATAAGCATTGAAAATTCTAAGCTTTAAGGTTGCGCACAATCTATGATGTCTGATAACCAAAAATTTCTATAAACATTAAAAATTATAAACCTATTGTACATATATTTTTGTTTAACAGATAAACCCAAATTACTCTATTAATCATTAGTTAAGATTTAAACCTTGTTTTCCTTCAAAGAATCATTGCTTTTAACCATCTGCCTATAATCATGGTGGCGTGTGTTGTCTTTCTATATTTTGGCATTCTCTTATTGTAAGTTCCGAAGCTATAGACGATGTCTCAAACAAGGAGTCATAGTTCATTATGGTAAACGTATCACCACTCCTATTAGTCGTTTATTCAAAGCGTATGAACCATCTTTTAACAACTATTTATCTGGTGATACAACGCATCGCTGGTATTATTTCACATATATGTTTGAAGTCTGAAGATTTGACTAAAGGATATCATTCTAGGCTACATGTACATTTTAATTTTATTCATTTATTTTTCAAATTCACCATAACATTATAATGTTTATTATGCTTATGTCATGTGCCATGTCATGTAATGTTATGAATGCGGAAATATAAATAATGTAATTCAAATAAATGTTCATAGTTTTGGCTAAATCATGATAGCTACTATATATACATGTACATGATTCCAATGAATTGAGATAGTAGAACACCAAAGCAATATGACTCTTGGTTTGCTAACGTAATAAGGTCATAAAAAAAGTTATACGTACAAACTACTTGATAAATTGGTTATGGTACTCAAGCTAAGAGAATTACCAACACTAATTAAGCATGAAGCGAAAATAAGACAGTTATTATATATAGTAACATGCAATTTCATGACCGGATATAATAAACTATTGCTTAAATCATAAGTAGTATCATAATAATCTTAAAATAGGCCAAATCATTAGTAGTATCAAAATTATAACCCTAATAGCTTAAATGGAACATCTTAAAACATATCGACCCATAGTTGTAATAACATATATCCTACAAACAATGTAACTTTATTATGATCTAGCTTTCTTCAATTGATTACTATCACCTCACGGTGTTGCATTTGAACGCAAAAGGCTACGTTACTGTGTAAATCCAACTGATTCATATAGTCCTGATGTTGAGGTGTGACGACAACCAGTTTGACTTCAGGTTCCAGTGTTCCACCAGTGTGTTTGAACGAGACTATAATGAAACCATTTTTTCTTGAGAATATAGACCGAAGACTGGATCCATACATAGAATTTCAAGCCTGTCTAAATGCTATTATTAGAAAACCCTTTATCAAAATCACCATAACTTATGCTTAATCGAAGTTAATAAAATTCATTCATGTTTCAAGAGGCGATAGACCCTTAGCAACTCAAAAGCCGACCTTTTTATTTTTAACTAGCTATAGTAACCCGTGTGTTACACGGGTTGAATAAATAAAAAATTAATATAATAAAATTTATTAATTATAAAATAATATTTTAAGATATAATATCATTGAAATTATGTATTAGAAATGACTGTAAGTTATAAAATAGTGATATCAACTTTTTAAAACTTTATTTTTTTTTCAAAAAAATAAAATAAACGTTTTGTTCTAAAACAAACCGTATAAAAATGTCATTTTTAAAAATTTTCTTATTATAACCCTTAAATTTAATTATTTTTGGTTTTAAAAAAATAACTTTTTTAAAATACCAATTTTAAGTATTTTGTATTTTTTAAAAAAATCTTATGCTTTAAATAAATTTATTATTTTATAAAAAAATGTTTATTTAGAAATAATATTAATAAATAGATCTCTTTATTAATTTATTAAATCTAAAAAAGTGTTAAATATTATTATTAGTAATTAAGGTAATTATTTAATAGGAGAGAGAATCGGAAAAATTTTGGTGAGAATGATTGTGATGTTGACACGTGTCATCCCAGATATCTTTTATTAGGAGTAAATCTCGGTTTTGCTCCATGTGTTTTTGCAAATTGACTCCACTTGAGTACCAACGTTTATTTTGTCTCCATTTGAGTACCAAATTTTAAAAAAGTTGTCTGTTTGAGTACCAAATTTTAAAAAAGTTGTCTGTTTCAGTCCTTTTGACTAACGGTGTTAACATTTTCTGTTAAATTTTTTTAAAAAAGACCAAAATACCCCTAAGGGCTATAAAAATATCACCATCTCCACCACACACCACATACCACCACCACCACCACACACCACCGCCACCACACACCACCATGAAAAAGCTGTCGATTGGCTGATTAAGAAAGCTAAAATCGCCATTGATAAGCTCGCAGAGCTTCCGCCATGGAAGCCCACTGCAACAAGGAACCCTAATTCCACTTCTTCTGCGAATTTTGAGCAGAACCCTGATCAATTGGATCGATTTGAGCAACACCCAGATGATAGAATTGTTGATAATCAATTGGGGAATTCTCAAGATTCGAGCTTTTTATCTCCGTCGCTTGATTCGGACTCAATTGCTGATACGAGGGCAGCCACAATCAATAGCCAAAACACAAAACACCTACACAAAGGTAGATCTGAAAACCCTAAAAGGGGATCGTAGAGATAGAGAAACAGAGGTGGTCACACATACGCGGTGGAAAAAAGAAGCAACCGGAGCCCGACGCCATTGATGAAGTCGAAGAGCTTTTAAAACTAACACAAGATGACCTCCTCCTCAAACTATCCCTCAATTCCCACATCAAATCAAAACCCAAATCCTCATTCAATTTCGCCCCTGAACCCTCACACTCCAACGCAATCGATCCAGATCTCGACCGTCGATTTGAAGCTCTCAGATCCAAACACAACCCTAAATCGAAACCCACTTCTGCCCATGAAGACGTCGATGATCTGTTCGCTTGATTCGCTGCTCTTAAAGCCCCAAGTGCGACAGCTGCTTCGGGCTCTGCGAGTGGAGAGATGAAGATAGTGAGAGGTGGTGATGTTGAAGAGGATGATGAAGAAGATGAGGTGAAGAAGATAGAGAAACAGAGGCAGGGCAGCAACAACCTCCACCGCCACTGCCATACGCGGTGGTGTGTGGTGGCGGTGGTGTGTGGAGGCGGTGGTGTGTGGTGGCGGTGGTGTGTGGTGGCGGTGGTGTGTGGTGGCGGTGGTGTGTGGTGGTGCTGGTGGTATGTGGTGTGTGGTGGAGATGGTGATATTTTTATAACCCTTAGGGGTATTTTGGTCTTTTTAAAAAAATCTAACAGAAAATGTTAACACCGTTAGTCAAAAGGACTGAAACAGACAACTTTTTTAAAATTTGGTACTCAAATGGAGACAAAATAAACGTTGGTACTCAAGTGGAGTCAATTTGCAAAACACAGGTACCAAAACCGAGATTTACTCTTTTATTAGAGTAGAAGATTGTTATAATTTATAATAGCTATTTAAAAATACAATAAATTTAAGTGATACGGAATTAAAGTACACCCAGTTGTCCAGTTGTCCAGTTGTCGTATTTTAGCATGTAGAATTAAATATTTGCCCTCAACTCTTTTTATTATTTATTCCTTTTAATAGTTGAGTTATTAAATCATTTTACCAAATAGCCCTCCATTTATCTGCATGATGAATATACTAATTGACTGTATCATTTAAATCGGTCACATCTCAATTCTCATCGTAAGGTCCTAAGGGAGGAGGGGAAGTTGCCTGAAGGGGGTATGGGTATGTGGTTCCCAGGCGGTGCCCGAAGGGGGTATCGGGTATGTGGTACCCGGGCGGTAACACCGCCGCCACCCCCTCGGGTAGCCTACCGGGTTGGTTTGATCGGGTTACACTCGCCGATGTGTAACCGAGACGTAACGGCTATATAACCATTAAAATTTTGACCGTTGGGCGGGCTAAGGTAAAAAATATATATTTTTTCACTATAAATACTCACACACATACACAATATTATCTACACAAACTCAAATAATATTATCTACACAAACTCAAACAAAATATACACAATATTATCTACTGTAAATGTACATCTATACAAACGGGGATACTATCTTACCGACGGGATCTATCCTACTTGGTCAACGTTTGTGAAATCGTTTCCATATCTGGCCGATCTGAATCAAAAGATATTCAAGAAAGTGCAAGAGCCGGCTAGGAAAGATGTTGAAAGAGCTTTTGGTGCGCTAAAAGAAAAATGGGGCATACTTAGGCGACCGATGTGGGCTATGACGGTTGACAAGATTCTGAGCGTCGTTTACGCGTGCATGATATTGCACAACATGATCCTAAAGGATGAAAGAAGAGCGATATCCCTGGTATACATAATAAACCCTCCGGTCCAACCGGTTTTTTACGGCAACGCTCTTTCAGAAATACATGATCAAGATACATATTTTCGGCTTCGATATGATCTTGTCGAACATCTTTCAAGTTTAGGTCTAGAGTACCTCGATTCGGACGAACAATAAGTTAGCTTTAATATTTGTAATGTTTTAGTTTTAATTATGTACTATTTTATTTTTAATTATGTAATCTTTTATTTTTAAATATGTAATGTTTTATTTTTAATTATTATAATTATTATTTTTAATAAAAGTGAATTGTTTTTTGAATTATTTTAATATTAAAAGAAAAGTTTCAGAGAAGTTCAGGGTAAAATTTCCAGCTTTTTGAATGTTTTAGAGTTGTTCAGAGTACTTGTGATGTGACAGTGTGTGATTGATGGATTGCAGGATAATCAAGGGTAGTTTAGAGGAGTGCCCCTCCTCCCTAAGCCCTAAGTTTCTTGATCTTCTTCATTTAAAAGGTCAAAGATTTAAATTTTATATAGTATAACTATTATATACTATTAATAAACCAACTTGATGAAGAGTAACAGGTACAATTCCAGATGCGTATTGTTCAACTTGGTCTGCAACCATTAATATTATATGTTGTGTATGAATCACTCACATATTCTTCTGAATTATATGTATCCGCGAGACTCATTTGGAAAAACGATAGGCGTAGATATATCCAAGAACAAACCATTTTGATAGGAAAGATCCCTCTAATGACTTCTCTGGGAGCTTTTATAGTAAATGGAATCTATAGAATTGTGATCAATCAAATATTGCAAAGTCCCGGTATTTATTACCAGTCAGAATTAAACGATAACGGAATTTCAGTCTATACCGGCACCATAATATCAGATTGGGGAGGAAGATTAGAATTAGAAATTGATAGAAAATCAAGGATATGGGTTCGTGTGAGTAGGCAACAAAAACTATCTATTCTAGTTCTATTATCAGCTGATGAATAGTTACCTTTGGTTTTTTTATGGTTTTGCCACAATTGTTTTTGGGGTTTGCACTTGCCCCCTCATGTGTGTTTATAACCATAGAAAAAAGAAAGCTACATTTTGTAGAGAGAGAATGGCGGTTGGGTTGCTTGCTATTGCCGATGGTGCCGCCGCCGGGTGACGGCGGCAGGTCGCGCCGGCCTTCCGATCGTTGGTTTTCGCCACGGGTTTTTTTGGGGTTTCCATTTTACCCCTGTGTTTATAACCACAGAAACCCTTTGTAGAGAGAGAGGTTCAGTTGGGTTAGTTGTTGTTGCCGGTGGTACCGCCGCCTGCTGACGGCGACAGGCCTTCTTATGTGATGTCACATCGTTCATTGTTTCTTGGGTTTCATTTGGTGGTGGTGGTTGCCGAAGGCGCTGGGCGGCCGGCTGTTGGGGCCGCTTCGTTTTCCCCAGTCGGTCGTCGTCTTTAAACACTGGTGGTTATTCGTACGTGTGTTGGTGTAGACGATGCTAGGGTCCGCTTCCCTACCGTGCCCTCGCCTTTGTGTGTTATCGGTGCCAGGCAGATGGGGCTTACGATTTACGGGTCTGAAGAAGGCGATGCTGGTGGCGGTGGAGGCGGATTCCCCTCGACCGGATGTACTACAAAAAATAAGGGTATTTGAGACTAACTATTTAGTCTCTAATACTCACTTATCAGTACCTAAAGCTTAACTGAGACTGATTTTACTAGTCACAAGCTAGTGACGGATACCTAGTACTAGATAGTCATTTGGGGAACTGAAATTCAGTTCCCATTGTATGGAACCAACACGGACTAATGGTCAGTCTCTGTTACGTAATAAATCAGTCCTCAACTTGTTCCTCGGTACCACCTCATTTCAGTCCCCAATATGGTTCTTTAGCTACTGTAAATCAGTCCCAGATAATCTGCTATTTCACTCCTTAATGTATAACTTTAAATACCGATTTTAGTCCTTAAAACTTATATATATTGTCCCTAATATGTGTGGGTAGGTTTGTGTTATCATATCAAATCAGTATCCAATGAGAGGTTTTAAAGATTGAAAGTTAGTCTATGATACCACGTGATTTTAGTTTATAATATGCTTGTGTTTGGGACTGAAATTTACTCTTAATTATCATGTTATTTTAGTCCCCAATGAGTTCATTTAAAGTCTGATAATCATTCGCTAATATGTTTACTTCTGATTCGAGTATCAGTCTCTTAATGGAGTTGTTAGATAACGGATTTCTAGTTTATATACAAAATTCCAGCCACTGAGCAACAATAATAATTTAAAAATTCATTTCTCATTCTTCTTAAAACTCAAAATCTTAAAGCATTAATATCATAACAATAACCAAATAGAATGATACCAAGTGATCTAGTCTAAACTTTAAAAGACAATTAGAAGTTCAAAAAAGAAATAAACATCTTAACCAAAACATTCTAGGTCGTGTTCTCACTATCACTCAATGGAACATCTAAACCACGACCTTCATTACTTGCAGATGTATTCGAACTTGTGCACTCATATTCTGGAAACTTTGACATTATGAACTTCTGAAGTGCATTAACCTGCTTTCTTAGATCTTCCTTCTCACTTGAATCTCGTTGAGATGATTCAGCTGCCGATTTCATCCAGGAATCTTTTTTTCTATGCACTTGCCCGACACCTTACTCCCATCCTGACTGTATTGTTTTCTGCTTCCCACAAACAGTTTTTACGGCTTGTTTCTCAAGCTTATGTTCCACGGTAGTAGTAATGGTGGTTCCTTCAGAAGTTAATCTATCCATGGCCGCCTGTTTATGCTGAATAATTTGCTCCTAAAATAATAGAAGGTACCAGAACAATGCTTAAAACTAGTAGCTACTCAATAACAATATTTGACTAAAAAGAATCAAAATCAAAACCTTTTACGAAAGAGATGCTTACATATGCATCACGTGAATGATCATTTTGCCATGTTTGTTTCTCGATACTAAAGTGCAGCTTGTGATAAAGTGCTAAAGGGCTAGGTGGCATTTGAGTCTCGGGATCGACCTGCAATCACAAAATTTTGATAATGAAGAGTATATATTATTAAAAAATGACTGAAATCAATCTTTGTCTCTCAAATCACAAAAGTTTCAATCACTAAAATCAGCTTAAATGATTAACGTTTTCATCACTAAAATAAATAACTAATTTTAATCAAGTTTTAGTTTCTTCATATAATCAAGGAAATCCAAAATCGCTTTCATAGTACAACTCTCAAAGTCTAAAAACTAAGTTGATTAATTTCATAAAACATATTAGACTTTTTAGGTGCAATACGTTGGGAATTTTTTTAAATGATAATTTGCATAAGACTTGTCTCGGGTTGGTATGGTTTGACCCAGCTAGTTGGCAAGGAATTTGACCTTATTTCTACTATTACATTAACAGCAATAACATATAATATTACAAGTCGAAAATTCTAATACTTACCATTTTGAATGCATGATTGGCTATCGACCGGGAGCCCCCTCTGCTTACATTAACTTGCTTTGCTCGGTTAGCTTCCATCTTATCACTATAATTCTACAATAAGTAAATTTGACATACGCGTTAGAACCAGGAAAATTAGAAATCAATCCACAAATATGTATTATGATTCGTAAAATTAAAAATCAGAACATTAACTCGGGTTTTTTCTGACTCCCAATAGTCACATAGGTTATTCCAGTCTTCAAGGCTCCGACAAGCAGGGTGCACTTTCGATCTAGCTAGTTGCGGATTTGTTTTTCCTTGATTATCTTTCCAGTGCCCACTCAAAACACCTCTCGTGCGTTTCCATTGTGCTCGTAGGCGGGTGTTCACATACTCCATAAAGACGTTATCGGATAGCAACAACTGGAATTTTGCCTACATTTTATACATTGTTAATAATAGAAATGAAAATTATCAAACGTTTCTCAATATTTAAAAGTAATAGTTTATGCTACTTACTTCTAATTTCTCATACATGAGTGTTTTCTCATCTTCCGACACCAAATCCTACCTGTGAAATTTCATCGGACAAACATTACGAAGAATGATTCCACACTCGGTAGCGAATTGGGTTGCTGAGTCCCCAACGAATGATTCCGTATCCTCATCCATTATCAAAGGTATTTTAGAACCCTCAGGCAAACTTTGTAGAGTCCTTGAAACACTATGATTTATACTTGGTCCCCGCCTTTTTAGTGGATTAGCAGATTGCTCTAGAGCTGGTTGTTTTGCATCAGCACGTTGTTCTGCATCAGCACGTTATTCTGCATCAGCACGTTGTTCTGCATCAGCATGTTGTTCTGCAGCAGCACGTTGTTCTACTAGTAATATATACAAAGACATACACATAAAATGATTTAAGATATATTTACTGAGCAAAGCTATGGTGCCAATTTCATGACAGTTTAATGGCCAATAAAAGCATGATCATGGCCATTGTTTCTCACAATTTTTATGCTCAAATTAGTGCAGAATTATGTCAAATTAGTGCAGAATTATGTCAAATTAGTGCAGAATTATTTCTGTCAAATTAGTGCAGAATTATGCATATAGATTTGTGTAGTTTTCAGTGCAGAATTAGTGCAGAATTATTTCTATCAAATTAGTACAGAATTAGTGCAGAATTAGTGTAGAATTATGTCAAATTAGTGCAGAATTATTAAAACAGTGCTGATTTGTGCAGTTTTTATGCACAATATAGTTGCCAAAACAGTGCATAGATATGTGCTATTAAATTTGTGCAGCTTTTATGCGTTGTCTAGTTGTCAAAACGTTGTAGTTTATTGCTCTTAAATTAGTGTGCATAGATATCACAGTTTAAAGGCTAATAAAAGCATGATCATGGCCATGGTTTCTCAATATTGTAAAAAAACATCCTACTTCTAATAAATAAGTATAGAATTTATGAAACAATAATCAAAAGTAATTGAAGTTTACCGGTAGCTCTGGTGTCAGTCATATTACGCTTGCGTCTACGAGTCGTGTGCGGAATGATAGTAGACGCACTACCCTCCGCTACCGACTGAGAATCTTCTCCTGTCCTCGTTCTTGTAAGGACCATTGTCACTAACATAAGCATCCACATTGAACTATAGGGAAATTGATAATCAATTAACAAAAGAAATATAAATACTAAATTAGGCCAAATGAAAAGGGTTCTATAAAGCTACATACTAACATTTGCAAGGGTTCTATAAAGCTACATACTAACATTTGCAAGGGTTCTATAAAGTTGCATACTCACATTTCACTCATCTACTTGGAGTTTATATAACAAGGGAGAAAAGACACTTGTGCGCGTTATGCACACGAAACCTGAAGAAACCTAAGTTGATTGCCTGTTTCATGATTGGGTTCGAACCGATTGTAATAATGCAAGTTAAGTGAAAGTTAAGCTTTTGGTGGAATAAAAGTTGGGTATTATATGGTTTGTGTTTGAAACATCAACTTCAAGTTTATCCTAGAATAGCAAAAAGATACTTGTTTGTTATTTAGAGATGTAACTTAAAAGAAACCCTGGTGGATGTCAAGTTTATTGATTGAGGACATGGGAGTCTATAAATGCAGCAACATTAACAATTGTGAATACGATTGAGAATCCTTCTCAAATTGTTCTAACAAACCTTCAAGAATCCTTCTCAAATTGTTCTAACCAACCTTCAAGAATCCTTCTTCTCTTTGATTCACTAGGATAATTAAGCTACAATCAACCAAAATCTAGAAAAATTATACCATAATCAGTTTATGAAGTAAATGTATTGGAGGGGCTTGTCCATAAACTCTCTCAAAATGAGTAGTTCTTATAACAGAATGATAAGCAGTATTATATTAATATTCAGCTAAAGCTAACCACTTGTTGAGTATGTATGCTACCTCTCAAATTACACTTTTCTGTTGTGATTCTGGTACTCTATGAAATTCATAGAAATATCATTCAATATGGTGCACTATATCTCTTTAGTTTTACAATTATGGAAGTTCAGAAGATGGTTGCTTTTCAACATTCAAGCTTGATCAAGAACTACGGAGCCGTGTTCAGTGCTTGCAAAATCAAGGAATGTGTTTGATTAATGATAGCGTCCACCTATGCTCAAATGTAAATAAGCATCACATTTTAAAACCATATAAAAGTTTAATTTGAGAAGAATCAAGTTTGCTGTCTAGAAAATCTACAAGAATCATTAACATGTATCATAACAAGAATAATTAAGCTACAATCAACCAAAATCTAGAAAAATTATACCATAATCAGTTCATGAAGTCGGAAAAATCATACCTTGATACACAAAAGCCGATCGATTGAGGGAAATTCGTCACATGGAACTGGAGGCTTCAAGAGCACACAGAGAGAAGAGACAGAGTGATTTGTTTCATGAGAAAGGAACCGAAGGGCGATGGGCTTTGAATCATCGGTATGGAACGTGGTTATAGAGGGGATAGGCATTCCGATTTCTATGGTTAGTTGTTGTAGAATTTCGGTACAGGGAGTTATGGAGTGAACAAGGGTTTTGGTTTTGAGTGTGTATTATATGAAAATGATATAATTTATATGCTTAAGCAAAATGATCCAACTATTATTATATTAAATTAAGATTAGATTTGTTAAGTGGTATTGGGGTAAACTATTTTAAATGTTAACGGTCTCTAACGTAAGGTTTAATGGGCTAAAGAATCAAAATGTTATTGGGTTTGTTAATGGGTTTATTAATAGCTTATATTTTTTAAAAAAATACTCGCATATATATAATATATAGAAAATTTTAAAATTATAGGTCTCTAACGTAAGGTTTAATAGCTTATTTTTTAAAAAAAATACACACATATATTTATATAATATTTTTAAGATTAGATATGATAAATGGTATAGAAAATCTTAACTGGTCACAAATGTTTGGATTGTTGATAAAATTTAATGTATATGCCTTATAAGTAAAGTTATGTTTGAAACGAATACAAATAAATTAGTCATTGATATTAGTTACTCCTAAGTGGCCCTAATTGATGATTAATTGATAATATCACCTCTAGTTAGCCTGAACACTCCAAATATACCCTCTACTTAATGTTAACGAGTCATATGCGCTTGGATTGTTGATAGCATTTAGTGAATAGGCCTTATAGGTCATGTTATGTTTTAAATGAATACAATAAAATAGTCATAGACGTTAATTACCCTTAAGCGACACTAATTTGTGATGATTGATATACCAACCATCCATGACCTTAATACTCCTAATTCACCCTAATTAATCTTAACAAGCCATGGATCAAGACAACTTAAATAACAAGCCAAAATTCGAAACGGGCCTAAAACAAACAACCATGGGCCAAAAAAAGCCCAAAACAAAATCGAAAAACTTAAAAAAACATAAAAGTGGCCCAAAAACCCATTTAGAGACCTTATTTTGGAAAAATAACGGGATAACCCGCCTTCGGTCGTTTACACGGTCGTTTTGACTGGTAGCACGTCAGAAACGGAGGCTCGTAGCCCAGGTTATGCCCAGTCTTCAACACTTGGGCCCGCATCAATCAAGATATAATTGAAACGAATACATACAAAATAGACATTGACCTTAGTTACCCTTAAGCGACCCTAATTGATAATATCAACCCTAATTAACCTGAATCCTCTCAATATAACCTAGTTAATCTTAATGGCTCATATATGTTTGGATCATTAATAACGTTTAATGGATATGCCTTCATAAGTTATGTTATGTTTGAAACGAATACAGATAAAATAGTCATTGACATTAGTTACTCCTAAGTGGCCCTAATTGATGATTAATTGATAACTAGAATTTTAGACTGCGCATTGATGCTGGTCTCTGACTCTTTTGAGTTTAGTTTTGTACGTAATTGTGATTTGCACGTTGTTGTGCGTAATTGGATCAACAATATTCATAACAGTACTTATTTCCAATATGTTTTTCTTTTTAGAGGCAATAAGAGAGTTCTAATAAGAGAAAGTCTCAAAATATCCATTACTTCTTATATTTATTATAAAATGTTCCCCCAATTCTTCTCATAATGTGCCTTTCGACAAGGCGGCAAAACTTTTAACGACAGGCGTGGGTGCGCGTATAGCAGGCCCCTCAAAATCATAATGTGTTCTCTAACAAAATGTTATTTTTTCTTTAAATTGTAATGTGGGACTCCGCCTCCACAACTGAGGCGCCCATTGTTTCTTTTAAAACCTCGTAACAAGCTAAAGATTTGAAACTAAAAAAGACATGTATGATTTTTAATAGCCCAACGCCCATGCATTGTCCAAGAGGAAGATTATTTATCTTGACGAATATTATTAATTAAATGAACGAATATAAACATATGTTTATGTTCATTTAAATTTTATATATTATTAGTAACACTAATTGATTAGCCCATCATAGAACCAAGCCTTGAGTAGTATATGGTAATTAGAGCATCTCTTCATTTTGGGCTTTTGATTTTACAGTAAATTACAAATTTCATCTTTTTAAGTTGGTATTAAATTTCAAGTCTTGTTCTTAAACTAAGGAAATTACAAAAATTATTCTATACATTCAAGTTTTATTACACATTCACTCCTTTCCTCTAACGTCAGATTATTTTAGTTGTCAAGTTATGTCACATGTTTTGCACATGAGTGTAAATCCTTATTAATAAATATAAAAAAAGTGGTGCTATACATACCCCCTTTAAATTATTTTTACTTGTTATACCCCTTTTAACTTTTTAAAATGGTTAACCTTTTATTCTATTTATTTAGTTACTATATCACCCCTTAATATGTTAAAACTAAAGCTTTTTAAGTTTTATTCATTTATTATTTCTTTTAGTCTTTATTATTTTTTGTTTTTTATTATTTTTAATTGTAGTATTTATAAATGTTCAAAACAGCCAAACACAATTAATAATTGAAAACTGAACCGTATGTCTAACAAAAAAAACCTAATCAAATCCTGAAGTCAGTTTTTGTTTCGGTTAACGATTACATAAAATTTTGCTTATCGGTTCACTTATCCGTATAAAGCGACTAATAAACGGGTTTAATAGATTAAATCAGATAACCGAAACGAATAAATCGGTTTTGAACGGTTTAGTTGCTTATCGGTTCACTTATCCACCCACCCACCGTACCCCCATTCTTCTCTACTTCAAAACACATACCACCGTCTCCCCCACCTCCACCGACGGCGCTCCTCCACCGCTGGCCCTCCTCCACCGTCGTCATCCGTCGTCTCCACCGCCGCAGCCTCCACCGCCGCCGCCACCGGATCAACATCTTCAGATCCATCACCTTCGCACAACCACCAGATCCACACCATCGATTACCCAATCCATACACTACACCACCATCTTCAGTCACCATCACTGTCGAATTATTCAAGGTAATCGACGCTATTGTTTCTTCAATGTTTCTGCCCTATTGTTGATTTTGTGTTCTTTAATGTTTCTGCCGTATTGTTTTCTTCAATCTATCGACCCTATTGTTGCTTCAAGTCCTGATGTAGCTATAATAAACTTTTGACTAATACGCATAAGCTAATAATAAACTCTTGAATAATACCTGAGGTTAGTAGCATAAACAAACTACATTGGTGTTGCCTCTTATAGTTCACTGATGTTGATCAGGTTGGTAATACCCAATAGATTACACTTATATTCTACTAATCTATATTTTGTGTGATTTAAGTTATGGATTTATATAATTCTCTTAGAAAAATGAAGGATGAGACTATTATTGTATTCAACTTTAACTGTTAAGATTATGTAATATTGTTCCAAGCTATTATCTCATCACTATACCACCATTTTAGGATTTCACAACGACTTTGGATGAGAGCTGGACTAAAATCACTAATAAGGTAGATCCAACATTCATTAAAGGAGCGTTTGCTTTTGCGAAAAGGGGTGAAGCATACATTGATAGAGAAGGTCGGATACATTGTCCTTGTAGAAATTGTGGCAATGCAAGAAGACATATTCCTAGTGTTGTTGCTACTCACATCATATATAATGGTTTTGAACCGACATACAATGTATGGGTATATCATGGTGAACATCTACCGGGTTATGAAACAGATGAAACAAATAGTTAGTGTGGAGGAAGTGAAAACGAATCAAATGACGGTGTCGATGAGTTACTTGATGATGCTTTTCCTATGGGCAGTGAAGCCGAAGCTGGAAATTTTAATGATGATGCTGATAAACATAGTAACCCAAATATGGAGAAGTTATTTGTCGACATGGAAAAGCCTTTATACCTGGGGTGTGAAGAGTTTTCTGTACTAGGATTTTTGCTGGAGTTAATGAACGTGAAGGTGACATGTAAAATGACAAATGTGTCAATGGATATGATTCTAAATTTATTTAGTCGGGCTTTCAAGGACGCAAACTTGCCAAAGAACCATTATGAGGCAAAAAAATATTTATGTACTCTTGGATTGGGATACGAATCTATCCGTGCTTGTAAATATGATTGTGCATTATTTTGGAAAAAAAATGCTGGATTGCAAAATTGTCCAGTATGTAACACTAGTCGTTATGAAGAAAACAGTAAAGGGAAAAAGAAACCCGTAAAAGTCTTGCGTTACTTTCCCATCACTAGTAGACTTAAGCGTTTATATGCTTCGAGACATACATCTAAGGAAATGTTGTGGCACGATCGACAAAGAACCAAAGAAGAGGGGGTTCTAAGGCATCCAGCAGACGGAAAGGCTTGGAAACACTTTGATACAATGTTTCCTGATTTTGCAAATGATCCTAGAAATGTTCGCCTAGGGCTTGCAAGTGATGGTTTTAATCCTTTTGGGGCCATGAGTCTCTCCTACAGTATGTGGCCTGTTGTGCTCATACCATATAACATGCCTCCTTGGAAATCTATGGTTGATGCTTCATTTATGTTGACATTACTTATTCCTGGAAGAGATTCACCAGGAAAAGATATTTATGTATTTTTGCGTCCACTCATAGATGAATCGAAAGTTTTATGGGATAAGGGTGTTGAAACATATGATTGCGAATCAAAACAAATCTTCAACATGCGTGCCGCGCTTCTATGGACAATTAATGATTTTCCTGCATATGGTTATTTGTCTGGATGGAGCACGAGTGGATACAAGGCATGTCCGATGTGCAATGAAGATGCTAGCAGTATATGTATACGAGATAGAATAGCATATGTAGGTCATAGGCGATTTCTCCCACTCGATCACCCTTGGAGGAAATCAAGAGATTTTAATGGACACAGAGAGACTAGGCTTGCACCTAAACCTGTTAACGGAGATGATTGCTTACGTCAGTTGGAACATCTCACTATACATCATCATGGAAAACACCAGTCTCATGGCGGGAAAAAAAGAAAACGCGACTCACATGATTTAAACTGGTTAAAGAAAAGCATCTTCTTCGAACTCTCGTACTGGCCTAAGTTGTTAATTCGTCATAACATAGACGTGATGCATGTTGAAAAGAATGTGTGTGAGAACGTGTTAGGAACCTTGTTAAACATAGAAGGAAAGACGAAAGACACTGATAAAGCTCGACTAGATTTGGAAGATATGAACATACGAAAGGAGCTTCACTTGGTGCGGAAGAATGACCATTGGGTTAAACCACATGCTATGTATGTTTTAACCCAAAATGAGAGAAAACAATTTTGTAATCTACTAAAGTCTGTGCGTTTTCCAGATGGGTATGCTGGAAATTTAGCTAAAAATGTGATTGCTAAGCAAGGAAAGGTATATGGGCTTAAATCACATGATTGTCATGTTTTAATACAACGCATTATTCCTATTGCAATTCGACCATTTTTTACCAAACAAATTCGTGATGCATTAGCCGAGCTGTCTCAGTTTTTTAAGAAACTTACTGAGGTCACGTTACACGTGAGGGAGTTAAAAGCATTACAAGAAGAGATAGTTAAGATTTTGTGCAAGCTTGAATGGATATTTCCTCCATCATTTTTTACAATTATGGTGCACTTGTGTGTTCATCTTCCTGAAGAGGCAATATTAGGAGGACCCGTGCAATCAAGGTGGATGTTCTGATTGAAAGATACCTTGGCCATTTAAAGAAATACGTTAGAAATAAAGCTAAACCTGAAGGCTCGATAGCAGAAGGTTATATTGTTGAAGAAGCTATAACATTTTGTTCACATTATTTACGAGGTGTTGAATCAAAGTTGGACAAACGCAACACAAAAGATGATAAAATTTCTATTGATGCTCAAAACTATGCGTTAGATATTTTCAGATTGAGTGGCCGAGGTATTGGGAGGAAAGAAGTTCGTATCCTTCCTAGTAATCTTATGAAGAAAGCGACATGGTTTATATATAATAATTGCCAAGAGATTCAACCGTACATAGAGTAAGTCTTTTTCTATCTTTGTTTGTGATAATATTAAATGTCAAATGTTAATAAATTTATATTTTATCTAAATGTTGCAGAGAACACTTACGGTTTTTACAAAGTCAACATCCTGAAACATCAGACTTTTTCGAGATACAACATTCTACATTCCCGGATTGGTTTGCAAAACGGGTATAATCACACCTTATTTACTTGCTTTAATTTATAAAACTGCATTTCTCTCCACTAACATGATTACTATGTTTAAAATTGAGAACAGATTCGAGAAAAGTATACGTTAAATCCTTCTCAAATTAACGAGGAGTTATATGTATTGTCTTCCCTTCCTGATAATCGAGTTTCGTATTACAAGGGATACATAGTGAATGGGGTTAAATTTATAGTTAAGTCAAGAGATGATTGCAGGCAAACACAAAATTGTGGAGTAACGGTCCCCGGCATTCACAATGATGTTGAAGATGATTATTATGGATATCTCAACGAAGTGATTGAATTGTCATTCATACGAGGTTATCGTGTTATTTTATTTAAATGTACATGGTTTGACACTGCTCGTCGTAGAAAACACATCATATTTGAACCACATTTAATAAGCATAGACACTTCCCGGAGTGCTTATAAGGAGGATCCTTTTATTTTTGCAAACCAGGCGAAACAAGTATTTTATATAAATGACCCACTTAAGCCAAATTCAGATTGGAAAATCATTGAAAGAATAAATCACAGACACCTATGGGATATTCTGGAAGACAAGAATTCAGAAGATTTGTTAGAAGATGTCAACCTTCATCGTGAAGATATTGTAGAACAAATTGTTGAAAATGTTGATGTTCAGGGCACCATAGATGATTTTATAGATGACGAAATAGATGATTCTGATCATAGTATGGAAGATTTTGGTTTAGAGTCAGATTTGGATGATTCAGATACTTATAAGTCTAATGATGAGAATGAGAATGTTGACTCTGATGATGATGATGATGATTTGTAATGGTTAGTTTGATTATTTTTTTTTTCAATTACTAGTCTTAATCATACTAACATGCATGTAAAGTCAAATTATTTCACTTAACTCGAACATTTATTATGGATATTGTGCTGGCAGGTAAAGATAGAATTGCCAGGGAAGGAAACACAAGTGGTTTTATACGAGCAATTTTAGGTACTTTTTTTATTTTAATGCTATTTACAGTAATTTGGTTTAGCTTAATTGTTTTCTGTTTTATGATAAAAAAAAATTGCCTATTCTTGGTTGGGTCAACGGACTAGACTACAAATTTGTTAAACTTTCGGTTGAATTTTTCATGAAAGTCATTTGCCCCTTCTATTGATGTTTAAGTTGTAAGATACACTACATTATGTTATTTGAATAGTATGTAATCAATATCAGAAGTTCTTAACATAGTGTAAATGTTTAAATTTGAGTTAACAACAAGAAGGGGGTGTTAATGAATGTTGGGTTGATTTTGTAAAAAAAAAGATGCTAAATTCGTATGTTCTAAACAGATTTCATGCAGAGTTTGACAAATCATTTAAAATCAATGAAATATACTTTTGGGGCATATTTTATATGCTTGGAAACCTCTCTTAGACTATTTTCTACAAATTTTTATAGTGCTACAAAATATGAGCGATAGATGCATAGAAACTACATGGTAATTCGGACTTGTAAGTTGGTTTAAAGCTGAGTTTTTGATTAAATATGAATCTGTCCTGTTTTTCTAAAAATCCTATAAAATTATAGAAAATTCTAGAATAGTTGTATTATATATGCTTTGAAAGCTCTTTGAGTATACTACCATTCATGTTTGAAAATAAAAATCTAAATAAATTCGTAGAATGGTTAAAATAATGGAATACAACAACAACTCTGAAAAATACTGCACAAAGGTCTTTTCTAACCAGGAGTGGATATTTGATAACACTTGTTCTAAATATGTTTTGTTGTTCCAGTGGTTTATCTTCGTCTAATAAATTTTGTTCGAAATGTTTAAGGTACTTGAAAATAGGTTATACAAGTATTTACCCAAACAAGTCAAGATGAAGACGAAGACAATAACCTCCTTTGGGCAAGGTAAGTAGTTGATATTATATTGTAGGTAAAAATTAAGTGTTTACTTAGCTTTGTATTAATTATATAGTTGGGCATATCGTAGGTAAAGATTAAGTGCAAACAAAGTTGGAACGCATCTTGGATGGGGAAAGCAATTCTTTTGCAAGTCAATGAACTTTGTGAAGCTTAAATTTTATGCTGGGAGTCGAAAATGTTATGCGAATTGATTAATTTTGTTTTGACATGTTTTGTAACAATTGATCATTATGTAGTAGTGTTTGGTACAATCATAAACGTTGGGTTACAACATATTATGTATATATAGTTATAAGAAAAAATAGATCATTGAACAAGTTGATTTCGTAAGGATATTTCATTTTTAGGGTGCATCATGTCGAAATTTCCTTATAAAGTTTGAGACCATAACTTTTGCTTAATTTTTAAAATAACTATTATAAAATATAGTTGTTTTATTTATAAAAAAATTACAAAATTACAGATTAATAATTTGTCTTTTATTTTCTTTTACTCATAAGACATTTAAGACTAAATATCATTCACTAATTTGGTTCCTAATAAGAATATAACTTGGTTATAATCTTTTATTTGATCCTCCTAAACACTAGAATGTGTTTTTAATTTTGGAAACTAGATCTCAGCTTCGAATAATATAATTTACATAATTAAATTTTACTTTTTGATTCCTTTCTTAAAATGATATAAATTGAGTCAAAGTATTGGAGACTATATATCAATCATTAATATTATTGTTATGCAAAGAGTATCCTAAACTGAACATTAGTCCCTAATTCAATTTGCTTTAGACATTAAGAACTGAATTTTAGTCACTAATTTGTTCATTTAAGATATTAAAATCCTTGTTTATTTTTTGCAACTAAATTTCAGTCCCTACTTATTTCATCTAGAAACCTCTTTAGAAGCTGGATATAAGTTCTGAATAAAATCAATTACAACATGTTTACGACTGATATTCAGTCTTTGATACCTTTCATATAACGATATATATTAACCCAAATAGTTAAAGACTATAAATCAGTTACTAATCATTTTTTTACCCAACAAACATTTGAGAGTGAATAATTGACCTAAATTCGGTTTGGTTTACCAAAATATTAAGAACTAAATTTTAGTCTCCAATATATTCCCTCTTTATTAAAGACTAATTATCAGTTACTCATATAATAATGTCATTACTTCTTAATCTGGTTATTTATTATGTATATATATTGTGACTGAATTTTAGTCTTTAACAAGGTTTCAAAGTTTTAGAGATTGATCACCAGTCATTAGAAAGAGTCATAAAAAACTCAGTCTCTAATATAATTAGTACTGATATTGTAGTCCCTGATAGTAAATATCCAGGACTGATAGTTCAGTCTCAAATAACTTAGTCCATAATGATCACTTTTCTGGTAGTGATGTATGCGCACCGTCGGATCTTCAAAATCTCTTCGTTACCCTTTTAGGGTTTTCGGATGGCGCCGCCCACTACCGCCCGACACCGCCCACTGCTGCCCGGCGCTGCCCACTGCCACCCGGCGCTATCGTCGCACGCATGTGTTGATGGTGGCGACTCCTGCCAGCAGCGGCTGTATCTGTTGTCTATGGCGTTTCGTTTTGGGTTTATCTGACCTAATGGAGTGCCATGAACAGTAACTCAGAGGTATTTTGTGTGTGGAGTAATCATCGGGTGTGGGTTGCCGACGCGTTGGCCGTTCGGTTGTTGGTGGGTTTATGTTACCCTAACCGTTAATGATGATGATGATCGGTCATCTGAGACCCTTATACCTCTGTTTTTTTTCGTTGATTGCTTTAAATTTGTTCTTGCTATGATGATGACTGTGGTAGAGGTGGTTTCTTGGCGTGGTAAACTTGGTGATGACAAGTGTGTTGTACTGCACTTGCAACCTGAGTTGCAGCCATAGAAACTGAAAACCAAGATCTGAGCAAATTGCCTAATCTTTTGAGTTTTTGCTTTGTTTTCTTACTTACTTTATTAACGTGAGCCCAACCTTATGATTTAATGAAGGTTAGTCTCGGTAAAAAAATTATTTAGTTCTATGCCGATTTGTGATGTGATGAAAAAATTAACTTGCGACTGTAATGGGGTTTGTGTGGGACTCGGTTTTATCCTTTTTCGGGCTCAGTTTTATCCGTTTCTAGAACGCGTAACGCGCGTGGGGGCATCACCCCTAGTATACTATTAATAAACCAACTTGATGAATAGTAACAGGTACAATTCCAAATGCGTATTGTTCAACTTGGTCTGCAACCATTAAGTGGGGTATATCGTATAATGCATATTATGCAACTTGGTCTGTATCTTTGGTTCCATAAAGTGGGATTTTTATCTATATTGTGTTGTTTAGAGAGAGAGAGAGGGAGAGAGTTTGTGTTAGTTTGGAGGTGCCGATGGTAAGAATCTTCTAATAGGTTTTCAGCTGGTGTTGCGGTTGTCCTCCTTCCTTGTCTCTTTGTGCCTAGAAATGAACCCGTTGCCCACCTCTGGTTGCTCCGCCGGTCACCTGGTATGTGCTGCATGTCGGTGCTAATGGTGGTGGTGACGAGGATGCGGCCTCTGCCTCCCCTTTCAAGTTGAGGTGGTGTCATTCGCGGCTATGGGTGGTTTTGGCCAGTTATAGGTGGCGATTGTGGTAGTGATGTCGCCTTCGCCACCCCTTCCCCTCTCTGTTGCTTTAAATATCATTTTAGGTTTTTTGGTTGGTTTTGTCGATGAGCTTTGGTTGATTTGATATGGTAGTGGGCCGCCATCGTTGGCGTATGTGGTGGTTGCCACTGCCTTTGCCACCCCTACCGTTCTGTTAAAGGGTTTTTTGGTTGGTGTGTCAATGTCGTGTTGGTTGGTAATCCGATCCTATCCTTCATTTTGGTTTATCTACTGCTATGATGAGACAAAAACTGGTGTCGGTTGTCCCGGCTTGGCAACCGTTTTCGATGTGCAACCGCAACCTGACATCCGTTATGAGCCACCTTCTAACATTATGTGTTGTGGCTATGATGATCTAAACATAATGTTTTAGATACATGCGTTTGTTTGAGCCTTGGTTTCTCCCGTCTTGTTGCACGTCGAGGTACAAACCTAGTTGATGGTTAATAAACATAATTTAAAAATAGATTATGAGTTGTTTAAAAAAACAAGAAAGACAAAAAAAAATGGAAATTGTTTAGTTCCATTTAGTCTGTACAAGCGACCTATATTTACATATGCTAGTTTAGAAAATTAACTGAATTATATATTAGTACAAAACACTAATAAAGTAATAATCGTATTTAATACTTTAATTAATGCAATAATTTAAGAAATAATATACTATTTTTTTTAATCAGCATAGAAATGAAATACTTTAAATAGTTGTCTCGGTTGTGATAGTTTAAAAAAAAGTGTTATAATTTATATTGTTTGGTACGTAAGGGTCCACTTGCCCTCCACTTGACACCGATTCCCCCAACCTCGTATTTATATCAACAACTTGATACAGTTACATTTGTTTCTAATTTTTTGAAAGTAAAACTCATATTTTAATATACTTTGTACAAATTAGCCATACAAACAAACAAACATATCCAGTATATCTTACTGAAGAGTAGAGACTGAGAGGGGTAAGCGGTGACGAGTCTTTCCTCTATCTTGAGTGATAGAGAGACTGCTTCCAAAGAGACATCTAACTCGAAAGGTAACTTTAAACCATTAGGTTTTGAAATATCTCTACGCGAAAAGTAACTTTAAACCTTTAGGTTTTGAAATATCTCTATCTTGAAAGATAGAGAGACCGTTTCCAAAGAGACCCCCGAAAAGTAACTTTAAACCATTAGGTTTTGAAATATTTTATGGCTGCAAGTTGGACCAATGCTAAACTTTTAGTTAATTAATTGTTCTTTTATATATTCTAAAGAGTTTAATGCATATAAAGAAGGGTTAATAAGGTTTTAAACTTTAACTCTACGAGTAAGATTACTTCGATTTCTTTTTAAATAATATATGTAGATGGATATATGTGTGTCATCGTTCTATCCGAGTATAGTTTATATCTTATCACGGCACGTACGTCGTCGTCACAACGCGCGGATTGTTTTGAAAATATTAATCGTGGGCCCAACCCTAACAATTCAAGCTGGCACCCACCTGAACCGCTGAACATGTTATTCAAAACCCATAATATGGGTGTGTTTTGGCCCAATGGGTCACACAATTCTTTTCTTGAACTATTAAAGCCTATTGGCTATTGTTCTCATTTTAACATTAGAAAGTTGAAAACGAATTTATCAATTTAAAGTGTTGGAGCTTGAGGTGTATCGAGCTCGGCTTGTTCAAAGATTTATTTTGAAGGTTGAACTAGATTGGGCTTAGCTTATTTTTATTAATTATTTATTTATTTTATTAATAAAATTTTAAAATGTATATTTATAATTACGTTTTTTTAGAAGTAATCACATTAAATAGTCATTGGGGTTTAGCCAGAGTATAGACTTGTTTCCTAAATTTTGGATTTTATTTTATGACTAGTTTGTTATGTATTTGTTTCAAATAGTGTTTAAACACCACACGTCCAATTAATGAAAGAAGTTACTTAATTAGTAGGTGATACATTTCACACACATTCTTATTCCTCAAAACTTTGAGTTAGTTGAGAGGTATGCTCGTCACCTTAACATTATTTTTGCGGGTTAGAGCTAGGGGTCCAGGGTGGAGCACATGAAATAAATAATCGAATCGTAACATTAAAAATCAACCGAAATAACCAAACCGATTAAAGAATGAAAGCCAAAGATTTTATGAGGGTTTTTATTACGTTCGGTTATGTTAAATGTGTGAATCCAAGGATCGCAATTCAGGAATTATCAGTATTAAAATAAATCAATTTAATGATCGCGGAATTATCACTAATTGACGTTTAATTGTTTATAATGATCAATGATGAACACAACCACAGAAACACAATAAACACGAAATCTATAATAATTCAAATGTATTTCATTAACTATAATGTAATGATTACAAACGAATAATGAATAACTATGAACAATCGAATTCTGTGAATCGAATGATGTTTGATGTTGATGTGACGGCTGCTAGGGTTGCACAATGAACTCTTGATCGCCGTAATATTGATTGATTGTGTTTACCGAGATGTGAAACCTAGGACTCACATTTATAGATGATTTGAGTCGGTTAAGGAAACACCGGATCTCTCGGGATTTGTTATTGATTGTGTTGACTTGTTAGACTTCTTGGAGTTGTAATCGCACAAGTATAATGTTCTTCCGCAGCAATCTTCTCATCCGCAGAACATTTGTTCTTCCGTAGATGACTTAGTCTTCCGTAGCAAAGTTGTTCTTCCGTAGGAAATTCTTCTTCCGTAGGAGTCTTCACTTCATGGTATTTGATCATCCGCAGGAACATGTACTTGGTCATTTGGTCTTGTAAGAAACATATCTACGGATTAACAAAGTTGTTCATCCGTAGATGTTTCCTACACTTGGTCAATTTCAGTAAATCCATCCAAGTATATTGTTTTTCCTGTCAAGTCACAAATCAACACACATACATATATGGGGTTAACCTATAGATTCAAATCACATATATATATATTTTGATTGTTACAAATGTTAATTACAAGACTTGATTTTCAAGTACTAAGCCTATACAAAATTGATCTAGCCCTATACAATCTAGACCTAACAATACTCCCCCTTAGGCTTAGCTTCTTGTAATCAGTCCTTCAAAACAGCAAGCTCCTTAACTCTTGCTATCATTTTATTGTAGAAGTAAGATACAGCAGTTTTCTGATCATCGTACTTGTACTTGATCTGAATCCTGCTGATCTTCTTCAATGTGTCATAGCTCAGGCCCAAAACATCTTCTTCCGTAGTGAGTGTTTCCACTACACTATCATTATGTACAATCTCTAATTCATCTTCTTCTGAGATTCTGAACTCAGACACTTCAGCTATGGTTGTCCCCTTCAGTAGCCCAGCCTCATGTTTCCTTCTCTTGTGTGCCTTGGCATGCAGTTTATCAATGACTTGTATCATGTGCACGTACAGGCAGAGATCATTTTAGGCTTTTTCATCTGTTAGCTTTGGGAAGAATTTGTCGTGAAGGTATGAAGTGTAGCTGGGATGCAACATCTTTAGCTCCATTGGATCAAAGATTCTTATTTTGTCTCCCTTCTTCCCTTCAACATTTCTCAGCAACACCATCTCTTTATTCTTTTCAACGTATCCCATTCTGAGATAGGACACGTGAATTGGTTTCCAGTGATGCATTTGATGGTGTGTGTGTTTCTGGTACATCCCACTCTCTTCAGCAGTTCATCATCTACAAGGGATGAGACTTCAGCTGTTTTTCTTTTCTGATTTTGTATCATTCTTTTGTGCTCCTTATCATTTCTCTTTGCTTGCATGAGCACATCATCAGTAAAACTGGTCTTCATACCATTTACAGCTGTAGAGAAGTCTCTCCCCCTGAGATGGATTGGGTAGTTGAACATGGGGATGCTCTGTAGATCTCTCATATCTTGCTCCGGAAGGCTGAGCATGTCTTCCACATCATGGAAGTATTGAATCCTTCCAGATGTCCTCTTGATTATTGCACAATCCCAGTCTGGATCATATTTCCAGGCCATAATCCTGTTGTCTTCCACAGAACTGGGAGTTGTGATATGATCATACAACTGTACGAGAGTTGATTTCTTCTCAGTGATTTCTCGCACAGTTGTTCCCAGAGGCCATACTTTTCCGGGGATCACCGCCCTTGGCTCTCTGATGAGTTTTTCCTTTTCCTTGTGCTGATCTTTTGATTCAACAGTTACTGGATCAGCAGCAAGTTTGCTTTGTTCTTTTGGATGTGGAGCAGTGGTTCTGAACTTAACTCCCGTTTCCAGTTCTACTTTCATCACATGCTCCATCATCCTCCGCAGTTCTCCAGTTGTTCTGCCCTTGAGCTCATGCGGTTTGTAATTGTGCCCCTGTAACCAGCAAGTCATATTATACTTGGTGAGTTTGGCTGTGTCATAGTGGCCCAGGTCTTTCCTTATTTTCTCCAATGATTGAAAAGTGGTAAAGGCTTCATAATCACAATTTGGGATTATGAACCTTGCAAATTCAAATTCTTTCAATGCATTGGCCATTTCTGTTCTGTTCATCCTCTCAACCATGTCATACGGAAACCCATGGTTGATGAGGGTCATAAACATGCTGGAGTCAGGCCTCTCTTCCAAGATATCAGCAGTTGTTAGAAGGTCATCGGCCTTTCCACCCTTATCAGCAGTGGGAGACTCCATCCTCGTTAATTCCTCCCACTCTTTATCACTTTCTTCTTCTTCTCCGGAGGATACCTTCACAGCAGAAACTTCTACTGAAGGTGTAGGATCAGGAGATGAAACTTTTGATTTCTTTGGGGAGCTTTCTTCTTCTGGTTTCTTTTGTGTGGCTCCAAAGTATTTTCTTTTTCGGGTGTAGGATATCAGTAGCTTAGTAGCTCTACCCGATTGTTTTTCTGGTTCAGCACTTGAATCCACTTTTGTTTTCAAATCAGAGAGTTTTCTTTTCAGGCTCTCTATCTCCAGATCCTTTTGCTTTATTAGCTCGGCCTTTTCATTTTGCTCTTGTTTTAAAGTTGTCTCCAGCTCCCGTTTTGTTTGAAACAATGCATCAATAATTTCATTGTTGCATTGTGCATCTTCTCTCAGCCTTTTTAAACTGGCATCCTTCTTTGTCAGTTCTTCATCCTTTTCTTGGATAACCCCGTACAGCTCCACAATTCTTTGTTTTCGCTTATTGGATTTAAGTACCAGCTTGTTGTACTTAGCAACCAAAAGCTTTTGCTCACAGGAATGTCACTGTCACTTAAGTCATCTTCATGGTAAGCAGTGACATCCTGAGCAGATTCTTGAACTTCCCCATGTTCATCAGCATGTTGTACATCTTCCAATGAAGGTATTAGCTCGGTATGAGCTGATGAAGGATGTTCTTCTGTGTGGGTTGGTGAGAAAGGAACAGTGCTGGCTTCAGATAACAATTCTGTCTCTCCTGAGTGTACGGAGTGTACAGACTCAGTTACCTCAATAGGTTCAGTTCCAGCACTTTCCGGAGATTGATGTTTGGGAGATTCTGGTGGTGGTTGTATGGGGAATTGGATTTGTTGTGGAGAGAATGGTTGAGTGTGATGAGATGATGATTGGGAGGATGATGAAGATATTGGTACTGGAGATTGATGGTGGTGAATTGGGGAAATTGGTTGGGTGTTAAGGCTTGATGGTGATTGTGGTTGTTGAGTGGGTGATTGGCTGGATGATGCATGTTGTAGTGGTGGTGTTTGGAGTGGTGATGTTTGGAGTGGTGATTGTGTTGGTGTTGTGGTGTTTGGTGTGGAGAGTGAGAAGATTGTGCAGAATCAGCAGATGATTCTGCTTCATCTGCCCATGCCAACTCTTGTGGCATGTCAGCTTGCGGATCTACAACATGAGCGAACATTGGCATATCCGGTCCTTCATACTTTCCACTAAGTTTGTTCAGCACTGATTTGCTCAGGTGTGCTTGAACAAACGCATCGCCAACTCTATTCAACCCCGGAAGTTCTGAGTTGATTATCAGTTGTAGGAATCTTGGGAACATATACATCTTGTCATTCTTCTGCAATTTGACTTGTTCACTCATGCAGTTGAAGATGTATTTGGCATAGTTGTAAGTTCTCCCCTCGAACACTCCAATAATTCCGGATGATATATGCCGTGAGAATCTATCTAGTCCCGATTTCCTGTTCGACATGCATTTCAGGTAGGTGTGACACAGGAATCTGTATGGTTTGCACAACCTACCCTTCTTGATTTCACCTTTCTCGTAATCACCATCGTACCCCATGAGATTGAATACCTTTTCTATGTATTCATTTTCGAATACATCGGGGTGCCCTATTTCTCTATCTCCCAGTTCCAGACATCTTCGTATGGTGCTTTCAGTGATTCGAAGACGCCGGTTCAGAATCTCAGCCACTATTACCTCCTCATCGTTTTGTTCTTCCACTCGCGCTGAATTCCAGAATCCGATTATGTGCGACTGATGGATCACAGGCTCAGCCGTCAAGGCGTAGAAGAGCCTGGATCGTCGGAGATATCTGATGATATCTCGACATCCTTCCGCTGCTGGATCATCAGCGTTCAAGAATGCGCACACATTATGCTCCTTAGCAAATCTATTTGCCATCTGCAAAGAAAATCAAGTTAGAAACCACGCAGTTGAATCGTTTGAATGACAATAATCGATTAACCAGTTCCGTATTGATGTTTACGACATGATTTACCTTTGCAGTATCAGTAATCGGTTACTGGATAATGTTGATTTTTTTGAAATTTTGAAAAAGAGGGAAAATGGGAGAATTTCTAGGTTAATCTGAAAAAGTGCTCTGTAAAAGTTATAAATGAATTTCAGGTCAGAAACCTTATTTATAGTCGAACATAATTAACATCTTTTATTAATTATGTTGGGCTCACATTATGTTGGGCCCACTTTCATTTATTCCTATGTTGTGCCCACTTTCATTTATTCCTTTCCCTATTCCAAGTGTTTAGTGTGCATTATTTCTTCCGCAGAACATCTGCGGGACCTTGACATCTGCGGATGTCAACATCTGCGGAACCTTAACTTCTGCGGATGTCAACATCTGCGGAACTTTACATTGGATGTAAGTTCAAATAATGCATTTGTTTTGTTTTACTTGTTTTGCTGCTGAATCAGAGATCACATAATACTTCTACGGATGAGCGGTATTACTGAAACTTCTGCGGAACTTAAAGTTTTGAGAACTTTAAATGTATGATATCTACATAGTAGAATCAAATGTTGATGTTGGACATTGTTGACTTTATTTACATGGCAATTAAGTACAGGGAAGCAAGTTTCCTGTATCCTGTATTCAAGTTAGTGCTCAAGTTCCAATTCCTTCAAAATAATTCAGATCAATTATCAGCTTTTATTGTTTGTTTTTCATGCATGAACTACTCCCCCTAAATTTGTGATTAATGTGAAACTGTTGCATTCATCATAAATTTAAGTTGTGAACAGGCATGACAGGCTTATGACATTCTAAATGAGAGAAATTCTGTTGAAATAACAATTAAGCATCTGTGAAACAGGTACATGCATGCATATATACATAGAGGGATCATACTATAAATTGGCTTCTGCTGATGTTGTTAGTTGATTCAACACATATCTGATTGCAAGTATATAAATCCACTTAAATTCAAACATGAGTGTTGTATCAACTAGGCATGCAATTTATCATGTTGTGAAGTTTGTTAATCAGTAGCAATCATGAGTCCCACATTCAATTATCGTTAGAGTATGTCTTCCGTAGATGAGGCAAATCACTACATTCCACACTTAATGACTATGTACATTAAGTTATAAGTTCTATCTTGAGACAATGTTCAGTCTCATAAATGCTTTGATGTGATAGCTCTTGAGCTTGATGTTCAATGGATCACAAGTGATTCCTTTTTAGAGCTGAAATATGATCTTCATAGTCACCAGGTCTTTACTTTCGTAAAACAGAGGTGAACTTTAACCCAGGTCTTTGTTGACACAAAACAGAGGGAGAATGAAGATCACACTTATTAATCACATTCCCAGGTCTTTGTTCACACAAAACAGAGGGAATATGACTTTGCAAAGATAGAATATTATAAAGTATTTTACATAGTGTGCTTGTGTAAGTGATTTGATCACAGCAGAAGAGAACATACCTTCTTGATTCTCAAATGGAATCCTCACAGACAGTTACCTCATGTTTTTAGTTTGGCATGCTCTTAGCTTTGATTCCACTCAAGTTGAACCTACTCACATATCAGTATGATATAAGTCAGATTGAGTGTTTGTTTAATAGCCAAGTATAGTCTACTATCATTTCCCAAATATAATGCATGTATAGATGTTCTAACAGACACTTAAGTTATCCTCAACGATTACTCTTCACAAAGTCAATCATATGCTTTTGTTGATTTATTCTAAGTTAATCATCCCTAAAGATTCTATCAGAAAATTGAATCTAACAGAATCAAATGCTTTAGTAAACAAATCAGCAAGCTGATTGGTTGTGTCTACTTTGACTAACTTGATTAGACCCTTTTCAGAGCAATCTCTCAGAAAATGGTATCTGATTTCTATATGTTTTGTTTTACTATGTTGAACTGGGTTAGCAGTTATAAACATAGCAGCTGAATTATCAATATGAATTGGTGTATGAAGGAAATTGTAACCATAATCAAGTAATTGGTTTTGCAACCAAAGTACTTGAGAGCAACCTGCTGAAGCAGCTATGTACTCTGCTTCAGCCGTGGATACAGATACATTTGTTTGCTTCTTGCACTGCCATGAAACAAGTCTTGGTCCTAAAAATTGACATCCACCAGTTGTGGATTTTCTGTTGTTGTTGCACCCTCCATAGTCACTGTCTAAGTATGAGTAGAGGCTAAAGTCTCCATCTTTGGGATACCAAAGTCCCAATGCAGGTTTGCCTTTCAGATATCTGAAAATTCTCTTTACAGCATTCAAATGTGACTCCTTTGGGTCTGATTGATACCTGGCACAAACACAAACAGCAAATATTATGTCAGGTCTACTGGCAATTAGATACATTAAAGAACCGATCATAGATCTGTACAATCTTTGATCTACGGATTTGCCAGCAGGGTCAGGCACAATCTTGTCTGTTGTTGATGCTGGTGTCTTGCAGGAAGTGGAATCAGCAAGATTGTACTTCTTCAAAATTTGATGAATGTACTTCTCTTGATTAATGAAAATGCCATCTGGTTTCTGATGAACTTGTAAGCCAAGGAAGAAAGTCAATTCTCCCATGGAGCTCATCTGAAATTCAGATTTCATTAAGTCTTCAAAGCTTTGACACAGCTTCTTGTTGGTTGATCCAAATATGATGTCATCAACATATATTTGAACTACCAAAAGATCTTCATGTTCATGTTTGAGGAAGAGTGTCTGATCAATTGTTCCTCTTTTGTATCCATTCTTCAGCAGGAATGATGATAGTGTGTCATACCACTTTCTGGGTGCTTGATGAAGACCATACAAAGCTTTATCAAGCTTGTATACTCTATGTGGATAATCAGGGTCTTCAAAACCAGGGGGTTGAGCCACATAGACTTCTTCATCAATTTTCCCATAAAGAAAAGCACACTTCACATCCATCTGATAGACTGTGAACCTCTTGAATGCTGCATAAGCGAGGAAGACTCGTATAGCTTCAATCCTTGCAACGGGTGCAAAGACTTCATCATAGTCTATGCCCTCTTCCTGAGTATATCCTTGAGCAATAAGTCTTGCCTTGTTTCTCACTATGATACCTCTGTCATCCAGCTTGTTCTTGAAAAGCCATCTTGTGCCAATTGGATGTTGACCCGTAGGCAGATCTACAAGAGTCCACACTTTCTGCTTTCTGAATTGTTGTAGCTCTTCTTGCATAGCCTCAATCCAGCTGTTGTCTTTTAGTGCAGCTGTAATGTTTGCAGGAACTGTTTGGGACAAAAAGCAGGTGAACAAACAAATGTTTGCCACACCTCCTTTGCTCCTTGTGGTTCTAGCATGCAAGTCCCCAATGATATTGTCTGTTGGATGAGACTTGTGTACTCTGCTTGTTGAGACAGCATCAACTTGAACTGTGGAGTCTAAGTTAGTGAAACCCATCGAAGCAGATGATGTCAGCTGAGAAGTTGAGTCAATGAAATAATCAAAAGGCTCATGGTCGTTCGGATCAGCTTGTGTTTGATCGGCTGCTTTGTCTTTTTCCGCAGGAAGTTCTACGGAAGCAGCATTTTGTTCTTCCGCAGGAGGTTCTACGGAAGCAGTATTTTGTTCTTCCGTATGAGGAACTGCAGCATCGACGGAGGCATTTTGTACTTCTGTAGGAGGTACATCACCATCCACAGATGAACAATGTTGGTCAGCTGGCAATGGTGGTTGAATGAATACCTCCTCTCCATCTCTAGCATCAGTAGTTGCACCAGTATTTATATCTACGGATGTGGGAACATCTGCTGATGAATTTACATGTGCTGGGGATGAAGAGTTTACTTCTCCAGAAGTAGCTTCATGCTGCTGAATTGATCTCTGCTGTGGTTCAGGTGACACTTGTGCTCTTGGTGGGTCAGCTGTTAAAGGCACTTCATTCACACTTGGGGGCACAAAGGGATAACATGTATCCGCAGCACCTGCATTGATCAAATAACCAGTGTTAAATGATTCAGTTAATGCATCTATATCAAATAACCAAGATGATCCTTTTACATTGTAGTAAACATGGATTCATCAAAAGAAACATTGGGAGTCTCTTCAACTATGTTATGTTCTGGAATGTACACCCTATATGATTTAGAAGTGGATGAATATCCAACAAAGAAACCATCATAGGCTTTTTCAGAAAATTTTCCCAATTGTTCTTTAGTATTTAAAACAGACACATGACACCCAAAAGCTCTAAGATATCCTATAAAAGGTTTTCTTTTAAATAAGAGTTCGTAAGGTGTTTTATTATGTTCTTTGACTATCAAAGTTCTGTTTTGAACGTTGCAAGCTGTATTCACAGCTTCTGCCCAGAATGTAATGGGCAGCTGAGAATCAGCTAGCATTGTTCTGGCTGCTTCTATCAGTGTTCTATTTCTCCTTTCAGCCACTCCATTTTGTTGAGTTCTTGGGGCACTGAATTGTCTAGCTATTCCTTTAGTCCTGCAAAAAGAATCCAAATCAGCATTAACAAATTCAGTTCCATTGTCACTCCTAAAAATTTTAACTTTTAAATCAAGTTGATTCTCAATCTTGATCACAAAGTCCATTAATGTTTCAGATGTTTCATTTTTATGTTTTAAGAAAAAGACCCATGTAAATCTAGTGAAATCATCAACTATCACCAAACAATATTGCCTTTTTCCAATGCTCAGCACATTGGTTGGACCAAAGAGATCCATGTGAAACAATTTGAGTGGTGTAGTTAGTGTTGATTGTTTTGGATTTATGAGACACTCTGTGTTGTTTTCCTTTATAACATGAAGAACAGTGATTAGAACAATGAAATTCTTTGTTTGGTAATCCAATGACTAAGTCATTTTTCACCAATTTATTCATGTTCTTCATGTTGGAATGGACAAGCCTTCTATGCCACAATTGAGATTCATCTTCCGAAGATTTGGACAACAGGCATGTCTCATGATTTGTGAGTGTTGTGTTGTTCATATCCAATATATATGTGTTGCCTTTTCTTGATGCTTTAAGAAGTATCCAGTCTGCTGGAACTGTAAACCCTGGCTTAAGAATGTAACAGTTAGTGTTATCAAAGAGTGTTAAATAATTTTGATCACAAATTTGGGAAACACTAAGTAAATTATACTGCAAATTTTCACAGTAATTTACTTTTTCAAATGTTAACACACCGTTAGTTACCATTCCCTCACCAACAATTTTACCTCCCTTCTTATCCCCACCAAATGCCACATAAGAGGCATGTTTATGTTTGAAGTCATGGAGAAGTGCACAGTTGCCTGTCATATGTCTGGAACAACCACTGTCAACATACCACTTGTTGTCAGCTCTCCATGATTGTTCCTGCACACAAAAAGAAATTAGTTAGTCTTGACAACCCAAGGCTTAATTGTCTTGGATTTGCCAGATGTGTCAACTATAGTTACTCCTTCATGAATTAATCTTGAAGTTTCATTATTAGTTGTTTCTTTTTGATGTGATGGTTGTGAGGATGATTCTGTTGAAGATGATTCAGGTTTCTGAGTATCTTCAAGCTTATTCGAGTCATTCTTCAACTTTGCTTGTTTTGGTTGGTATTTTAACTTTGAAGAGAGTCCTGTAGACTTGAAAGTTTCTTCATCTTTCTGCTTTGATTGAGACACAGGAGTTCCTTTAGCAAAGTTATCAAAGAAACCATCTGCTGCTTCACTTTGTTTATCTGTCAAATCCACCTTTTTGTGAGGTGTCTTAGACTGTATTGGTGTTTTCTTTTTCAAAGTCTTTTCCGCAGCAGAGGGTCTTTTCTTTGACTTTTGTTGTTAGCTCTGAATCTTTGTCTCTTTTTCACTTTCTGAGGCTTGAGAATCTGATTCAGATGATGTATCTTGTGACTTCTTTTTGCTCTTTTTCTTGTTCTTCTTATTAAAATAACATTCCTAAGTGGAATGGTTATTTTTGTCACAAATGGCACAGTGTTTGTTGAAGAAACAATCATCAGTCATGTGATTGTTCATATTGCAAATGGAACAATAGCTGCTGAAATAGCATTCATCAGTATTGTGATTCTTCATATCACACCATTTGCAATATTTTTCTGAATTTTCGTCAGATTCATCCTTCTTTTTGTTGTTCTTTTTCTCATTCGCTGAAGCTTCAGTTGATTTCTTCTTGTTTTTGTTTGGAGCATCATCAGCTGTTACTTGTTTGCCTTTGGCCGCCATTTGTTGCTTCATATTTTCCTTTTTCTTTGCATGTGTGTGAGGCTCTCTTGTTACCTTGTCCGCTGGATCAGCTTCTCTTTTCCTTTGCTTTTCTGCGGATTCAGTGGTTTTTGTCTTCCGCAGATGATTTACGGACTTGGCAGATTTTGCTTTCCGCAGATGTTCTACGGAATCCTCATTCGTTTTCCGCAGGTGTTCTACGGATTCTTCAGTTGATGCTTTCTGAGGATTCTTGTTTGATTGTTTCTTACCTTTATCAGGAGATGACAAAGGTACCTTTGTGCTTGATCCGCAGCTATCAGTCTTGTGAAGATGCAGTTCTTGTAATCCTTCATTAAGTTCAGCAATCCTCTTGCAAATGGTCTTCAGCATATTCCGTTGCTTTGGCGGGTATTGCAACTTTGATTCTTCAAGGACTCGCGGAAGACCAGTTTCAACTTGAACATTCTTACCAATGTTCAGTTGATCAGTATCATGTTCATCAGAATCATCCAGGTCATCATAGTTATCTAAATCTGATTCATTATATTTAGTTGATTCTGATTCAGTAGATTCAGTTTCACTCATCTCAGATTTATTGTTGTTTGTTTGACTATCTTTGATGTCAACTTTGGTGCTTTGCACAAAATGATTTGACAAATTGTTAGTCATTGTATCAGGTAAAGGTGTGTAGTTATCATTAACAGGTGGTGCAACAGCATTATAACCCAACCCGTACCTGTTCTTTGATTCAATATGAGAATTTAGCAACTTCTCATATTGCTGAGATGATAGTTGAAACTTCTGAAGTTTCACTTCAGTGGATGCATGATCAGCCATGGATTTTGTTAAGGAAGTGGTCAGATGCTCAACTTGGGCTTTTAGGTTGTAGTTTTCAGAAACATATTTTTCTAAATCCTTTTGTAAAGAGTTTATTTTGATTTGATATATCTTTTGTTCTCTTAAGTGTGATTCATTTAAAAACATAGTTTCTTTTATTTTATCAGCCAATTGTTGAGCATGTACTCTATATCTCTCAACTTCCTCAACACATGTTGATGAACATAACCTGTCTTTTACCTCTCTGGCCATAGGAGGGACTTTGTTTTCCATATGTGCCATCAGTGCTTGATTCTCCTCTATCACTTCCTTTTCATACAGGCTCCAGTCACATGTTCCATCCTGAAGTATGATCAGACCTGTCTCCTTAGAGTTGCTTGGTCCTGCTGATGTATTTGTGGCTGGTGGGGATGTGAGCTGAGGTTGTCTATGTAAAGATCTTTGAGAGGTTGGATGCTGATTCTGATAGTGTTGTTGCTGCTGATGTTGTTGCTGCTGCTGTTGATGCTGTGGAGTTGATTGTTGGTTGCATTCTCTAGAAAAGTGACCATAGAGATTGCACTTGTAACATCTGACTTTAGACTTATCAACTCCAATCTTCGATGTTTTGTTTGCTGCTGCCAGATTTTTATTTCGTCGAAGATATTGCTTGGCTCTGTAAGCAATCATCGCCATCTGCCATTGTAGATCCATCTCTTCTACAACATCAGGAGGGAGTTCCTCCAAATCTTGTTGGTAGATGTTTGCTGCTGTAAGGGAACTTCCAAGATATGCTTGAAAGCTAGAACTAAAAGCTGCAAAGGCTGCTTTTTGTTCTTCAGAATCCAATATTACAGTTATTGGTTCTGAATTTGCTGTTGATGATGGCTCTCTTTTCTCTGTAGATTTAGCCTTTTCCTTTTGATTTTTACTCTGAGATGACTTTTTAGTGGGTTTGGAGGCATAAAAACTTACTTCCTCCTCTTCATCACTCAAAGCACAAGAGTTATCATCTTCATTATTAGAAATAAATGCACTTCCAGCATTCTTTGTTTCCTTGAAGTGATAAGGTGAGGCATGAGTTCTCACACTCTTGTTTCTTGATTGTTCATCCAGTTCAAGTGCTTCTACTTTAGCAACCAATGTATCTAGACCAGTTGTCTTGAGATCAATGGTGTTCTTGAACATGGAGACAGTTTGCTTCCAACTTTCAGGCAAAGTATGGAGCATCTTCTTGTTAAGTTCCTCAGTTGTATATTTCAACTCCAAGATGTTCATCTCCGTAACAAGTTGCATAAATCTATGGAGTTGCTGAGGAATTGACTCACCCTCAATATGATGAAAAGTTTCATATTGTGATCTAAGGGTGTCTTTCCTTATGCTTCTGATCTCATCACTCCCTTCACAGAGAGTGTGAAGTATCTTCCACAGGGAATTGGCTGTTTTATAGTTCTCGCACCTGATCAAGATTTCTTCAGGTAAAGCCATACTAAGCAAGCTGTATGCTTTAATATCGACTTTGACCTTCTTTACATCATCAGGTGGCAAGTCCTTAGTGCTGATTGGCTGATTTTTGTCATTATAATCCGGCCCAAGAGTGGGTGGAATATAAGGACCTTGTGTGATGGACTCCCACAAGTCAGAATCTGTGTAGTTCACATGATTCCTGAACTTGATCTTCCAGGATTTAAAATCAGCTTTTGTTTCTAACTTTGGTGGTTGATAAGATCCTCCTCCAAAATTACTCATGTTTAATTCAAACGAATCAATAAAACTCAAAAGCGAAAATTGACAGATCTATCAAAGACCCAGATCTAGTATTCAATTGATTTGAATATAGATCTAAATCAAACAAGCAATGAGAGAGTGCTTGCTGAAAAATCAGTCGTTGATTTAATTGTTTGAGAATCAATTAAACAATTTTAATACTGATAGATCAATTGATCTAAATCAATGAGCACCAATGGCTCTGATACCACCTGTGAATCCAAGGATCGCAATTCAGGAATTATCAGTATTAAAATAAATCAATTTAATGATCGCGGAATTATCACTAATTGACGTTTAATTGTTTATAATGATCAATGATGAACACAACCACAGAAACACAATAAACACGAAATCTATAATAATTCAAATGTATTTCATTAACTATAATGTAATGATTACAAACGAATAATGAATAACTATGAACAATCGAATTCTGTGAATCGAATGATGTTTGATGTTGATGTGACGGCTGCTAGGGTTGCACAATGAACTCTTGATCGCCGTAATATTGATTGATTGTGTTCACCGAGATGTGAAACCTAGGACTCATATTTATAGATGATTTGAGTCGGTTAAGGAAACACCGGATCTCTCGGGATTTGTTATTGATTGTGTTGACTTGTTAGACTTCTTGGAGTTGTAATCGCACAAGTATAATGTTCTTCCGCAGCAATCTTCTCATCCGCAGAAAATTTGTTCTTCCGTAGATGACTTAGTCTTCCGTAGCAAAGTTGTTCTTCCGTAGGAAATTCTTCTTCCGTAGGAGTCTTCACTTCATGGTATTTGATCATCCGCAGGAACATGTACTTGGTCATTTGGTCTTGTAAGAAACATATCTACGGATTAACAAAGTTGTTCATCCGTAGATGTTTCCTACACTTGGTCAATTTCAGTAAATCCATCCAAGTATATTGTTTTTCCTGTCAAGTCACAAATCAACACACATACATATATGGGGTTAACCTATAGATTCAAATCACATATATATATATTGATTGTTACAAATGTTAATTACAAGACTTGATTTTCAAGTACTAAGCCTATACAAAATTGATCTAGCCCTATACAATCTAGACCTAACAAAATGTATATAGAATAAACCTTACCATAATTAAACCAACCTTTAATTTTATTTATTTTTATAAATAAAATATTATACATCAAAAGGTTTGAATGTAGTTTTTCTTACAAATACTGCCTGCTTGTACTTTATAAATAAATAGTATGATATTTTGTTTGGAACTAATATTATTAAATTTATTAATTAAATTGAGATTCAATTAACACATACGTACCTAGAACCAACGATGATCCGACCCATATCTCTCAGTAATTAAAGGAAAGTTTAAAACCTAAAAATAATTTGTATGCTCGAGTTGAGTCAACACGAAGTTCAAATCCCCTTGATGGGTTAGTTTTGAATCTTTTTAAACTTTTTGTTTGCACAATGCTATCAAGATTTTGTTAATTTATTTCTTTTTAAGATTATTCGGCGTGCATTTGATATTCCACTTCATGTTCCCTATCATATTAGCATCACATCAAGCTTCATTTCCCACTCACTATCACGTTAACATCACATGTATCATACTTTACTCCATCATTTATTAAATTTTGTTATTATTTAATGACATGAGCGCTCAAACTTTTAACGTCATGTGTGCATGTGAGTCGTGACCTCTAACATACTAGTACCTCACTATTGTAGACCATGTTAGTGCATCCTGATGTTCCACACGTGAAGATAATACCACATCGTGATCCACAATAACCATAAGATACAGTCTAGGGTTATTGACCAATGTTCTCAGAACCGGATCGGACGTCGAACCGGACGGCTTACTGGTTTGGTGGTCGGACCGGTCGGACCGGTCGGACCGGATGGACCGGATTTAACTATATTTTAATTATATTTATATATGTAATTAAATATAAGTAATTTATATATGATTTATACATATATTTATAGTTATATATAAAACTTAACTATATTTGTATATACAAAGTACTAATTTATGGTTTAACACCCCGTTTTTACCCACTAAAATCAAAAAAAAAAAAAAAAAAAAAAAAAAAAATCAAAATCCGGTCGGACCCGAACCGGTCGGCCGGTCCAACCGCCGACTCGGTTCGAACCGGCCGGTTCAAAGCTCCAAAAACGAACCTATATCGACCGGACCGGACAGGCCTCCGATTCCCGGTTCGACCGGTCGGACCGGCCGGTCCGATCCGGTCCTAACAACATTGTTATTGACAACCGTTTCCCTTTTTTTCTCGTGTGACGTATCAGTGCCACATTAGCTTTTCTTTATCGGTTTTTCTAGTTTTTTTATTTTTTATTTTTAATATTTTTATTTTTTACATTTGAGATGGTGTCATCTAGAGGTGGCAAAAGAGATCCAAAGATGTGATTTTAGGTTATAATGGGTGTTTTAAAAATAAAGATGGGTTAGAATGGATTAAATAAAAACACAAGTGGGTCAAGATGGGTTAAAAGTCTTTTTGGAAAAAAGAAACATAGGTCAAGATGGGTTTTCAAAATTATATCTAGAAGTCTAAGTCAATTTTTCTTTCACTCAAATTGACCGCCTCCGTCGCACAAGGCACCACCGCACCACCACCACCACACCACCGCATCACCGCATCACCATCGGTCCACCACACCACCACCGCATCACCACCAGTCCATCGCACCACCAACACACATACAAACTTCCACCTCTGTCGAGTTTCATCGCGCATCACCACCGGTCCGCCGCGTCGCCACGGGTCCGCCGCGTCGCCACGGGTCCGCCGCGTCGCCACGGGTCCGCCGCGTCGCCACGGGTCCGCCGCGTCGCCACGGGTCCGCCGCGTCGCCACGGGTCCGCCGCGTCGCCACGGGTCCGACGCGTCGCCACGGGTCCGACGCGTCGCCACGGGTCCGACGCGTCGCCACGGGTCCGACGCGTCGCCACGGGTCCGACGCGTCGCCACGGGTCCGCCGTCGCCACGGTTCCGCCGCATCGTCACAGGTTCGTATATGCATCTATCTATATGTGTTGTTGGATTGTAAAATACTAGTAAAATAGTATTGACTTTTTTAAAAATGATCCATCCTGATCCGAACCCATCCTGATCCAAACCCATATTGACCCAAACCCATCCTGACCTTTTTTTCTAAATGACCCATCCTAACCCAAACCCATCCTGACCCAAATCCATCCTAACCTAACAACCAACCCAATCCAACCCACCCATTTTGCCACCTCTAGTGTCATCCCATGTTCCCTTAAAAAAAAAGGTTCCAAAGGTGGGTGGTGGTAAGCATCGGTGGATCGCTATAAAAAGTCACTAGCTAGACAGAGGCACAAAAAAAAAACCCGGGATTAAAGCGCGTGATGTTCCCATCTAGCTTGGGGATTTCTCCAAGAATTCTCAGTTTCACTCCGTGTAGCTTAAAAGACTTTCCATTTGAGTCCCATTACTCTCAGATTGGACGTAGTGGACAACTTGGGGACGTCAAACATGATAACACGGAAACAAATAGGTGTCAAACAATATTATAAGATAGTTAAAAGGTGTCACAAACCTATAGGGCTCAACGAGCATCCAAAAAAACCTTTCTTATATTATTGCATCAATATGGGTTTTAAACACCAGTTAACCATTATATTTGATTTATACGACAAATTAATAAAATGATTTTTTGTCTACATGATACAAAAAAATATTTTAACCAAACAATCACTACACATGATTTAAAAAAAAATATTTTCAAAATTATAAAAATATACCAATGATCTCTTGGTCTAGTGTTTTAGGGGGGAGACCTTACATCTCTTCGAATTCTAAGTTCAAACATTAGGATTAACTAATTAGTACTAATATAATTTTATTAACTTTTAATCACTAACTACTAGTTATGTAGGAGTCAGTCGCGGAGATTAAACATTCCCGTAGTAGGGACGGGGGAGAAATTAATTTTTTTAAGGGGGGCGAACTCGATATTTATATAAAAATTCACTATCGGATAAAAAATTTACATTATCAGACTAAAATTTAGCACTACCGACGAAAATTCTCGACTTGACACATGTCACAATCCGAGCCCTCAAGGCCCCAACTTTTTGACGATCAGATTTCACGTACCCTTTAACTGTATTTTAAACCCACCACACTACCCTTTACCGCTATCTCAACACAAACACCATTCACACTCACACACACACACCCTCAAATCTCAATCATCACCCCCTTTGAATCTCCGATCACCGGATTCCACCGTCATCACCAGATCTGCAACAATCTCGATCACCGACAATGGCGATCTCCGTACAAAACCTCCTAAAAGAACGCAAGTATCCCTTCATCGCATCTCTCTTCCTCCTACTCACCTTCGTCGCCTTCTGCATCATAACCACCAACACCTCCCAACCACCGCCACCGATCTACCACCTCCGTCAACCGCCGGATGTTAACCACACTCCATCTCCGCCGTCGCCGCCGTCGCCGCCGACGCTGGTGAAGGTAGCAATCGGAAACGTAACTGATTTTGCTGCAGATCGTGATGTGGACGATGACGGTGGTGGTGGTGGTGGTGGTGGTGAGGGTTTGGGGGTGAAATTTGAGGTTTGTGCGGGGCCTTTGGCGGTGGATTACATACCGTGTTTGGATAACACGAAGGCAATAAAGGCGTTGAGAACGAGGAGGCATATGGAGCATAGAGAGCGGCATTGCCCAAAACCTAACCCTCGGTGTTTGATTCCGCTGCCTGAGGGATACAAGGTGCCCGTTCGTTGGCCGAAGAGTAGGGATATGGTGAGATTGCTGCTTTGGTAAGGTTTATTTCTGTTTACTTGTGAATTTTGCTTGAGATGTTGTTTGTTAAGTTATCCGATTTGAGTTATTCAGCTAGGGTTGTTGTGATTGAATTACGATATGGAGATCTGTTTAGGTTAGTTTTAGATGAAATAAATGGTACTGCAGGCACTCAGTTTTTTGCAGATGTGTGTGTGGACTTGATTTATTATTGTCATAGAAATAAGAGTCCTGTGAAGTTTTTTTATTAGCATAGAAACAAGAAGCCTGCACGAGCAGGTTATCTTAATTTAAGCTATTAAATTGGAGTTAGGTTCATAAATTCTTACTTTATGTTGGAATATGCAATCTTTGGTTTTATTTTTATCTCACTACACATTGGAAGACTATAATGTACTGTTTTAAGAACCAAATGGCATGTGGTCTAGAAAATATGTATCTTCTCAAGTGGGTGAGAGTTAAAGTCTTATGATGGACAAAGGTACGATTAGAGGGTTTGAGAGTTGGCTGTTAAAAAAAATACTATCTTAAGAGCAGTTGCCTACTTTGGTTTGTGGACTAAAATTTGGCCTACTATTCACGCATTTCACAATGGTGTAAATCATCTTCATGATCCTATTTCATTTTTATATGTGTCATATGGAAGCTGGGATACATTTTGTTATTTCTGTTTTAACATATGTAAAGTTTCTGTTTGTTCTGCTAAGCTTGTTCATTTGTTGGGTAAATTTTCTCCAGGATATTGTTTTGTTATCTGTTTTGTATATGTATTGATTTAAAAGGTCGACATTTGATTTACAGATATGGTTTGACAATGTCCCTCACCTTAAGCTTGTCGAATACAAGAAGGAACAAAACTGGGTGAAAAGATCTGGTGATTATCTACTTTTCCCTGGAGGAGGTACTCAATTTAAGGAGGGAGTTACTCATTACATCCAATACATAGAAAAGGTAACTTTATCACAATCAAGTTACCTTATTTCTTTTGGGGTTTATCAATAGTAATACCAGTTAATTGCTACACTTGGTGATTATATTTCCTGTACTCTTCTAGAATCTACCAAAAATTGGTTGGGGAAAGCGTACAAGGGTGATTCTTGATGTTGGTTGTGGCGTTGCTAGCTTTGGTGGGTATTTGATGGACAAAGATGTCATAACAATGTCATTTGCTCCAAAAGATGAACATGAAGCTCAAATACAGTTTGCTCTGGAAAGAGGAATTCCCGCCACTCTCTCAGTAATCGGAACACAAAGATTGACGTTTCCCGATAACGCTTTTGATTTGATTCACTGTGCACGATGCAGGGTGCACTGGGATGGAGATGGTACTGACTTTAATGTTTTATCAGACTTTTTTTTTTCTTTGTTATAAATTCTGGACTGTTGTGATCTTCATGATTGATTTTCAGGTGGAAAGCCATTGTTGGAGTTAAACAGGATTTTAAGGCCTGGCGGAGTTTTTATCTGGTCTGCTACGCCAGTCTATCGTGATGATGAAAGAGAAAAAAGTCTGGGAATGTATAGTGCAACTCTAAATTAGTTTTTTTTCTTCCTGTAGTTGAATGACACCAAATTGATATGAACTGTTTGACCCATTTACTTCTGAATGGGTCTAGTCGGGTGGTGTTCCTCTTCAAACGGGTCAAATGTAAAATAATCTGAAAAGGGAACATCTGTTGAAAATTTCTAGTGTTTTTTTTGTTCATTTAACCTCCTAAACAAGTTTATTCAAGAATTTAGATTATTATAAAAATAATTTAAAAACAAAACTTGACAAAAAGTGTTAGCGAGCGAATCAACCCAACCAGCCCATCCTGTTTCAACAGTCAAAAAGATTTGTTTCAACCTGAACCCATGTTGACCCATTACACATCTCGACTGTGAGCCGCCCATTTTGCCAGCTCTAGTTAAAGTCTGATTTCCTTTTATCCTAAAATCATAATTGAAGTTCTCTCTTTTTCTTGCAGCCATGGTAGCTCTCACTAAATCTATTTGCTGGAAGGTAGTGGCTAAAAGTTTTGATTCATCTGGAATAGGGCTGGTTATATATGAGAAGCCTCGTACTTCTTCCTGCTATGAATCGCGTAAAATTAACAATCCACCAATATGTGATGAAAATATCCGGCCCAAAACTTCATGGTAGATGAAAACATATTTGACTATATCAGTTCGTCGTCGATGATAATCTTTATCATAATTATCTTTATTTCGTACAGGTATACACCCCTCGATGGTTGTGTTTCCAAAATTCCAGTAACAAATAAATGGCCTACACCTTGGCCCCAAAGGCTCAAAAGTAAACCTTTAAGTTTATCATCTGATCCAGATGCTGAAAGGATCTTTCATGAGGATACTAGACGCTGGTCTGAACTTGTTACAAATGTCTACATAGGAGGCCTTGGTATAAACTGGTCGGGTGTGAGGAACGTAATGGATATGAATGCTGGTTATGGCGGGTTAGTTATTTGTACTTGTTTACAGTTTTTAGTTGACTATTTTTTTTGTAATGGGTCAAAGCGGATCATTTTATTAGTTGAAACAGTTGTGATTGTGTTCATCCGGAAAATACCTGTTTGTTTAAATAACTAAGTCTAACTATAATCTTAAACACAATATTATAGTAATAATAATCTAAATCTTTGAATACAACAATTTAGGCGGTTTCATGCACTATAACTAGACTTAGGGCGACTTTCAACCCGCTTGACCTATTGAGATTAAAGAAAACCACAAATCAGCCAGTGCATAAGTAAATCAGTAAAAAATGCCACCACTAGGTTCCTCTATTTGTGATGTCTAAAATGATTTAACTTGTAATCAGGTTTGCTGCTGCTTTGACTGATCTACCCTTATGGGTGATGAATGTTGTTCCCGTTAATGGACCGGATACTTTGCCTGTAGTATTTGACAGAGGGCTGATTGGTATATACCATGACTGGTGTGAATCACTTAATACTTATCCTAGAACTTACGATCTTCTGCATTCCAACTTCCTTTTTGGCAACCTAACCCAAAGGTATAGTCCCCACCCACCCTTATATCTTTCTAAATATCCTAATCTTTATTATAGTTTTACCACTACTCAATGAATTTATACGGGCCTGAACAACATCAAAGAAAGGGTTTGTTATGTTTTGTTGTGTCGTAACTTCTGAACTTACATTATGTAACACCCTATGCTAATCCCACATTGGCCATAGGCAAGAGGGATGTCCGGTTATATAAAAACGTGCCCCGTCTCACATTATTGGAAAACAAATTCCTCTTGAATTTTCTTCTTCTAAAAATAACTAAATATGTATATGATCTTGCATTCTGTTGTGTTTGCGTCAAGAATTTCATGGGTCTTGTAAATAACTTTGCAGGTGTGACATGTTGGATGGTGCAGTTGAAATGGATCGCATATTAAGACCAGGTGGAGTTGTGATAGTTGAAGATACTATAGAAATTTTAAAAAAGCTGAATCACATTTTGCAGTCACTTCATTGGTCAACCACCATACATCACCACCGATTCCTCGTTGGTAAGAAAGGTTTTTGGCGTCCTCAATCCGAAAGGTAAACAAAATTTTCCAATGTAACTTGGTGTATTATCTAGTTTTCCTTCTCAAAGTTTATGGAGCAGGTATAGTGATGAACCTTGATGCTCAAAAGAAACAGAGAACTCGGGTTTGTTTTTCAAATATTTATTTATATACCATGCCAGTCAAATTGTACCACCATGATGGAAATTATAGACAGATATATAATGCAAGTAAAAGCCTCAGTAATTAAGACTCAGATGTTTAGGTTTATATTGTTTGGCAATTGGCATTGCTTTTTCATAATATTTTGTAATATTTTTATATTTATAAATCTAAGTTATATGTCTTAAATAATAATGGATTGTGGTCAAATGGGCATGGCTATTATGGCTTGTAGCAACCTCTTTCGGTGGCTGATACTTGTTTAAGACTTAAGAGGCCAGTTATAAAAGGCAAGAAAGAATCTAGAAGTTGTAGCATATTGAATTTTTTTTCTTTATCTCAATCAGTTGAAAAATCTTACAAATATTTTAGATACAAACCAAATCTGTCATGAATAATTTCGTCTCGATACATTTTCAACAGAGTCTAATTGCGTCTTAGCTTCATTTCACATATTTAAGACAATTCGTCCTTTTTGTAGGATGCCTGCGGAAAAATTTTATACATAATAAAAGATATTTCTTTTTATTAAGAACTGACGTGATATAACGTTTAATTGTGACGATATATTAAAGACAAAGATACTAGATGTGTCATGTAATGAATTGATTTCTTTTTGTTAATGCTTTTTATTATGCTACGTAGTTGTGGTTTTTCCCACGGGGCCAGATGTCTTAACTAACTCAACCGACCATTGACTAAATGTTATCATTGTTTATGTACAACCCTCAAGATTTTTTTTTGAAAGAGAACTTCATTAACACAAGCACGAAGCGTCCTCAAAGCAAGGACCTACGAGCAAAACCACAAAGAACATCAATCCAAAGGACAACAACGCCATTTACACCAATCGACATTTTTGTATCTAGATCTATGACGAAACCAAAAAAATGACCTCGCCTTTACCTTTTCTACAATCTCTATAGGTCTTCGATTTTTGTTGTTGAAAATCCGGTCATTGCGCTCGTTCCACATAACCCAAAGTGTAGTATAGACAATACCCCCTGAGAATAAAGCTCTTGTCTTTCAGCAATCTGTTGTTTTCCGGCATGAGCATAAGGTCCGATATGTCAAAAACAAAGCTGTGATTAATCCTACACCAGGACTCGATTCTGAACCAAACCTCCTGCGCAAACAAGCAACCAGTGAAGATGTGAAGAGCTGTTTCTGTCGTCCCATTGCATAAAGAACACTCCTGATTCTGTATAATGACTCCTCGTTTTATGAACTCTGCTATAGTAGGAAGCCGATTAATAACCGCTCTCCAAACCAAGATCTTACACTTGATGGGGACCCATGATTTCCAGCAAACAGTGTGTCTATTATCCACCATAGAAGAGGTAGCCAACAGCTTCTTGGCCGAGGAAACTGAGAAGATACCGTCCTTATCACCACTCCAATTCCAAATATCCCTTCCACCCCTCCAGTTTGTGTCAAACAGATCAGAAAGAAGCTGAAACAATTCAGCAATATCCGCATTTGTAGATGGAGGGGTTCGCCAATCCCACTGCAGCTGATTAGAGTTATTAACGACCTGAATTCGACAAGAAACAGTCACCCATTTATCCCGTTCAAGCCGAAACAGATTGGGGTAAAAGCCACGAAGCGGACCATCTCTAAGCCAAGTATCACCCCAAAAATTGATATTGTTCCCATCCCCTAGAATCCCGATGAAATAAGAATTCAAAATTCTGCCATTAAAAAGCTTCTTCTCTCCCGTTTTAAGTTTTTAACTATACTTCTCCAACACCCGCTTGATGATGCCTTGCAAGGAAGCATAGCCCAAGGCCTACTCTAGAGGTGGCAAAATGGGTGGGTTGGATTGGGTTGGTTGTTAGGTTAGGATGGATTTGGGTCAGGATGGGTTTGGGTTAGGATGGGTCATTTAGAAAAAAAGGTCAGGATGGGTTTGGGTCAATATGGGTTTGGATCAGGATGGGTTCGGATCAGGATGGATCATTTTTAAAAAAGTCAATACTATTTTACTAGTATTTTACAATCCAACAACACATATAGATAGATGCATATACGAACCTGTGACGATGCGGCGGACCCGTGGCGACGGCGGACCCGTGGCGACGCGTCGGACCCGTGGCGACGCGTCGGACCCGTGGCGACGCGTCGGACCCGTGGCGACGCGTCGGACCCGTGGCGACGCGTCGGACCCGTGGCGACGCGTCGGACCCGTGGCGACGCGGCGGACCCGTGGCGACGCGGCGGACCCGTGGCGACGCGGCGGACCCGTGGCGACGCGGCGGACCCGTGGCGACGCGGCGGACCCGTGGCGACGCGGCGGACCGGTGGTGATGCGCGATGAAACTCGACAGAGGTGGAAGTTTGTATGTGTGTTGGTGGTGCGATGGACTGGTGGTGATGCGGTGGTGGTGTGGTGGACCGATGGTGATGCGGTGATGCGGTGGTGTGGTGGTGGTGGTGCGGTGGTGCCTTGTGCGACGGAGGCGGTCAATTTGAGTGAAAGAAAAATTGACTTAGACTTCTAGATATAATTTTGAAAACCATCTTGACCTATGTTTCTTTTTTTCCAAAAAGACTTTAACCCATCTTGACCCACTTGTGTTTTTATTTAATCCATTCTAACCCATCTTTATTTTTAAAACACCCATTATAACCTAAAATCACATCTTTGGATCTCTTTTGTCACCTCTAGCACAAACCATCTTTATCGTTTATAACATGTTAATATAAACTGATGATTTTATTTAAATAAAAAATATAAAAAAAATCAGTTCGTACCGTCAAACCTGGACCATTAAACAGCCAAATAAGTAAAACCGGTTGCTCCAGCCAACCCACCCACTATGGCTATTCGGTTTATCAGTTCCCACCTGCTATAGCTATTTGGTGTGTCAATTCCTCAAAACAATAGTTAGCGATTTAACATGGAATTTTCGTCAAAGCCGTGAACACCTCTAGTTATAACTTATAAGCCTATAAGGCTAACACAAAACTTTTTTTTAAAAAAAAAAAAAGAAAGAGAGAAAAAAACTACAAGTTGTAGTGTTGCAATATGAGTAACAAACGGAAATATACAAAAGCAGTGAAACAGAATTGTAGAACATTGTAGCAAGAGTCATAAGAAACAATCATTGGTGACAATGATACAAAAAAGGAAGTGATATAGTTGGAGATTACCTGAGTTTTAAAGAATAAAGTTATTAGGAGTAGCTGGTTACTTTTTCACTCCTAAACTTGCACACACTCACTTTCCAAAATCAAAAAAGGAAGTGATATAGTAGGCCCTACTCGCACCATGGCAACACATGATTTTCTTCCACATACTTCTATCTTCTTGTTTAAACCTCCATGTCCATTTTAATAAAAGGGCGTCATTAACCTCTTGTAACTTGGAAACCCCGAGACCGCCCTTGTTTTTAGGAGAAGTAATCAAATCCCAAGCTACCCATGAAATTGTTTTCTCATCTTTGGAACCCGACCAAAGAAAACGCCTCATAATAGCTTCGATGGATACAATAACGGCCTTAGGAGCTTTATAAAGAGATAAATAATAGATAGGCAAACTTTCGAGGACCGACTTGATAAGAGTTAACCGCCCACCTATGGAAAGATTTTTAGCTTTCCATGAAACGAGGCGACTACGAACCACATCAACTACCGGATCCCAACTCTTTACACGAGTCATTCTAGCCCCCACTTGAATTCCTAGGTAAGTAAAAGGAAAATCCCCTCTCCTACAACACAAAAGGTCCATCATGTCTTCCACTTCACCATCATCCGTACCAATACCGAAGATATTAGACTTATGCAAGTTAATACGAAGACCGGAACATAAATAAAAAATTCGTAGGATTCTAGCAATGCTTTTAATATTTTCACGAGACCATTCCCCCAGAATTAAAGCATCATCCGCGTAGAAAAGATGCGTTAAATCTGCTTCCTCATTGGAGATATTAATACCCTTAAAAATACCCAACTCATTCGCTTTCTTTAACATCCAAGAAAGAGCTTCCATAACAATTAAAAATAAGAAAGGCGACAAGGGATCTCCTTGTCGAAGGCCCTTCTCACACCCAAAATCAAAAGTCAGAGAGCCATTCACCAAAACCGCGGCCCTGGAATATTTGCAAATACCTTTAACCCAATCGCACCAAACCGGATAGAAACCCATTTGAGACAACATAGACAACAAAAACTGCCAATTGACATTGTCGTAGGCTTTTTCGAAGTCTATTTTTAACATAAACGCCTTTCGTTTTCTTTTCTTTAACCAATCCATGACTTCGTTAACCATAAGAGGACCGTCTAGAATAAAACACCCGGCCAGAAAGGCCGACTGAGCCTCGGAAATAATCTGACCCATAAGTGATTTGAGACGATTAGCAAGTAGTTTAGAAATAACTTTACTAACCATCCCAATAAGGGTAATGAGCCTATGATCCCTCAAACTGTAAGGCCCCGATCCCGGGCACCTCACAGTTGGTCATTCACAGCAGTAATTAAAATAAACATTATAGATTTACAAATTCATGCAGCGGAATTAATTTAACAAAAGCCATTCATTTCATTATAAACACTGTTGCTAAGCAATACACCTTGGTTTAATCAGTTACAAAAGAATAGTTTAACTGCATTACAAAACAACAGTGACTTCTATTAAGAATGGATGTCAGTCTTTCCCTGCCGAGTAGCTTCACCCTCGTGTTATCCTCAGCAATAATTACCTGCCAACTGAAAATGTATAAAAGTCAGCGTTGCTGAGTGAGCTCTAGTTTTATACGTAATAAAATACTTTCTATATGTCGTATATGAAAATACTCTTTTCTATAAAATACAACTTTGTACTGTATATGCGAGCACGCATTAACTGTATGAACAAATATCGTTCGTTCTCTGTACTGTATGCCTTGTCTGTAAACTTTTAACTTTACGTTTCACTGTCTGTATGGACCAATGCGCAATGCCCCAACTATATGCGCGATGGAAAACGGGTGATGGGCCATCTATATCCCTCGAAAGGGTCAACTGTATCCCTCGAAAGGGTCAACTATATCCCCCGAAAGGGTCAACTGTATCCCTCAAAAGGGGCTATGTGTACTGTGTACAAGGCCGACCCAATCACCCAGGGCACGCTACAAAGGTCCTGCCAATCTCAATTGATTGACCCTGTGTGCATAAAGGGTAGCTAACCCGTCACACAGTTGAGCTAACGACAACACGGTCGTGTCCCTCCTATAAGCTTGCAAGACTTGTTAACATTTTATTAATGTTTCTCTTCTTTTCTTTATTGCTCTTTCACTTTATTATTACAATATACTTTACGTTACGATAATAATATACCACGTAAAGTCACATACTATAAGTAATAATAGTAGTAGCAATAACTATAATAAGGAACAATCATAATAATCATATCAAGCATAGAACATCATCATTAATAAGCCCTTAGTCAACCTCGGTCAAAACCCTAAAGCACAGACTCCCAGAAAATTCTGTAAAAATTTCTAAATGTTTGGGCATGAGAACTATTTGGGCGCATGAGCCTTGTTCAGACTTTTCATCACTATGTAGGCGCACCAGCCTACACTTAACATTTTTCACTTTGGGTGCATGAGTCATTCAGGCGCATGAGCACTGTTGGGGCACATGACCCTACACTTAGTCGTCCGCCTAACTTTTCTAGGCATATGACCACTGTTCAGGCTCACAAGGATACTGTTTAGGCACATGAGTCATACTTAAGTTTTTCTAAGGCAGTTTCAGGCTCATGAGACTTAGGCGTATTAGGTACTGTTTGGGCACATGAGTTATGCTTATAAATTCTATGGCAATATTTAGGCGTATGAGGTTACTATTTGGGCATATGAACCTATACTTAATATTTTTAACATAATTTAGCAGGCGCATGAGCCCTGTTTGGACACATGAACACCCTTTTTATATGTTTCTAACATATTTCCAGTCCCAAACAACATCTTAACATGTTCTTAACCTGTATTTACTTTCCTAAACATCATCATAACATATACGAGCATAAAACATCATCACACATACATGAAACATACGGGAATTCACACAAGAACTTTATAAAAACTATTTTCATACATTTTCAGCCCCAAAGATTGTTTAAAACAAGTAAAAACCGGGGTCTAGAACTCACCTTGCTGCTTTCAACCTTTGAACTCTAAAACTTGAATTTCTCAGATGTTCTTAACACCTAAAACACACTGAAACACACAACCCGGACATGCAATAACACATATGAGCACATAACCGAGACTAGATCGACCAAAAACGACTAAAAACACTTAATCTTACCTCAAACTTCAAACTCTTCTTCTTTCTCTCTCTAAAACTCGAAGTCTCTACTGTTTCTCTCTCTAAAAACCGAATGAGAATGTTGTGCAGGGTGAAATGGGCGGCCATACCACCTTTTCACCAGCTTTTTATTACTTTTGTTCTTTTTGACACTTTTGGTCCCTCCACTTTAGGGTTGACTTTCATTTCATTCTTTTTCTTTCTCTTTTATCCTTTTATTCCCTTTTTTTAAAAAATACGGGTGTTACAAGTCCACCCCCCTTATGTAGGTTTCGTCCCCGAAACCTGTTATTCCTCAAACAGATGAGGATAATGCCGCCTCATCTCTTCCTCAGTCTCCCATGTGGATTCAGATCCCTTCCTGTGCTTCCATTGTACACGCACAAGAGGAACCACTTTATTTCTCAGCCTTCTTCTCTTTACGATCGATGATTGCCACTGGTTGCTCCACATAATTGAGCTTCATCAACTTCAATGTCCTCCAGTGGTACAATCATATCCTCGTCTGCTAAACACTTCCATAGATGAGATACATGGAATGTCGGGTGAATTCCACTTAACTCATCCGATAACTCCAGTCTATAAGCCACCTCTCCTACTCGAGCAACGATTCGGAAAGGGCCTATGTATCTTGGGCTCAACTTGCCCCGCATCCTGAATCTGATAATACCCTTCCAAGGTGAGACCTTCAACATAACCCGGTCACCCACCTGGAACTCAATTGGTCTACGCCGCCTATCGGTATACGACTTTTATCTATCTTTCGCCGCCTTCATGAAGGCTTTGATCATTTCCAACTTCTCAGTCGTAGCTTCGATCACCTCGACACCTCCCAGCTCTTTCTGCCCAATGTCTCCCCGACATACGGGCGTCCTACATCTCCTACCGTATAGCATCTCGTAGGGTGGCATACCAATGCTGGCATGATAGCTATTGTTGTACGAGAATTCAGCCAACGGTAAGTGGTCATCCCAACTTCCTCCAACATCAATCACGCATACCCGAAGCATGTCTTCCAGTGTCTGAATGGTCTTTTCTGACTGACCATCAGTTTGAGGATGATATGCCGTACAAACGTGTAGCCTCGTCCCCATTGCATCATGGAATCTCCTCCAAAACTTCGATGTAAACCGGGTGTCACGATCCGACACAATGGACACCGGCACACCATGACGAGCCACAATCTCCTTGATGAATGGATCCGCGAGCCTCTCAGAAGAATACGTCTCTCGGATCGGTAGGAAGTGAGCACTCTTTGTTAGTCAGTCGACAATCACCCAGATAGTATCACATCCTCTCGACGTGCGAGGCAGCTTAGTAATGAAGTCCATGGTGATGTGCTCCCACTTCCATTCGGGTATGTCCAACGGTTGGATCTTCCCGTATGGTTTCTGATGTTCCGCCTTCACTTGTAGGCAAGTAAGGCACTTACTCACGTACTCCACCACGTCACGCTTCATACCCTGCCACCAATAATCTCTCTTCATATCTTGATACATCTTTGTGGTACCAGGATGAATGGAGTATCGAGTCTTGTGAGCTTCATCCATAATCCTCACACGTAGATCCCCGAAACGAGGAATCCACATTCGCCCGAATCGGGTCTTAACACCAAGAGTGTTCTCACCCAATTCCGTAACTAGACCTCTCATCCTTTCGGAGTTAAGACGATCTTCTTTCAAAGCCTCGTCTTGAAACTCCTTAACCTATGTCATCACGTCGGAGGTCATGATTAACTGATAAGCCTCACCCGAATCGGCTCGGGTCTCTCCTTCTGGCTAAGGGCATCTGCCACCACGTTGGCCTTGCCCGGATGGTAATAGATTTCACAATCATAATCCTTTATGAGTTCCAACCATCGCCTCTGCCTCATGTTCAGGTCCTTTTGCTCGAAAAAGTACTTCAAGTTTTTGTGGTCTGTGAAGATGGTGCACTTAGTCCCGTATAGATAGTGCCGCCAAATCTTCAATGCGAAAACCACCGCAGCTAATTCTAATCGTGTGTGGGATAGTTGACTTCGTGGGTTTTCAGTTGTCGGGATACGTAGGCTATTACCCTTCCACGTTGCATCAATACACAACCTAGCCCAGAGTAGGATGCATCCGAATATACCACTAAGTCTTCACTTCCCTCGGCAATGTCAAGACAGGAGCTTGTGTTAGTCTCGTCTTCAACTCCTCAAAGGCACTCTCCTGCTCTCGACCCCACACGAACTTCACGTCCTTACGGGTCAATTTAGTCAAAGGTGAGGCTATCTTGGAGAAGTCTTGAATAAATCTTCTGTAGTAGCCCGCCAATCCCAAGAAGCTACGAATCTCGGATGGCGTCTTTGGTGACTTCCATTGCATCACAGCCTCAACCTTTGCTGGGTCCACCATGATTCCCTCCGCATTTACCACGTGACCCAGAAATTGCACCTCGCGTAGCCAGAAAGCACACTTGGAGAACTTAGCATACAGTTTCTCCTTTCTCAAAGTCTCCAACACTTCTCGAATGTGACCGGCATGCTCTTCTTTGCTCCTTGAATAAATCAAGATATCATCGATAAACACTATCACTGATTTATCCAACATCGGCCGGCACACTCGATTCATCAAATCCATAAAAGCAGCTGGCGCGTTGGTTAGACCAAAGGACATAACGAGAAACTCATAGTGTCCATAACGCGTACGAAAAGCTGTTTTAGGAATGTCCTGCTCCCTCACTTTCAATTGATGGTAGCCAGATCAAAGATCTATCCTCGAGAACCAACTGGCACCCTGGAGCTGGTCGAACAAGTCGTCAATCCTCGGTAACGGATACCGATTCTTTATCGTCAATTTGTTCAACTCACGGTAGTCGATACACATTCTTATGCTACCGTCCTTCTTTTTCACGAATAAGACCGGAGCACCCCAAGGAGAGATACTCGGTCTGATGAAACCCTTATCGAGCAATTCTTGCAGTTGCTCCATTAACTCCTTCATCTCAGTCGGAGCTAATCGATACGGTGCCTTGGCGACAGGTTGGGCACCGGGTATCAAGTCGATTTGAAATTCGATTTCGCGATCTGGTGGTACACCTGATAGGTCCTCTGGAAATACATCGGGAAAGTCACACACCACCGGCACATCGGACAATTGGGGTGTCGGCGTGTCCACATCTTTCACGTAGGCCAAATAAGCGCTACATCCACGCCTCATGCACTTTCCTGCCACCGCCATTGAAATCACTTTCGGAATCGTCGTAACCGATCGCCGTATATTGTCACCGGACTTCCGTCAGGCGTCGTCATCCTAATCATCTTCTTACGACACACAATATTCGCTTCATAGATTGCTAACCAATCCATCCCTAGTACCACATCAAATCCACTTAGGGGCATCACATGTAATTTAGCAGCAAACCTATGACCTTCAAATTCTATGACACAGTCTTCTACCACATCAATAATTCTAGTGGACTTACCGATAGCAGTTTCTACATCGAATGGTGCACTTATCTTTCTACTACTAACGGGCAACTTAGCAGAGAAAGTATTGGAAATAAAACTCCGGCTAGCACCAGAATCAAACAATACAGAGGCATAAATTTGGTTTACTAGGAACATACCTGACATAACATCGGGATCAGCTCTGGCTTCCTCCCGGGTCATAGTGTAAGCTCTAGCACCTGCCCTCTGCACTCCTTCTTCCGGCTTCTTATTCCCCGCTCCCGAGCTCTCCGCCCTTGGCTTCTTACAGTCTCTAGCGATATGACCAGGCTGGCCACACCTGAAGCATACGTTCATCCCCATTCTGCACTCACCGGTATGCTCCCTTCCACATTTGCCACATTTCTTTGACCCGAGCTGGACGACCCCACCCTACGGTCATCCATTCTCATCTTCTTGTTGTTCGAGGTGAAACCACCCCGCCTAAACCTCTTTCCATTCCAACTCCGGTCACCACCACCGGCTTTCTTCACTTCTACCACCGTCACTTCCCTTTCATTGTAGAGCCTCCCAGCCAGATCCACTGCCGACCTAAAGGTGCTCGGTCTAGCAGCGATCATGTGTCTACGAATGTCAGCTGGCAGTCCCTGAATATACCGGTTAATCTTTCGAGACACCGGCATCACCTGATCCGGCACCAGTCTCGCCATCTCATTAAATTTGGTGGTGTACTGTTGGTGGGTCATGGTCCCCGCCTCAAGTTGCAGGAACTCCCTCTCGATTCTGTCGAGTTCCCTATGAGGACAGAACTCCTCCATCACTAGTTGTTTCAGCTCCCTCCATCGCATCTTCCCGATGGCTCTAGTACCCTCAGCTTGGACAATATTGTCCCACCAACACAATGCAGAGTCGGAAAAAGAGTGAGTTGCGAACTTCACCTTTTGATCTTCGCGACACTCACTGATCTCTAGCACTGCCTCCATCTCCCTCACCCAGCGGTGAGCGGCAGCAACATTGCCATTGCCATCGCAAGTCGGGGCTTGCACCTCTGGAATGCCCCATAGCTGCATCCCTTGGTCGTCACCCCTACCACATCCTCATCCTCTTCATCAGACAACACTGTTTCAGGTTCAGGTCGTTTCTCCTCTCCTCTGTTCTCCTTCTCAGTCGACCCTCTCCAGTCCTCCTTCTCCTTTCTCTCCTCGTTCCTCACAGCTCGAATAACTTCAGTCATTGCAGACGGTAAGACTGTCTGCATGACCTGGTGCACCTCATCAGCAATCGCCTCCCGAGCTGAGGCATTCAGGCTGGCATTCTCGTTTCCTTCACTCCGGTCTTGAACCGTCTTGAACCTCAGGGTTCTCATGGGCTGTCTCAAGAGCCTTGGCACTACTCCTGGTCATACGTGGTCGACCTCTTCCTCTAGAAGCCTTGGAAGATTTCTTCCCAGCCATTTCCTAAACGCTATAAGATTCAAACACTAACACAGTCATTCAAGGTAATGGCTCAGTTTATGTCAAGTATAGTAAGTCCCTAATTACAGTGGCCAGTTGTGATTGAAAATATTTACCCATTTCACTTAAACTTTGGCTCTGATACCAACTTGTAAGGCCCCGATCCCGGACACCTCACAGTTGGTCATTCACAGCAGTAATTAAAATAAACATTATAGATTTACAAATTCAAGCAGCGGAATTAATTTAACAAAAGCCATCTATTTTATTATAAACACTGTTGCTAAGCAATACACCTTGGTTTAATCAGTTCCAAAAGAATAGTTTTACTGCATTACAAAACAACAGTGACTTCTATTAAAAATGGATGTCAGTCTTTCCCAGCCGAGTAGCTTCACCCTCGTGCCATCCTCAGCAATAATTACCTGCCAACTGAAAATGTATAAAAGTCAGCGTTGCTGAGTGAGCTCTAGTTTTATACGTAATAAAATACTTTTTATATGTAGTATATGAAAATACTCTTTTCTGTAAAATACAACTCTGTACTGTATATGCGAGCACGCATTAACTGTATGAACAAATATTGTTCGTTCTCTGTACTGTATGCCTTGTCTGTAAACTTTTAACTTTATGTTTCACTGTCTGTATGGACCAATACGCAATGCCCCAACTATATGCGCGATGGAAAACGGGTGATGGGCCATCTATATCCCTCGAAAGGGTCAACTGTATCCCTCGAAAGGGTAAACTATATCCCCCGAAAGGGTCAACTGTATCCCTCGAAAGGGGCTATGTGTACTGTGTACAAGGCCGACCCAATCACCCAGGGCACGCTACAAAGGTCCTGCCAATCTCAATTGATTGACCCCGTGTGCATAAAGGATAGCTAACCCGCCACACAGTTGAGCTAACGACAACACGGTCGTGTCCCTCCTATAAGCTTGCAAGACTTGTTAACATTTTATTAATGTTCGTCTTCTTTTCTTTATTGTTCTTTCACTTTATTATTACAATATACTTTACGTTACGATAATAACATACCACGTAAAGTCACATACTATAAGTAATAATAGTAGTAGCAATAACTATAATAAGGAACAATCATAGTAATCATATCAAGCATAGAACATCATCATTAATAAGCCTTTAGTCAACCTCGTTCAAAACCCTAAAGCACAGACTCCCAGAAAATTCTGTAAAAATTCTAAGTGTTTGGGCGCATGAGAACTATTTGGGCGCATGAGCCATGTTCAGACTTTTCATCACTATGTAGGCGCACCAGCCTACACTTAACATTTTTCACTTTGGGTGCATGAGCCATTCAGGCGCATGAGCACTGTTGGGGCACATGACCCTACACTTAGTCGTCCGGCTAACTTTTCTAGGCATATGACCACTGTTCAGGCTCACAAGGATACTGTTTAGGCACATGAGTCATACTTAAGTTTTTCTAAGGCAGTTTCAGGCTCATGAGACTTAGGCGTATTAGGTACTGTTTGGGCACATGAGTTATGCTTATAAATTCTATGGCAATATTTAGGCGTATGAGGTTACTGTTTGGGCATATGAACCTATACTTAATATTTCTAACATAATTTAGCAGGCGCATGAGCCCTGTTTGGACACATGAACACCCTTTTTATATGTTTCTAACATATTTCCAGTCCCAAACAACATCTTAACATGTTCTTAACCTGTATTTGCTTTCCTAAACATCATCATAACATATACGAGCATAAAACATCATCACACATACATGAAACATACGGGTATTCACACAAGAACTTTATAAAAACTATTTTCATACATTTTCAGCCCCAAAGATTGTTTAAAACAAGTAAAAACCGGGGTCTAGAACTCACCTTGCTGCTTTCAACCTTCGAACTCTAAAACTTGAATTTCTCAGATGTTCTTAACACCTAAAACACACTGAAACACACAACCCGGACATGCAATAACACATACGAGCACATAACCGAGACTAGATCGACCAAAAACGACTAAAAACACTTAATCTTACCTCAAACTTCGAACTCTTCTTCTTTCTCTCTCTAAAACTCGAAGTCTCTACTGTTTCTCTCTCTAAAAACCGAATGAGAATGTTGTGCAGGGTGAAATGGACGGCCATAATACCTTTTCACCAACTTTTTATTACTTTTGTTCTTTTTGATACTTTTGGTCCCTCCACTTTAGGGTTGACTTTCATTTCATTCTTTTTCTTTCTCTTTTATCCTTTTATTCCCTTTTTTTTTAAAAAATACCGGTGTTATACAAACCTAATGGAGTTTTAACCTTGGGAATCAACGTGATAAAAGAAAGCCCACAACCAGAACTGATATTACTCGAAGCATGAAACTCCAACATGATGTTATAAACATTCTCCTCGAAATAATTCCAAAATCTTTTAACGAACCAGAAATTGAAACCATCCGGGCCAGGGGCTTTGTTAGAACCACAATCGAACACCGCTTCTTTGATTTCCTGTTTAGAAAACATGGCAACCAAAGTATTTCGATCAACATCACTAATTTTCTTCATACCCGAGCATACTAAAAAAGGCCGATTAGGGTAGCTTTCCTTGAAATGGTTGCGAAAAAACTTTAACACCTCTCTCTTGACTAGAGCCGGTTTGGTGACCCAAATGCCATTTATTAAAATGCCCGGAATGGAGTTTCGCGCCTTTCTACCGTTAACAACCTTATGGAAAAAAGAAGAATTTTCGTCACCCAAAGAAGCCCATTTAATCCGAGATTTTTGTCTCAAATCTCGAGTCTTATGGAACTCAATATCTTGAAGAGCTTTGTTACACTCGGACAAAATCCATAAGTCATCTTCCTCCAAGTCTTTGATCTCCATTTGAACCTCAAGCTCCTCTTTCTCTCTTCTTAAGCGAGCTTCATCTTCCACCTCCTTAGAACTATACACTCGAAACCAAGCCTTTAAAGAGGTTCGAAGTTGTTTCAATTTGTTCATAAGGTTAGAGTCAGCAGCACCATTATTATTCCACCCTTCGCAAATAGATTTTACCGCATCAAAACAACCCGGTCTATCAAGCGAAGAATCAAACATCCTAAACGGTTAAGGACCGAAATTAGTATCTTCAACAGAAAACACCAAAGGGGGGTGGTATGATAAATCTCTCTTTAAATCCCGCACACAAGCATTTGGCCACTTGTTAAACACATGATCACAGACAAAAATCTATCTATTCTACTCCACATGCATACACCTTTTCTATTAGACATATATTCAAACCTTTAAGATTGTATTCACGAAAACCAACCTCATCGATGAACTCGTTAAAGTTGTTGGAACTGACCGGGTCAAAAATGAATTCTTTCTTTCATCCCGATTTATCACCGCGTTAAAGTCACCGAAACCCACCAACCCTCATTAGACCGAACAAGATTATTAATTCTGCCCCACAGACTCCTTTTTTCAGCATTCGTGTGCGGCGCATACACATTTACCAGATTCAGCCTAACAGACCCTGCCAAAATCGTTCCCGCAACGTGTAAAAAGTACCTATCCTTGTGAATCGAATCTTTAACAAACACCTTGGGATCCCACACAGACAATAACCCTCCCGAATTACCAACCGCACTGACAAACTCGAATTCAAAACCCGCGCCACCCCAGAAATTATACACAACCGCCGATTGAATATCCCCAGCCATAGTTTCTTGTAACCCAAAAAACGAAACACCGAACTCATTTTTCAACTTCTTAATCCATCCCGATTTACCACAAACCCCTAACCCGCGAATATTTAACGATAGACAATTCATTTAATACCATCTTGTACACCTTCGAAAACAATCGAATCATGAACCAGGTTGTGAGACTTACATAGATCAGCGCCCAGTAGAACACCCAAATTAATTATGGCTTCCACCTCATCTGCTTCTGGATATAAACGAGAGTCAATCCCGCGAGCCTTGTCGTTATCATTGGTCACTTCTCCAGAGAAAACGTCAATAGGTTGCGTGTTAAGATCCCAACTATTTGCAGCCTCACTGTTTGGACCACCCTCAATCTCATCATCTGATTCAGACCCATAAAACCCTCAAGATTACTTTTACAAAATGTTATTGTATTAATTCTTAACTAGTTATTTCTCCCGCGCGTTGCCGCGGAGCTTGATACAATTACTCGTCCTCATCCAGCATCATCGACCCGTAAATGTTACCGGCTCATAGTGAATCCACAAAGGTTACATACCTTGAAGTTGAGATTTGATAAGATTTTTAGCCAAACTAATTTTACATACAAAATACTTTAGTAGAAGGATTGGAACAAAAGTTTAATAAAGTAGAAGAAGAAAGTAAACACACTAATAGAAGTGTCTGTACAAAAGCACCTGCATGGTTGCTATGATTTCTCAATGCAAAATAAAAGTGTATAATAGATATATGCACTGGGTATGTGCAACTTAATTAGTTACTTTGAAGCTTCAATTAACCAAACACTGACCTCGTCATTAAACAATACATAAGAACTTGCAGTCCACTTTTCTTATTTTTAACCAAAAAATATTCAACTTGAGCCCAAAGCAACCTAACTGGGTTTATAAAACAGTTTGAAACATCAGTAACCTTAAATAGTAAATACATTGACCCTTAGTGAACTTGGCGAAATTTAGCTATAAGTTTTAATACATTTTTCAAAGAGTAATCATCTTATGATTTAAAAAAACAAACTCATAATAAAACGACATGCACAACAGTAGAAAAATAACTAACTTCAAAAGTCAAAATTAAATGATATAACACATGTACATGTAAATCACTATGTAACACCTTCTGTATGCATACTCAAATGCAGTTTACAAAAAAAAAACAAAGTCCAAAGTTAAATTCAACATGAATAGATATAACATATGCACACAATCATACCAATAAAACCTATCCAAATAATTATTCAAGTAACAGACATTTTATACAAGCTTGAAGAAAGAAAGAACTTATTTATGTAACGGAAAACAACCAAAAACAGATCAATCTACCGAGAACCCTAAACTAAGAAAGAACTTCACACCATAAACCCCTTCACAAAAACCAAATCACAACAAACACCAGAAAGAAAGAAAGAAGACATTATGAGGAAAAAATTAACAAACCTGCAAGAGGAAAGCCAAAAGGAAGCCAATCTCAAGAGGAACCTACAATGACAAAACACAAACAAACATAAATTTATCTCTGGTCAACAATCTAACATTAATTTATAAACTGGTTTAGAAGCATAGATTTACAATATCATGCTTTGAATTCATTTGTATGAAATAGCTTCATTCAGGTACTTACAGAACAGTCTTGTTCATCCTTAAACAAACAGTCTTTACCTTGTGACAGTTAAACCCTCCACTTGTTTGATGTGGCCACAAACAAATGACAAAATCTGCTTAATGGGTATGTAAACAACAATGCATTCTTTTCCTTGGTGTAGATGATTAGCTGCGGTATCTAATTGAATAATATATGTTTATGACAGTGAAGATTAAAGAAACTTAAAATTTACAACCTTTCAATATAGAAAGATTTAGATGAACAAACCGCCATGGCTGCAAACATCACGGCTGCTTCAACGTTAGAAACACCAATTTCCACCGCGAAACCTCCGGGAATTACCCCGCCAAGATACGGTAAGTTTCTACCTTCGTTCGATTCACTCAGACAACGACAGATTCATCATCATCGCCGACCGCCACTGACACCTCCACCCGACCAATGTCTTTAATAAGAATAGTAATGCATCAAGAAAGAAAGATCATTTATACTGGTACATCGTTGTGGCTGCATTCGCAAGGAATGCCACGCTACATGACAAGCACTATTTTCGACATCAACATGTCACTGCTACCGCACACATCACCTGCCGAAACCTAGGTTAACAACAGACCAGTAACCAATACCCAGAAACCAAAAAGACTACCTATTCCGTCTTAGATGTGTTATAATCATCATCATCAACCCCACTATCAATATACACCAACAATCACTTAAGCCAACAAAACAACCAAAGAACATGAGTACACATTTACAACCACCTTTTAGCACGTCTCAGATGAGCATGCGCTCAACATCATGCACCCGAATGCAGGCCTCAGATGAACAACAATTCAACATTATCGACCGCTTATAAACAAATAATCGACAATAGCAATCGTAAACAAATAAGTAGCAATCAGGGACAAATTAGGGTCTGACCTCATCAAAATCATAAAACAAACCCAAATGAATAAAATAAGGCTCAGATCTATTAATAATGATAATCAAAACAAAGATGAACAAACCGCCATGGCTGCAAACATCACGGTTGCTTCAACGGTAGAAACACCAATTTCCACCACGAAACCTCCGGAAATTTACCCCGCCAAGATACGGTAAGTTTCAACCTTCGTTCGATTCACTCAGACAACGACAGATTCATCATCATCGCCGACCGCCACCGACCTCCACCTGGCCCAATCAGGGACAAATTAGGGTCTGACCTCATCAAAATCATAAAACAAACCCAAAAGATCCATCTCAGATGAACAGGTACTCATCGTCATCAAGTGAATTAACTATACTCAAATCCAACCAAACAAACCCTAATCACCATAACCAACTTAGATCCACACAATCTGAAAAACAAACTGGAAAACAATGAAAAGAACAAATAAGGCTCAGATCTGTTAATAATGATAATCAGAACAAAGATGAACAAACCGCCATGGCTGCAAACATCACGGCTGCTTCAACGGTAGAAACACCAATTTCCACCGCGAAACCTCCGAAATTACCCCGCCAAGATACGGTTAGTTTCAACCTTCGTTCGATTCACTGAGACAACGACAAATTCATCATCATCGCCGACCGCCACCGACACCCGAACCAATCAGGGACAAATTAGGGTCTGACCATATCAAAATCATAAAACAAACCCAAAAGATCCATCTCAGATGAATAGGTACTCATCGTCATCAAGTAACCCACATAAGAAAATCAACATAACCTGAAAAACCATGGCAAGAGATCAATAACAATCTCTCTCGCCGAAACCTCCTTCCCAAACAAAAGAAACAGAACATGAATCGCGTCCCTAGAGTATCGATTTTAACATATATTGTAATTACAATCCGAAAAAACAAACTGGAAAACAATGAAAAGAACAAAATAAGGCTCAGATCTGTTAATAATGATAATCAGAACAAAGATGAACAAACCGCCATGGCTGCAAACATCACGGCTGCTTCAACGGTAGAAACACCAATTTCCACCGCGAAACCTCCGGAAATTACCCCGCCAAGACACGGTTAGTTTCAACCTTCGTTCGATTCACTGAGACAACGACAAATTCATCATCATCGCCGACCGCCACCGACACCCGAACCAATCAGGGACAAATTAGGGTCTGACCATATCAAAATCATAAAACAAACCCAAAAGATCCATCTCAGATGAATAGGTACTCATCGTCATCAAGTAACCCACATAAGAAAATCAACATAACCTGAAAACCATGGCAAGAGATCAATAACAATCTCTCTCGCCGAAACCTCCTTCCCAAACAAAAGAAACAGAACATGAATCGCGTCCCTAGAGTATCGATTTTAACATATATTGTAATTACAATCCGAAAAAACAAACTGGAAAACAATGAAAAGAACAAAATAAGGCTCAGATCTGTTAATAATGATAATCAGAACAAAGATGAACAAACCGCCATGGCTGCAAACATCACGGCTGCTTCAACGGTAGAAACACCAATTTCCACCGCGAAACCTCCGGAAATTACCCCGCCAAGATACGGTTAGTTTCAACCTTCGTTCGATTCACTCAGACAACGACAGATTCATCATCATCGCCGACCGCCACCGACACCTCCACCCGACCAATGTCTTTAGTAAGAATAGTAATGCATCAAGAAAGAAAGATCATTTATACTGGTACATCAACCTCTAGAAAACAGACTGAACTCAGCCCATCTCCCTGCCCACTAAGTACAATCATGGCAGCATAAACTTCCAAGCTACCTAGCTGATTCGCAAGTCGTATCGATCTGCAGGCTTGCAATGCATACACAAATTGTAATACGGGCATTCCGCACCACAACTACTCCTACATAGCTAACAATCATAACCCCCAATTAACTACACTCAAATAGACATATATAGTTTTGGTGGGAATATATCTAAAAGGGTAAAAGGTGATGTGAACACTCATCAAGCTTATATACCAGACAAAAAGCAAAACAATCACCAAGAACCCCAAACAGCACCATGGATTCTGTTGTGAAACAATCCACGATAACATCGACAACCAACCGGCCGACTAAGGGCGAAGAGCAACAGTGAAAGCATGGCAACACCGATTATGAAAAATGGCGGCCAAAACGATCCCTAATTCGAGTCGAACACCGCCTCCAACGCCAACAACCCCAAAACAGCACCATGCCACCATGAACGCCGCCGGGCAACCCAAAGGTCGCCGTAAGCACCGGTTGCAGCCAAAAGAATCGTTGACAGCTGCAGATGACGGCCTTGGGAGGTGCTCCGACCACCGCTACATGCCGGTGGAAGAGGGGCTTGGATTGGTGAGGGCGGCAGACAGCGGCGGCGGAGCTTCCACCGCAACCATCACAAACAACGTCAAGACATCCCGATTCTACCTCAACCGCAAAAGGGAGGCGAAGCCGTCGGACCTTCCACCGCAACCATCACAAACAACGTCAAGAGAAACGGATGAAAGGAGACAAAAAAGGGGTTACCAAACTCACCAAAGGAGGCGACTCAAGGGTAGTATCGCTCAACCACCGCATCGCGACCATCGTCGAGGAGAAAATGGAAGCAGTAAACCCTAGAAACAGTCATTGCGCGAGTAGCACGTTTTCTCCATTCATCAATTTGAAGATTAGGGTTTTGTTGGACTGTGGCACTGTTGGCACCGACATAAGGGATTAAATAGAATAGAAATTGTTTCGAGGAGAAAAGACCTTGAATGCATGACATTAACCAAACTTCATGAAACTGATTTGTTTGACCACAATAATAACCAGCATAAACAAATAAGCTAGATTTTATTTATAACTTCATACCCATACCTCATTCTTGAGAAACCTATTAAGGTGTTTCTCCTCTATTACATTTTGCATTCAATTTTGCTTCTCTGTTAATCTCCTCTATTAATCAGCACCTCCACCTGCCGCCAACCGAGCCACCAACAGCCACCATATATATGCAACGATATCCGGCCATAACATTTATGCTTTTCGGATTAGATACAAACTCAACCAGCAACATCACGACATACATCGCCTTATACGGTTGCCGTGTAAATAGTTATCAAACAAGTCTATTCTAGGGTGACGGTTATTCAAATCGGACTTGAGTAGCCCAAAATTTGAACCGAACTGAACTCGAATAACGAGTTCGAATCCAAATTTTAGGTTATTCAAATCGGTTTCTTATCCATACCAAATTTTCAATTCGCATTTAGGTATTTGAAGATTTGATTAAATGATCCAAATTCTGATAAGATATATAACTTTTATATATATATACCTAAAATTTGATGCTTTTTGTTTTCTTTTTTTAATAATTTTGAATATTTATAATATAAGTGAATTCAAGTGAGATTATTTGAACTTTTTTTTGAATTTGTTCGAGTTTGATTGTAGTTTTGTTTTGGTTATTCGAAGACTTAAAATCGAATAGTATACGACTAAGTTCATTAGAATCGACTTTTGTGATTTTTGTTCAAATTCGAGATTCAATAAATACGCCTAGTCTATTCTAAAAACCCACGATTTATTTGAAATGACTTAGGGATTGTTTGCCAGCATCTGAATCAGTTTCTTAATAGGTTAGATGTCTGAATGGTTCAACACTTAATAGTTCAGACTATTTGTTTCACGAGCAATGTCTGAATGGTTCAGACATTTGCCTCTGACTGGTTAAGTATTATATTAATGCTGAATGGTTAAAAGGTCTAATGTTGAATGGTTAAGACCTTCTATTTGAATTGGTCATACATTTGTCTTTAAATAGTTAAAAGATATACTAGCTATTAATGATTCAGACATCTTATGTTTCAGCACTTAATGATTTAAATCTTTTATTAATTTAGCAATTAATCATTCAGAAATTACCAAACAGTCTCTTAAACTTGAATAAAGTACAAGTGAAAAGTGAAAGCAATGTGAAAGCAATAGGAAGTATTTGAACCTTGACTTGTTCCCAAATAGAATGATTTAAAATAAGTTGCTATAAAAAATAAATGAATTTTACTTTGCATAAAATTCCTCTCTTATTTCATTTTCTCTTATTTAATTTTGTAACAGGCAATTTAAAATAATGTTAAACAATCATTCTTTCTAAAGTTTTATTTTGAAAATGGTTACGTTTTATTTAATGTTATCATGTCAATTTTCACGCGTATTAAAATTGAAGTTAATTGGAATAAAGTCGTGGAATCAACTTTCATTCTAAAAACAGTAGTGCCAAGTGCCAACCATGAAAGTTTGACCCCACTTCTTTCAAGCTTATAATGATCAAGCAATGATAACTTATTTTTTAGGTTTTTGACTTTAGTATTCTATGTAACCATTATTTTAGGGTCCTAATAAATAGACACCCACTTTTTTAAATCGACACCCCCCTATACGCCGCGTATGGGTCCATACGCGGCCCATACCCCGCGTATAGGGTACGCCATTAATGCGACATTAATGATTGACAACCGAAGTCACATCACTACACCTATACGGGGCGTATAGGTCCATACGCCACGTATAGGTCAGTGTCGATTTAAAAAAGAATATAAGCTATACGCCGCGTATGGTGCCATACGCGGCGTATAGGTCCTCGGCCAACTATATCTTTCAAATTTTCTATTTTTTACACACAATTCAAAAAAAACACTCTCGTATAGCACTATACTCCACGTATTGATCTTCGATTTTTCAACATCCAGGTACGTATTATTGTTCATACATCATTATTATGTTAATCGTTCATTGATTTAAACGTTAAAGTAGTGTTTTATGCCCCAAAATGCGTGATTTAAAAACTGGATTAAAGAACTATACGCTGGTACAGCCCCGCGTATAGGGCTATACGCAGCGTATAGTTCTTTGGTTGGGGACGAAGACACATTGGTGTGTACCCTATACGCGGCGTATAGATATATACGCGGCGTATAGGGTATTGCAATACGCAACTTGGGGGCCATACGTGGGTCCCCTATACGCTGCGTATAGTCCTATACGCGGCGTATAGCGTCGTATTCGACCTATACGTTGCCCTGTGACCCATACGCTGCTACCCTATACGCGGCGTATAGCCCTATACGCGGCGTATAGGGTAAATATATATATACAAATACATATATATGTATATACGCATATACATATACATATACATATACATATACATATACATATACATATACATATACATATACATATACATATACATATACATATACATATACATATACATATACATATACATATACATATACATATACATATACATATACATATACATATACCTATACATATACCTATACATATACATATATATGTATATACACATATACATATACATATATGTATATGTACATATACATATATGTATATACATATACATATATGTATATGTACATATATACGTATACGTATACGTATACGTATACGTATATATGTACATATACATATATGTATATGTATATGTGTATATACATATATATGTATGTATACGTTGTTTTTGACCTATTTGTTCACCTGTGCAGATATGTCTTCCGATTCTGAGATTGAGGCTGACGTTGTTGACCATATTGCCGAGCATCCTTGGTTGCAGTTTGATGCCGGTTCCGTTGAGCACGCTAAGTGCTCAAAATTTATTCGGATGAAGATCGGTCATCAAAAGGCCGTAGATTGGGAGGTGATGGCTGAGTTGGGAGAGCGCGATCGTCTTGCAGCTATTATCGGAGACGATACGCCGTGGAGACGTCTTTTTGAGATCGCATTCTTACCGTCCCACCGTGAGCTGGTAGTGGAGTTTTTATCCACATTTACATATATTCGTCCAGATGAGATGGTGGAGGACGATGAGCGATCGGAGATATCTTTTACGCTTTGTGGACATGCACATCAGATGTCCATTGAGCAGTTTGCAGTTGTCTCTGGGCTTTATTATGAGCCGGAGACTGTTACCCCTCTGTTCACTGAGGGTATTACTGAGATGGAGGAGGGCACATTGAGAGAGTGGTGGCCTGAGATTGCCGGAGGTCCGTTTCAGAGGACTAAGGGCAGGGTCACCGGCATTCGAGATCCTCTCATCCGTTATCTGCATCGGATGATCGCCACGTCCATCACGGGACGTGGCAAGAGTCGGGAGTGGTGTACCATTCCCGACTTATTTTACTTATACTGTTTGATTACGGGGACCAGGTGTAACCTGGCGAGGTGTTTGGCGGAGTATTTTGCTTCGTATTATCATCGGCAGGAGCGAGGAGCGGTGTACGGCGGCGCGTACATCACGTTGATTGCCCGATCTTTAGGTTATCTTCCTCGCATCTTGGTGACGTGTCTCCGCCGATCGAGCCGGTGAGATTAGATCGTCGTACGCTATTCGGCATGCGTATTATACGCCAGTTTCCGGTTGGCATACGATTCTCTCTTCGACCTGGGGAGATCTGGCAGCCAGCACCAGTTCAGCAGCTCGGCCCCGTCGATCCACTGCAGCAGCACGGGCAGCCGCATGATCAGCCACCACCCGACGAGCAGCCACATGATCAGCCGCCTCCTCAGCCACATCAGCCGCCTCCTCAGCCTCAGATCCCACGACATATTTATAGAGAGGTGAGGCTGCCTGCACGTGTGGAGACATTGTTGCAGGATATGTCTAGGAGCTTACGGCAGCAGAGTCGACGGCTCGATCGCGTTAAGGATCTGATGGAGTGGCAGGTTCAGTCAGAGATGGCGCGGCGTTCTGGTACTGATCCTCCGCCGTTGCCACCGCCTCGAGATTACCCTGACTCCCCGTAGTTTTGTATTGTAATTTTTATTTTGTTATGTAATTTAAAAACTTTGTAAATATATTATCAGTTTATGTTTATCTTTTATGTTTATTATCAGTTTATGTTTATCTTTGTAAATATATACAGACATACAGACATACAGACATACATACATACAGACATACATACATACAGACATACATACATACATACATACACACATACATACATACAGACATACATACATACATACATACATACATACATACATACATACATACAGACATACATACATACAGACATACATACATACATACATACACACATACATACATACAGACATACATACATACATATACATACATACATACATACATACATACATACATACATACATACATACAGACATACATACATACAGACATACATACATACATACATACATACACACATACATACATACAGACATACATACATACATACATACATACATACATACATACATACATACATACAGACATACATACATACATACATACATACATACATACATACACACATACATACATACAGACATACATACATACATACATACATACATACATACATACATACAGACATATATACATACATACATACATACATACATACATACATACAGACATACATACATACATACATACATACATACATACATACACACATACATACATACAGACATACATACATACATACATACATACATACATACATACAGACATACATACATACATACATACATACATACAGACATACATACATACATACATACATACATACATACAGACATACATACATACAGACATACATACATACATACATACACAAATACATACATACATACATACATACATATTAATTCAAATTATATATATATTAAAACTCAAAAAATTAAAAAAAACATATACATATATAAACTATACGCCGCGTATAGACCCATACGCGGCGTATAGCTCAGTTCTCTTGCGACCACGTACAGTGCTCTTGCGACCAATTATTTTGCACTATACGTGGCGTATGGCCCCATACGCCACGTATAGTACAAAATAATTGGTGCTCATGCGACCACTACAGTCCTCTTGCGACCAATTATTTTGCACTATACGTGGCGTATGGATCCATACGCCACGTATAGTACAAAATAATTGGTGGTGTCAGATGTACTTTTTGTACGATGTACGATTACATGGTACATACGCTGCGTATAGGATTCTATACGTGGAGACGTGGCAAGCCTATACGTAGCGTATAGGCCCATACGCTGCGTATAGCGTCCTATACGTGGCGTATGGACCCATACGCCACGTATAAATTATTTCGATATGACATGACCCAAGATTCGTTTTCACCTATATAACAACGATTTCGATAACACTTTCGATATTCTTTCGATTCCTGTAAATCCCAAACGTATTTCTCTCTCAAAATATCACACTTTTTATTCGTTCGGTATGTCGTTTTGGGACGGTAACTATTTGTTTGGTGAATATTCAAATGAATATTCAAATGAATATTCGTTCGTGGTGGATAGTAATCAAGATGATGCGTACGTTCAATCTGCTTACGAGACAGGACTGCCAGATTTAAACCAATCGTATGTTCCCGATGATGAAGTTGAGTTTTGCCGAGAGTCAACTTACGACACGCAACAAAATAATATACTCTCGAGTGATGAAAAACAAACGACAAAAGTATCATTTGAAACATCTCAAAATTTTTTATCTCTCGATGAGCTAGTCTGTTGGGCTGTTAATAGAGGACGTGATAATGGTTACGTTATTATTACACGAAGATCAAAGAAAAAAGAAGGTCAGGTCGTAAAGGTATGGCTTATCTGTGATCGTGCGGGCGAACACAAAAGTAAAGCGACAGTTAGACGATCTGGTAGCAAAAAAATCGGATGTCCTTTTAAATTGGTAGGGATATACGACAACAAACGTCGTTCGTGGAAATTAGAGGTGCGAAGTGACGAACATAACCATGATCCTGCTCAACATATGGAGGGGCATCCTTTTGTAAGAAGGTTTTCTCAAAACGAATACAATTTGGTGGAGCAGCTTACTGATCAGAACATGGAGCCTCGTAGCATCTTATCAGCTATTAAAAAGCAAAATCCTAATAACGCATCAATAACCAGAGACGTATACAACGCTCAATATAAGATAAGAAGTGAAAGAAAAGTCGGTGAAACACCAATGCAAGTCTTAGAAAACCTTTTATCTATTAAAAGGTACGTTTATTACACCCGAGGTTTTTTTTTTTTCAATAGACTTAATTAAAATGAAGCCTAACTTGTATTTGTATCCTCACTTAACAACATCAATTTTCCTTCCTTTTTCAATTAAAAGGTATGTTTATTACACCCGAGAAGATCCCGATACTAATGTCGTAGAAGATATATTTTTTTGTCATCCTAAATCATACGACACTTGGCGTGCATTTCCGCACGTGCTGATGATAGACGCTACATATAAAACAAACATGTACAAGCTTCCGTTTGTTCAGATTGTTGGTGTGACCTCCACACACAAGACATTTTGTGTTGCTCATGCGTTTATTAGCAAAGAACGGGAAGATAATTTTGAATGGGTGCTTAATAGATTGAAAGATACGTTAAGCAAGTGTATGGAGCCGCGCGTCATAATAACAGACAGAGATCTCGCTTTAATGAACGCATGTGTTAAAGTATTTCCGAATGCTTCAAAGTGTTTATGCAGGTGGCATATTGATGAAAATATCGCGAAACACTGTAAAGCAAGTTTTACGAAAGATGACTGGAGAAAGTTTAAATATGCATGGGCACGTTTGTGTGAGTCTCCCACGGCGGAGATTTACGAGTATAACTATAACCTTCTTTACGAACGATTAGTTAAAGCGAATCGAGAAAGTAAGTTTTTATTAAATTTTAATTATGTTTTATTATATTTTCAATATATAATTAAGCGTGATTTATTATATTTTCAGAGGTATTGTCATATATAAACAGAAACTGGTTAGAGAGTTACAAAGAAATGTTTGTATCAGCCTGGACTAACTTGAACCGCAATTTTGGCCAACGCACAACAAATAGGGTGGAGAGTCAACATGCAAATTTAAAAAGATATCTTAAATCAACAAATAGCTCACTGGATAGACTTGTGGAGTTTGTAGATCAATTGGTGAACGCACAAGAGGTAAATTTAAAAGAAAGCTTTGAGACAAGCAAAATTAAAACCATGAATCATCATAAACTTCCGCTATTTGATTACTTAAGAGGCAAGGTTTCACACATAGCTCTTGATTTATTAGTTGCCGAAAACACTAAATTGCATGTGATGCGCTCTGCAAATGCAACATGTGGTTGTCATCTTTTCACTAGTTGTGGCTTGCCTTGTGCTTGTCGGCTGGAAAAATATGAACATTCTGGTAATAGTCGCTCCATCATTATCATTTTTCTATTAAAGTGACAAATTATGTATTAATTTATACTTTATAATGCAGGCACTAAAATTCCATTAGATGCAATTGACGTATTTTGGACGAAGCTTGATAACATTAAGCCATCATATACGGTGGATGAAAAAGTTGATGTTGAAGAAGAAATGGAACGGGTGAAACAACAAATAATGACACAACCCGCAGCTGTAAAATTTAGTTTGGTGGAAAAAATAAAAAAATTGTGTATCCATGGAAAAGTAACAAAAAGCGCCTGTTGTTCAAACAGATATTCGCGGTCGTCCAACGTTAAAGGTTCAACAACAAAAGTACGACACTCAACAAGTACGTGCGACATGCCGAGACATAGCTCGTTTATTGCGTCTCACATTTCCGGAAGAACAAGTTCAGCTGTAAAGCCCCAGAAGCCTGCCATGCAACGTAGTCGTTCAACCTCATCTAAAGTATCACGGGGTACTAATGAGTTTTCTTCGATTGTCGGAGATAACCAATTAAACAATATAAACAGGTTAAAAAATTGGATTCCGTCAATCTTTCATCAGTATATTTCACGTATACGAGATGTCCGACCCGATGGGAATTGTGGTTTTCGATCAATAGCTTTAGGCTTAGGGTTTGACGAAAATAAGTGGATGTATGTGCGGACACAGCTTTTAGAAGAGTTGGACAGACATGAATTGGAGTACAGAGAAGTTTTCGATACTTTGTACCCCGGACAGTATAACGAATTACGTCACACCATCGATTGGCAAAGTGTGGAACCTGCACCAGAAGAACATTGGATGATAATGCCGTATACGGGATTAGTGGTTGCTCAAAAGTTTGGGGTTATTCTTCATTTACTAAGCAATAATGGTTGTCAAACATTTTTCCCATTATGGGCTGATCCGAAAACTGTCATGCCTCATCATATCGTTTCGATTGTTCATGTCAACAACAATCATTTCGTCCACGTTAAGTTAGAAGGAGATTATCCGATGCCAACATTAAGTAATCTTTGGATTCTTAACCGAAGCGTACGTGCTGCAGAATGGGAGATTATGTATAGGATTCGTATCTCGGAATACAACGCAATAATAGAGAATAACCGAGAACCCCCGGCTTATATAAATTTATTTTAATTTATAATTTGTAATATGTGAATTATATATTTGAATTTTAATTTTATTATTGTATTCATATTGTATATATTAAAATAAAAACTCAAAAAATTAAAAAAAAAATAAATATATAAGCTATACGCCGCGTATGGTTCCATACGCGGCGTATAGCTCTTCCACGTATGGGTCATAAGTCACGTATGAGTATAAAATGTCAAACCCTATACGCCACGTATGGTCCCATACGCCGAGTATAGGGTATAAAACGTCAAATCAACAACATACCCTATACGCCGCGTATGGACCCATACGCGGCGTATAGGGGACAGGGGTGTTGATTTAAAATTAAGGGGTGTCTAAATAAAGGGACCCTTATTTTATAATACGTACACCTAGGATATAAGGCTTGTTATATTACCGTAAAAGTTAAAGTCATTAAGGATATAAAATTTAATAAATTGATCGGTTTGATATTTTACAGATCAATACCGGTCATATTAGACAATACGATCCGTATTCAAAGTGTTTAAATGTTATGTCTAGATGTATCCGTGACAAACATTTTATAAAATTGTTTGTTTGATAACTAAATCTAAGTAAATAATACCCATGAGAACTTTTAATGTTATCTTGAACAATATTTTATGCCTAATAACAATAAACTTTAAATTTTATCATTTTAACTAACTAAAACTAGTTCTGTAAACCAAGCAATAATATAAATGTCTTCAATTGCTTAAAAATGTTATCTAAAATAGAAATATTATTACATATACATATATTGCCTTGTTATTATGTAGTTGTATCCTGATTTGTTTTCAAATAAAGTTTTCACAAAAGCTACAAGTTTACATGTGTTAAATCACATAATTGTAACATTCATTAAAAGAGGTAGCGATTAAAATATAATGACATGTGTATGTCTGGAAAATGTATTTTTTAATAAAAAGTTAAAGTTTTTTTGAACGGCTAAGATTTTGGGTGTAAACATATCCTTTCGGGGTTATGTCCAAGGTCGACTACTCGACCGCCCACAATACTACCCCCCCCCCCCCCCCCGATACGCAGGAACCCCGTTGAATGGGTAAACCTTCGTCCCCTGTCAGGTTCGAACCCGGGATAAAGCTCAGATTCGTCCCCTCACCCAGATGTCCCTCCAACTGGCACAAGTGGGATTCGAACCCAATACCTCCACTTTGGGAGGACAGACTCTTAATCACTGGACCAAGTTGAGAAAAAAAAAGTTAGATAGTTACGTAGTTGTTGTTCATGTACTCATGTCTCCCCTTCAATTTTGGAAAACCGTCATGTTTCTTCAAATATTATTATTTGGTTATTGAATCTTAGCCGTTTATATGTTTTTTAGATTGTTATTATGTGTGATATGTATGTTTTCAGGTGATGCGACCGATAAAGTCTTGAAATAATCAGTTAGACGGTTAAGCTTGAAGCGTTTTGTATCGGATCTTCTTTGAAACCATGTTGACTGTACCACTATTGGAATTGTAAAGGATGGTTTTTAATATACAATATTAAGTTAATTACAAATACACACCCTATTAAATTATTCCGTTATAATTTTATCTTTATAAAAACCTTAGACAATTTCTAGGAAAATTATGAAATTTCCTGGTGATTAATATAAAATAGGTATATATTCTCGCGCGTTGCGGCGGAGTTAGGTTACAATTCCAACTATCACAACACAGATAGAAAAAACACGTCAAGACGGCTATTACTCCTACGTAAACCCTAACCCATGTCATGTCATAAAAGCTACTGTCACTCGATGTTGTCGACTCGTATTTGATTCCGTTTCATCATTGTCCTCATGTTTTAGCCATATATATATATATAATATTATATATATATATATATATATATATATATATATATATATATATATATTTATTTCTGTTGGTTAAAAAAGATAATAAGTGGAACTTTTCCCCTTTTACCACCACAATTGACCACACCATCACCGCCACTTCCAACCACCACACCACCTTCACCACGTCCCGCACAACACCTCTTCCACCACGCACCGTCACTCTCAACACGGCCGACTGACATATCATCGCTTCTCTCTATCTTTCTCCAACGATTGAAGGAAGCCAGCGGCGACAGAGCCTCTGATGGTCACCACCAAGACTACAATTAGGTGCTTCTAAAGGATGATGGGAAGCCGGAGGCTTGTAAAGTGTCAATTTTGCGCGGCGATAGTGGTCGTAACTAGCCGTGGAGGACAATGGTGAATAAGGGAAAAGGAGGCTAAAATTAAAATTAAAAAAATAAAGAAAAAAGAAAAGGACGTAGACCAGTAATCGATTGACACGTGACCTAATGATATATAGCCGCTGTAACAATCGATTAAAGGGTTTAATATATATTATAATTACAAATACTAGTATTTTATGTAATATCATCCACATATATAACGTACGTAAAATGAAAGTTATTTTTTTAATAAATAAACATTGACGAACAAGTTTTATTGCAACTACAACCAAAATTACTCCTTTGATAGTTATACAGAAATTTTTGTATATAAATATATAACAAATTGAATGATCTTGATAATGAGAATCCACAATATCAAGAATCAATGTATGTTCAAGATCTCGTGATAAAGTTAGTGTAGATAAAAAATAAAAAAAAAAACCTATGAAACAAACTAATGGCAGTTGATTTTAAATATACTGAAATGTCTCATCATTATCAATATTGCATCATTTACTTGTGTAGTTAATTCAAGGTTAGACATCCATTAGTATTTCTCATGTTTACACAAACACATAATTAACTTGAACCACATGTGATCCAAGAAGTCTTGGGATGAGAGCAATCTATTCATGATGCATTGTTTCATGGTATTATATGTGATCCAATTAGTCTAGGGATGAGAATTAATATTCCATGCATTCTTAACAAAAGCAATTTATTCACATGTGATCCAAGTAGTCTAGTTTAATTTAGAAGTTAAAAGATTTTTTATTAGCGTCACATAAGTGTTAGGATTTGAATATTTAAGTTTTAACAATAGTTATCTATACAATTAACTCCAATATTGCACAAAAAACACGTTTATGGGTGGCTACAAGGGTAATATTATCACTTCCTAAATCTTTAATGTTTTCACTTTTCAACTATTCATAATTTGTTCGACCCGTTTAATAAAACCACGATGTGAAAAATTCTTGTTGTTTTAAAAATGTGATGTTTTACCGTAGGGAAACAAAGATTTTAAAATGTCACTTTGAAGTTATTAATTTACAGAGTTGATAGAAAAAGGTTTATTAATTCTCTTGAAATACACAACATTTGATTCTACAAGTTATCGAGGAAAATATATATAAAAAATGTACGTTTGTAATGGGTATACTTGATTATAATCTAAGCAAGTTTCACTTTCTGTCTTTTTTGTCTCCATGCATATTTAATCTTTTTGTTTCTTCATTTCTTACGTTATCTCCATGTGGATATAAGTTTGTACAGTGATCGGCTTTGTAAACTATATTCAACATACAATGTATTAAACAAATTTGCGTGATTTAACATCTTCGATACAATAAATGAAACTGGTACGACTAAACATCTTAAACTAGCGATATGATTATATATGAGTTTTAGCTTCGTCAAAAATTGTAAAGACGTGTATGTACGTTTATTTAGATATATTTGTCACATAATTCATAATAATTCCGGTTATATTATTCTTTGGGTTAATTATCATGTATATATCAAGACAAGATAATAAATTTTTATGATGGTTTAACCTCTTAAATTATCATGCGTAGAATAGTTGAATTAAATGTCACATTTTGTTGTTAATGTGGGGCTAGTTTATTTGGTAGAGACTTTGCTTTTTAAAGAGGAGGTCCTGTGTTCAAACCCAGACATGATATAACCTGGTGTAATTTAGGAGTAGAAGTAGGATAGATTTGCCGTTAAAAAATGTCACCTTTTGTTAGTGTAATCATTCTCTTTGAAAATAAATTTATGGTTGCACCACTACACTTATACCATGAACTTATATAACATTTTTATTTGCAAAACAATAATTTGAAGTTGTTATATAATCTTAACAATATAACAAATGCTATTTTAAAATTCTTACATATATAAAACTAACACGAACAAAGAACTATTAAAAGTATAGTTGCGTGTTTCATACTTTAAGTTGTAAGTAATGAGAATCTCAATAGTTAATTTAAACCACATAACTCGTAAACGCACATATACATATACATGGTACATATAAATAAACCTACAAGCACGGCATGATCAAAACACACACGTGGACCACTCGGCGTAAAGTTGCTAAATTTCTAAACCACATACGTGACACTTCCATCACTAGCTAAAATAATATCTCCCGTATTTGGTGTTGAACCATTCATGTCAACGTAGTAGATTAATTGAGAGTAACGTTGAAGAATAGTATTTGTGCCAAGTGTCAATCACACACCACACAAATTATATAAACAAACAAACAAACATACCCAGTGTCTCCCGCTGGAGGGCAGGGTCTGGGAGGGGTATATGGTAGCAAGTCTTTCCTCTATCTAGAAAGATAGAGAGACCGCTTCCGAAGAGACCCCGACTCGTTAACACAGGCAATAACAATAACAATCAAAATACAACGCATATACAAAGCATATAACAAAGCATACCAAAGGCAATAACCATCATAATACGAAGCAAATAACACAATGATATATATCAATAACAATCATAATACAACGCATATACAGAGCATATGACAAAGCATAACAAAGGCAGTAACCATCATGATACGAAGCATATAACACAATGATATATATCACAAGAAGAATTAGATAATGCGCATGTAACACCCAAAAAGGGTAGATGAGTAAAACTACACCTAACGTGTGGGGTACGGCCATATGTCACCGTATACCCTTCCCACCCACAAAACCCACTAAAAATCCTTAATTTTAATTCTTCGTCCACTCGCTTCTATCCTCGATCATGTTCTCAGAGAGATGCAAGTCCATCATATCTCTCCTAATAACCTCGTCCCACGTCAACCTAGGTCTACCTCTGCTCCTCCTACCCTCTAAGCTGATATTCTCTACTGCTCGGACTGGTGCTGCCATCGTTCTCCTCTTCACATGCCCAAACCATCTTAATCTTCCCTCTCTTATTTTTCTGTGATACACGCCACCTCTAGCCTCTGACGAAAGACGTCGTTTCTTATCCGATCCAATCTTGTGTGTCCACACATCCACCTCAGCATTCGCATTTCTGCGACCTCTATTTGTCTCTCGTGCGATTTCTTTATGGCCCAACAGTCTGTGCCGTATAACATAGCTGGACGTACTGCCACTCTGTAGAATTTTCCCTTTAGTTTTGCCGGGAACCTCTTATCACACAAAATCCCTGATGCTGCTCTCCACTTGCACCATCCTGATTGTATACGGTGTGCTACATCGCTGTGTATCTCTCCATCTTCCTGTACGTACGAGCCAAGGTATTTGAACCTAGACGTCCGGGGACCGCCATGCCTTGGATACTGATTTGGGTGTCCTCTTCGGCCTCACCACTAAAGTTACAATGCATGTATTCTGTCTTATCGCGACTTATCCTTAAGCCCCTGCGTTCTATTGCTGCTCTCCACTGTTCTAATCTCTCGTTAAGCACCGTCCTAGATTCTGATATTAAAACAATATCATCCGCAAACAGCATACACCATGGGACTGGCTGTTGTATAGACTTGGTCATCTCGTCCAGCACCACTGTGAAAAGGAATGGGCTCAATGCCGATCCTTGGTGGAGTCCTACCTCCACCGGGAAGTAGTCTGTGTCTCCGACAGGTGCTCGTACACATGTTTTTGCCCCGTCATACATATCCTTTATTATTTTGATATACCTTTCTGGTACCTTTCTAAGTTGTAGACTTTCCCAGATGAGTTTCCGCGGCACACTGTCATATGCTTTTTCTAAGTCAATGAATACCATATGCAGGTCTCTTTTCTTTTCTCTATATTTCTCCATTATCCTCCTTATGACGTGTATAGCTTCTGTTGTAGAGCGGCCTGGCATAAATCCAAATTGGTTTACCGCTATCTGAGTTCGCGTCTAATTCTCGTGTCAACAATTCTTTCCCATAGCTTCATCGTGTGACTCAATAGCTTTATTCCCCTGTAATTTGCGCAACATTGGACATCTCCTTTTTTCTTATATATGGGGACTATGACACTGCTTCTCCACTGCTCTGGCATCTTTCCTGTCTTAAAAATAGTGTTGAATAAGTCCGTTAGCCATTGTAGGCCCTCATCTCCTAGGCACTTCCACACTTCAATCGGGATGTTGTCTGGTCCCACCGCCTTAGCCCTTCCCATTTTCTTCAAAGCTCTCTTAACTTCATCGACTGTGATGCTTCTACAATAACACTTGTTTTGTTGCGTCATTTGAGTTGTTTCGTCGATCTCCGTTTGTTGATTCCGGTTCGTTATGTTGAAAAGGTTATCGAAGTAAGTGTTCCATCTCCCCTTGATGTCTTTCTCCCTCACCAAGACCTTTCCATCCGCGTCCTTTATAAACTTCACCGATCTCAAGTCCTGTCTACTACGTTCCCTTGCCTTGGCAATCTTAAACATGTCATGTTCACCCTCTTTCGTCTCTAATCGCTTATACATCCTCTCGTATGCTGTGTTCTTTGCCGCTGACACAGACTTTTTCGCCTCTCGTTTTGCCTCTTTGTATTTATCTTTTAGCTCTGTTCGTTCTTCCTCATTATTACAGCGTAAAAGCTCTCTAAAACTTTGTTGTTTAATTCTTATCTTCTCTTGTACATCTTCGTTCCACCACCAGGATTCCTTGTGACCGATTTTCCTATTTGTTGTAGTCCCAAGCGTTTCTTTAGCTGCTTGAATGACTCTAGTTGCCATATCCTCCCACTTTTGGTTTGCGTCTTCCTGTGGCTCACTCGGGTTCATTGGTATGATTTTATCTCTAAAGATGGTAATCTTTTCGTCTTTGAGTTGTCCCCATCTGATCGTAGGTCTACTTCTCTTAGTTGGTTGGACACTTGCTCTCTTGAGTCGTATATCTGCCACCAACATGTGGTGTTGAGTGACTACTGTCTGTCCCGGTATTGTCTTGCAGTCCTTCCACGAGCTACGATCTTCTCTCCTCATCAGCAAATAATCTATCTGTGTGTGTCTCCCGCCGCTGCTAAACGTAATTAGATGCGATTCTCTTTTCTTGAAAAACGAATTTATGATGCTTAGTTCATGCGCTAATGCAAAGTCAAGAAGCTCCCTACCGACGTCATTCCTCAGACCATACCCAAAGCCTCCATGCACCAACGGGAAATGATCGTTGTCCTTACCGATATGCCCATTAAAATCTCCTCCTATGAATATTTTTTCTTCTCGGGGTATGTCTCCCATAACTTGATCTAAACTCTCCCAGAACTTCTTTCTTTCCATATCCCCTAGTCCGACTTGCGGTGTATACGCACTAACTACAGCCACTACCTCGTCTCCTATTACTATCCTTAACAACATCAGTCTATCATCGATTCTTCTAACCTCCACTACATTATCCTGAAGTTCTTTAGCTACTAAAAAACCTACTCCATTTTTTGTTTCATCTGACCCTGAGTACCATAGTTTATACCCATTACACTCCTTTGCCCTCCCGCCTCGCCATCTAGTCTCCTGGAGACACGCTATCTGAACCTTACGACTCCTTAACACATCTATTATCTCTAATAACTTACCAGTAAGTGTTCCTACATTCCACGATGCCACTCGTAATTTATAACCCTTATTCCCTGTAGTTGCATCTCTCGTCACCGTACATGATCTCGGGCCAACATAATGTCTCCTGTTATCTATTATACCTCACTCACCCTAACAATCAGACTAGAAGCAGGGATATAAACTAACAATCAGGAGCAGAGAATATGAACAAACAATCAGACTAGAAGCAGTGATATAAACTAACAATCAGACTAGTAGCAGAGATATAACCTAACAATCAGAACAATCAGTCCAAATGACAAAATATAAATAGATCACCCAAATTAAACGAACAAGTAGCTATTAAGAACAAAATATAAATAGATCACCCAAATTAAGAACACAATTAGATGTTCACAAATAGAGACAGGGGATGGCTCTCCCTGTTAAAACAGTGCTGGTCCTCCTAACCCAGCCCAAACAATGCCTACAACAAGAGAATATTCGTGATGCAGAATAATAAAAAACAGGAAGAAGAGAATGATGGAACGAACTCACCCAGGGGTACCCAAGTTAGGGTATTCCAATCCTTTAGCAAAACAACCAGAACCAACTAGCACCACCCAATTCGTGCTGCAGATCTAGGGTTTTAACCCTAGAACACCAAACAGCAAGTTTCAGGCGTGAACCAAAACAAACCAGCGAGCACGAGCGGATTCTCAGATCGCCGGTGGGCTATTGCTCTGTTCACAGATCGTCGGTGCGGAGGTGGGGGCGATTTCACTGTTCAAACCAGCGAGCACGTTTGGGGGGGGTGATGTGGGGGCTACTGTTTACAGACCGATGGGCTACTGTGGCCAGCGGGTCCGTCGGTCCGGCAAGGGGTTGTTGTGGTGGTTGAGGTGGTCGCGGTTTGTGGTGGTAAGGTGGTCGCGGTTTGTGGTGGGGTGATGCGGGAGCCGGTGTTTCCGACTGCTTGTTCCGGCGGCTTATTCCGTCGGTCCGGCAAGGTGACCAGGGGCTTTTTCCGTCGGTCCGACCAGGAGAGGAGAGATGTTCGCCGGAGGTGAGATGAGATGAGGTAGTCGCCGGGGGAACTCCGGAGGTGGGGTGAGATGGTCGCCGAGGGCTCCGGTGGTCGCCGGCGGTAAGGTGGTCGCCGGAGGTGAGGTGACCGTTGGTGATGGTGGCTGCGGTACTAAGGTCGTACCGTGGTGGTAGAGAGAGGATGTACAGTTGCGAGCAGTAGAGAGAGAATGCAGTAGAGAGAGAATGCAGTTATGTCAAAATATGTCGAACTGTAATTATATAAAACTTAAAAAAAAGTTTCAATTTCTGTCCCTTGAGTATTGTCGAACTGTAATTTTTGCCTTTAAATTCTAACTTTTGTTTCCCTAAGACCCATTTTATTTCCTCGTAACCAAATTATTAAATGTACAAAAGTTCATTTATTTTCTTTTATATGATTAACGTAAAATCTATGCATCAAGTATCAAAACAATTTTTAAAAGCATAGGAATCACGAAAATGATATCTTAAAACATCTATAATACATAAGTTTGGGTATAATTATTAGTGAGAGTACACCTAATAACTATAATATAAGGTTATACACACTTAAAGATTTAAAGTTCTAAAAAGGCATCGTCCGTCTTAATCTGAAGTGTTGATATTGCTTTTCAAGTGTTTTTTCTTTTCAAACTTTTGTTTAAATTAATATTTAATTCTTTAACTTTCTTCTCCAGTGATTTTAACATGTTAATCGCTTTAACTGATGCATTTTTAATTCCTTAATCTTTTAACACTTTTCTTTTGTTATTTTAGTTTAATCTTTTACTGTAACATGATTATTATTATTATTATTTTATTATTATTATTATTATTATTATTATTATTATTATTATTATTATTATATTATTATTATTATTATTATTATTATTATTATTATTATTATTATTATTATTATTATTATTATTATTATTGTGTTTATTTTATATATTATTTTGTATTGTTCATTCTCTAGAATTTGTTTATTCTTTCATCATCATATAATATTGGTATAAAGTTTCATTCGTTGGTTCAAAATTTGGTTAAATGAGATTAAATTAGATTAGACCTTGTTAATCATTATTATAATTAAGATTTAACTGAAAGAACTTAAAGGGTTAACTGAAATATAATGAAACCTTGAGGATTAAATTTTACTATTATAAAGATCTAATATCCCTATCACTAAATGAGTTTCGGTCAAGAAGTTTAGAAATAAAATATTATCAAAAAAGAAAAATTAAATTTAATAACTTAATTAAAATTCTAACCCATTAACTACAAACTTTGAGTTCAGACATTGAAGTTTAGTATTTTTATAGTTTAATTACTAAACTTTGATTTATAGTGTCCGGTAAGCTTAAGCCTGACAGTAAACGATCAATGAAACGTCGCATTGCATTGTGGGAAAAGTGACTAGCTTCCCCGTCACGTATTCTTAGAGTTTGATAATTAAAGTTTACTATTTTAGAGTTTCACCACAAGACTTGGTCTTTATGTATCCGACGAGCTCTCAACAACGACCAAAGTAACGTAGCTCTGAGTGTGGAAAAATGACCGGACTCCATTGAATAGTGCGGAGGGATAAAATCTAGTTTATTTTAACCATTATTATTTTTTGAAATATTATTATTTAACCTTAATTTAAAATCCCAAAATTCAAAATTGTGGTAGCAATCTAAACAAGAAACGTTCTCCCCCAAATCATTATAAAATTCCAAAATACTCATCTCACCTTCTTGGCAACTTCTCAAAATTCCACCCGCCAAAACACCACACATAATAAAAAAATAAAATAAAATAAAATAAATAATAATAATAATAATAATAATAATAATAATAATAATAATAATAATAATAATAATAATAATATAATAATAATAATAATAATAATAATTAATAATAATAATAATAATAATAATAATAAATAACTAAATAATAATAATGACTCAAACTCTTATTATGAATATCGAACATGATTACGACCTCTTCACTATACACCATCTCTCAATGACCCCACCCATGACCCCGTCGTTAACTTCTATCATACTTTTAGTCAATCACCACACGCTCACAATTATCTCAATTTCATCCCTCTACACAGATTAAAATCACCTTATTATCGAAGATTCATCGGTATGTTATATGTTTCTCTTCTCAAGGTTGTTTCTGTGTGTTAATTAGCTTGTTTTGACGTCAATAAAGTCATTGTTGTTCAATTGTGGTTTTGATTGTCAATTTTGGTGGTAAAACGCGTTTTCGAATTTGATTCGGTCCAAATTAGATCACGAACAACTGTAATATGACACTGTGATCATTTTATTCGATTATTTTTTTTATTAGATTTATCTTAAGGCGATTGGAGGACTCCTAGTTTTGGTTTTTTGGTTTCTGTTTGAAGTTTTCGTTTGCGGTTTGCTACAGCGGTGCTGAGTTATTCTGAGTTATACTGAGTCAACTCGGTTGGTGGAAGGAGATTCGTTGAGTAGGTTCTCATCGGTGGTTGTGGTTGTGGTTGTTGTTGTTGTGTAGATGTGTTGAGTTCGTGTTTGATTGCTTGATTGATTGATTGACGGTGGAATTTGGTTGCTGGTTGAATCGAAGGGTTTTGCCTTCGTGTTTGTATATACATGGAGGTTGGTAGGTTAGAGATGCATCGGTTGGTGGCTTTGACGTTGATCATCTGTCTGCTGTTACCGGATTCGAGTGTCTGCTTCTCTCTGAGTGATGAAGGTATCACCATCCTGATCTGTTCATTGTGGTAGATAATTTTGCTATATAGAAACAAACTGATGTTTTAGATTGATTTTGCTGCTTTCAGATTATTGTTTGATTCTCCTTTTATGTGGATGATAATAATTTACTTAGCTTGATGATGTTTTTTGTATGCTTTTTATTGTAGGTTTCTCTCTGCTAAGGTTTAGAGATAGAGTGGTGAATGATCCATTTGGGGCTCTGTCAAATTGGAAGGATGATCTCGGGGTGCCTAATCCATGTTCATGGTTTGGTGTAAAATGCTCCAACGGGCATGTTGTAGCTTTGTAAGTATTTCATCTAAGCTCTACCTTTTTGTAGCTGATGGATGTCAATCATTTTCTGAACTTCATGTTGTGTTCATAGGAACCTGATAAATATGCGTCTCCGAGGAACACTTGCTTCAGAACTTGGAAATCTTGCTCACATAAAGTCTATGTATGAACAATAAAATCACCCTTTTGATTGAGCATATGTTTAGTGTTTCCATGAATCAAGCTTATGAAACTTTTATCTATGCAGAATTCTGCGGAACAATTCATTCTATGGTATGATTCCCAACAAGATTAGAAAATTGAAAAAGTTGAAGTTGTTGGATCTGGGGTACAATAATTTTGGTGATACACTTTCATCTGACCTTGAAAACAGTCTATCCCCAAAGATTGTGTAAGTATAAAAGAAGCTTAGCTTATTGTTCACGATTCCAATAAATTTCCATCATCTAAGGTAGATCAACTCTTTTCTTAACCAAATGTAGATTACTAGACAACAACCGGCATCCTGATGGAATTTCTCATGAAGTTCAACAACTTACCTTGTTACCTGAAGCCCAACAAAGAGCGGGGTATGTCCTTGCGACTAAATCTAAATTTATCTTGTTTGTTCCTATACTCCATTATGGCAACTCCAATTTATATGTTAAGTTTTGCTACCGAAGTTTTGTTGTCTTATTTTAGGATGTTCTCCGAGAATTTGTTGTGTGACGCGTCTATTGGTATTCCGCATATTAGTTATAAATTTCTTGCAAATTGAATTTAATGTCTGGTACTTCTGTCGGGGGTGTTAAACTTGTTGCGTTATTCCTTTCTATATGCATCATATGTATAATGAACTATAACTGAATGTTTTCTTTCTTTTTTTTTTTCTTCTGAATTTTTTGACAATAGCTGATCTAATGCTTTTCAGGAACATTGCTCAAACAGGAATAAAGTCCCAGCGGAAACTGCTACAGATACCCATAGATGAGAATATAGCTGTTACCGTACCACCAATAAATTTTTTTCCAGTTCAGCCACCATCACCATCACCTTCACCATCTCAATTGCCACCAGTAGGTGCACCATCACCATCTCCTTCACTTGAACCCACAGTCATCCCAAATCCACCCCCCGCTCCCGCTCGTCCCACAATCACTGTGTCGCCACCTTCCCTCCCCCCTCCACCACCAGATAAAAATAATCATACTCCTTTAATAATAGGTGTTGTAATTGGCAGTTCTGCTTTGGTTGGCATTGCAGCGCTGTTATTATGGCGGTGCAATAAAGTGGCAACTGTTAGACCTTGGGCCACAGGACTAAGTGGGCAGTTGCAAAAGCATTTGTCACTGGTAAAAGTTTTCTTAATTACGTTTATGTTATTCAATCAGATCAAAAAAGAAGTATAGCTTCAGACTAAACTTATCAAATCATTAACATGTTTCAGGGGTTCCAAAGCTAAAAAGATCAGAACTTGAGGCAGCTTGTGAAGACTTCAGCAATGTAATTGGTTCAACATCATTCGGGACTGTATATAAAGGGACATTATCAAGCGGGGTTGAAATAGCTGTTGCTTCTGTGGCTGCACCTTCAGCTAAAGATTGGTCAAAGCATCTTGAGAGCCTTTTCAGAAAGAGGGTATGTTTTATTATATTTTTGGAACAAGTTTTAATTCCTTATTTGGCTCATGAGTTTCTTGTTTGGTTAATTGATATTGTTTTGATATAATCTCAGATTGACATGTTATCAAAGGTGAACCACAAGAACTTTGTCAACCTTCTTGGATATTGTGAGGAAGATGAGCCTTTTACAAGAATGATAGCGTTTGAATATGCTCCTAATGGAACACTCTTTGAACATTTACATAGTGAGTATCTTCTTTATTTCAATTTTTTTTATATATAACTTGAATCATTCATCAATATGATTATATTCTCAGTTTCCATGTGGAACCCAGAATGGAAATATGGTAGGATTGGGATTTATCTGATTATGATAATCATAATTATATAATAAGTTCATGAAAGTAGATTAGAAGATGCAGTATATCAGTAAATTTAACCGATCAGTTTAGTCATGAAACAGATTATACAATAACACCCTGTCATTTGCTGACTGATTTATGATTTTAATTGTTTGCCTTCAGTTGTCAACTTTTTTGTGAAACTTATGCACTAAGTTGTGAACTTTGCAGTTCAAGAAGCAGAACATTTGGACTGGGGAATGAGAATGAGAATTGCAATGGGAATGGCATACTGTCTTGACTACATGCACCAACTAACCCCACCCATATCACACAAAAACCTAAACTCGTCATCGGTTAACCTAACCGAAGACTATGCAGCCAAAATATCAGATTTGGCCTATGCAATGATTTCTCCACTGCAAGCACTGAACAAACCCCTGAAAGCAATGTTTACAGTTTTGGTATCATATTATTCGAGATGATAACTGGTAAAATTCCTTATGCTGGAGCTGATGCAATTGATGGTTGGGTCATAGATTTCTTGAAAGCAGAAAAGCCCATGATCGATATGGTGGACCCCAATCTAGACTCATTCGATGCAGATCAACTCGAAGCTATTGGCAATGTGATAAGATCATGTGTATTTCTGACCCGAGAAGAAGGCCGAAAATGAGAGACGTTACATCTAGATTAAAAGAGATAACAAGAATAGCACAAGATGGAGCTACACCTAAAATTTCACCTCTTTGGTGGGCAGAACTCGAAATACTGTCAACCGAAGCAACATAAATGGCGTAAGTATCTACTCGTCGTCTTTTCTGTCTTTTAAACTAATCGGAATGAGAATATATATACACATATATAATTATATATGGTAGATGTACATAGATAGAAGAAGAAGATGAGAGTTGTTTGATTTTGGAAAGTGAATGTGTGCAAGTTTAGGAGTGAAAAAGAAACCAGCTACTCCTAATAACTTTATTCTTTAAAACTCAGGTAATCTCCAACTATATCACTTCCTTTTTTGTATCATTGTCACCAATGATTGTTTCTTATGACTCTTGCTTCAATGTTCTACAATTCTGTTTCACTGCTTTTGTATATTTCCGTTCGTTACTCATATTGCAACACTACAACTTGTAGTTTTTTCTCTCTTTCTTTTTTTTTTTTTAAAAAAAAGTTTTGTGTTAGCCTTATAGGCTTATAAGTTATAACTAGAGGTGTTCACGGCTTTGACGAAAATTCCATGTTAAATCGCTAACTATTGTTTTGAGGAATTGACACACCAAATAGCTATAGCAGGTGGGAACTGATAAACCGAATAGCCATAGTGGGTGGGTTGGCTGGAGCAACCGGTTTTACTTATTTGGCTGTTTAATGGTCCAGGTTTGACGGTACGAACTGATTTTTTTATATTTTTATTTAAATAAAATCATCAGTTTATATTAACATGTTATAAACGATAAAGATGGTTTGTGCAATTGTGCCTATAATAAATATACATAACTTCATATTCCATATATGACAAAAAAATTTTCATGTATATAAATAGTTAAAGTTAAAACAACACGTTCCAAGTTTCAAACAAGATCAAACCACTAACCCTAAAACAGCAATAATCAAACTGTTTGGATCTTTGACTAGCTCACTTGCTTTGGTCTAGCTGATGCGGTCGGTTTCTAACGGTTCTTAACAAATTTAAAGCTAAATGAATTATACTAAAGAGTTTTTAAAAGATTTTTAGCAACACATGTGGTGTCATGAAGGTGACCCATATTAGTAGGTAGATTGTTGATGGTGGTGGTTGTATCTCTATTCTTGTTTTTAATTTTAATTTAATTTTAATTTCAATTTAATTTTTAAACGTGTGGAGACCGGCAGCCGGCCCATGGGTTTGGTTGTCTTTTTGGTTGTCACCTAAAATACAATGACAGCATCAAATGTTTGAAAAAGTCTAGTGTTCTTCTATGTTACGCATATGATGTCCACAAGGAAAAATAATAAACTTTAAGGTTATTTATTAGTTGTCGACACTATTGTATCATTGAAAAGGTCCAGCGATATGACTTTTATCTTTTGACTTTGTTATTACACTCAACTACTCCAGGATAACGATGTAATTTTGAGACAGTCTGATTATGTTTTTTAGAAAAAGTAGAATGAAAATCTTATTAATAAATTAATTACGATGATTATCATCTTAACATATATTTTTAATGGTATATTTGGATACTGACGGACCACTGGTCAACTCAATCATCTTAATTACTCGAGTACGAAACATTGAGGCTCTAGACTGGTACGTCTCTGGAGGGAATATTGAACATCAGTCAATCCCTATTAGTTTTGAACCTAGGATTCTAAGAACACCTTCAGGAGTAACTTTACCTTAGATGAGAAAAGCCTTAAGCATTGTTTTGAAAACCAGACCAGACCGTGAATCGAAACCCAATCCGGTCTGTTTCGGTGTTTAAAATCGGTTTGGCGTTGAACCGGTGGTCGGACGGCTTACCCGGGGATCGTACCAGGAACCAGACTGGTCGAATCAAGATCGGACCGGTTGAACCGGTTTATTATATATTTTAAAAATATTTAATTTCCAATAGGCCTACGAAAACTAAACAAGTTGAAGATTGTCTTAAGCATATCCATTTTATATAATGTTCTAAGAGCATTCACAACCCGTGCCCTATAATTATGTGAGTGTGTTTGGTATATTATATGGAATGATTTTGAGTGGTTGTGAGTGAAGGAGAGAGAAAATATTATTGTGGATTTGTATATTTGAAGAATCACTGTACAATCCTTATAAATTTTTTAATATTTTTGAAAGTGGTTGTGAGTGAAGGAGAGAGAAAAGGTAATGAAAAAGGTATAAAAATATATTATTTAATTGAAAGGAGAGAGAAGAAGTAGTGATTTTTAGTGTAATTATATGGATAAAGATAAGGAATGGACTCTGAATGCTCTAAATTATTCTCTCTTTTACTTGTTTATGCAATGAAGTTAAGTTTTTTAATTTTCTTTTAAATGACACTTAATCTACTCCTGTTAACTTACCCTAACGTACATCATCAAAATTGCAAACTACGAGATTCAAAATCTCATAAGTTGGTATGTGATAAAACTCAAACTATCAACTTGAAACTGTCATTTAAATTTAGAAGAACGTAATCTATTAATATTAAAAATATGTATATCGATCACTAGAAACATGAGCAAGTAACGACTTATGATAATGATTTGTTATGGGTGTATAAATTTATATTCCTCGTTTATTTAATTGTATCAGTTATTAAACCATATATTTCACGGGTTTGAGTCGCGGAAACATCTTTATGAACAATTGCGGAGTAAGGACATGTACATTAGGCATAAAGTGACGCAACACAACATCATGCACGTGGAAACCCTATGTATCCTCAAAGCTCAATATTTTACGTGTTTTATTTCATGAAGCGCTGATGTAGCCTCTCATGCCCCCATGTTAACGTACTATAGGTGTTTAAGGGTGAATGACAACACTATTATGCAATACATGCATGGGATTATAAGATGAGTATATAGTCTTTTCATAAACAGGGTGCGTACGTCAAAATGCGTTTACTTAAACAAGTTATATGATGAATCATATAGCGGTATGTCTTGGGAGTTCGTTTTTGTTGTAGACTTATACTTCTAGTTATGTTGTTTAATTATGATGACTGATGCTAATTACTTGCATAATGTCTTGATATTATTTTATCATATTCTGATTTCAATCAGTGGCGGATTTAGAATAAAATTCAGGGGTAACGTAAATTTTTTAGCGTACATTCATCGAAAAACACGATAATAAAAAGGTTCGAATGAATATCATTCAAATCAAATTTTTTGGTATTGAAGGAACTGAACCCAAAGAAATTAAAATCGAAGGAATAGTTGACACAACATCATTATTAGTTGGTTGCATATCATTATCATTATTAGAATCAATATCATTCTTTTAAAATTTTATTTTAAATAACAATTGTCAATAATAACTTGGTTTTTCATCTTTCAAATCCCTAATTTTATAACAAATAACACAAAAATTACAAATTGTATTTGAAAATAACACAATTCAAATCCCAAATTTCAATATCAAATCTCTAATTCATATTTTAAATCAGTACTTTATATACCTAATTTCATAAGCCTAAACATTATAAATTAAACCAAATAACCATTAAACATTATCATGCTCTTGAAATATTTCAAATCACTAATTTGTATAACATATAACACTAAAATATTAGAAAATGATCAACATAAACTCAAATCCTAATTTCATAGTGTAATAGAGTAAAAAATAGAGATTTTTACCTTGAAGTGTACGGTGAAAGATCATAGGTCGGCGGTGGAAAGGGTCGCCGTAGTAAGCGACAGGTTGCCGGTGGTCGGTCGGTGTGACGGACGACCGACGGTTTAAGGCTTCAGCTGTAGAGGGAGGGTCAACCGGTGTGGGTGGAGAGTGGCTATGGGAAGCGTCGATGGCCGATGAATGTTTATTTTTTCTCTGAAGTTTTATATTTGATTTTTTTATTTGGGCTAATTAGTTATTAGTTTTGGGCTTTTTAAACTGTTTGATATTTTTTTTGTCTTAATTGTTATTTTAGGCTTGTTGATTATTATTGTATTGGACTATTGGTTATTTTGGTCTTATTAGTTATTAATGTTTTTATAAAATATGATATATTTAGTAAAAATACTAGACTATTTTTTATAAAGTTAAAAACTTTATATGAAGTGTTGAGTTTAAAAAAATTTAGGGGTAACATAATTTTTTTCAAGGGTAATGTAATATTTTTTCAGGGGTAATGTGATATTTTTTCAGGGGTAACGTAAACTATAAATTTTAATTTTTTTACATCCGTAATTTTTTACATTACCGTTAAAAGTTGAGGGGTAGCGAAGGCTACCCCTCCTATCAAGCTAGATCCGCCCTTGATTTCAATGGTTATTGTGGATAGCACCATAGAAGCTGAGGATGACACCATAGGTGTTGGATAAATAGAAGGAATGATTAGTTTTAATCCATAGGTATTTGTGGTTTGAAACTAGCATTAATCAATGTTTTTTTTAGAGAATGATATTTATAATTAGGGTGAGGTTATTCAACAAAGTTTATTTTTGATACAAAGTGTGACAAGACATAATGAAACTAAAAAGTCACAAAAAATTATATCTCATAATCTAAATTAAATTTTAAAAAAGTACTTCAGAGTCTCTGTTACTCTCGTCATCCTCTTTCAGAAAAGAAATAATAAATATATAAAAAAAATTCATTATGTCTTTATATGACACAATGACATCATTGTGTCTTTCATAATGACACAATAACGTCATTGTTAACAATAGTTATGGTGTTATGGTTTATCTCTGTGTTTCTCATTGAATAATAAAGCCCTATATATAGGGTGAGTACAACCATATCTCCACATATTAAGGAGATAAACATCATGCATGAAGATAGGTACAAAACCATAACAAACTATAAACTATATCTAATAATATAATGGTCTAATCCGCCCCCACAGTTGGAGCGGGAGGCAGACGAACGCTCAAACTGGATCTGAATTGCTCGAACAGTTGACGTGGCAATCCTTTGGTAAAGATGTCCGCGTACTGCATGGAGGAAGGGATGTGGAGAACTCGAACATGACCTAGCCGAACCTTTTCACGAACAAAATGTATGTCTATCTCGACGTGCTTCGTGCGTTGATGCTGGACGGGGTTTTCGGAGAGATAAACTGCGGACACGTTATCACAATAGACAATGGTAGCTTTATGTATCGGGACACATAACTCGGTTAACAAGTTCCTTAGCCATGTGGTTTCGGACACGGCATTCGCCACACCACGATATTCTGCCTCTGCGCTTGACCGGGAGATCGTCGGTTGGCGTTTAGATGACCACGAAACTAAGTTGTTGCCCAAGAAAACGCAGTAGCCCGAGGTTGACCGTCGTGAGTCGGGGCACCCGCCTCAATCGGCATCGGAGTAAGCGGTTAATGAGAGGTCGGGGGAGGGTAAAAGTTGCAGCCCGTAATCAACGGTTCCCTGGAGATATCGAATCACACGCTTCATGAACTGAAAATGCGGCTCCCGTGGTGCGTGCATGAACAAACAAATTTGTTGGACAGCGTAGGATATATCGGGCCTTGTAAAAGTAAGGTATTGAAGGGCGCCGGCAAGTGTGCGATATAGAGTTCCATCCGGAAGTAGGTCACCGACCGTAGCACTTAGCTTAGTTGACGTGTCAACCGGGGTTGTGCATTGATGTGTGCTAGACTATACTAAATTAGACTAACAAATAAAACTCTAACTAGACACTAAAAAGCTTTAAATTTATAAAACTAAGACTCGATCCTAAGCAACACAACCGGCAGTGTACCGGTCGACTGCAGAATAGTTATTAAGTCCGAGTTATCGAACCCAAAGACTTCTGTATGGAAAACGTAAACTAGACTTACTTAAGACTTGACTAAAATACTAAGCGAAAGTAAACGAGGGGGGTTTGTTTTAAATTACTTTAAAAGAACTAATACTGGACAGAAAATAAGGAATTGACTAGATTTAAATCAGGAGAAGAAATCACTACCTAGGTAAGAATCCTATACATGTTTTGGCTTTTCTCCTAACGGTTTTGGAAAGACTTGTGTAACCGGGATCTGAAGATACTAACTTAAAAGGGACCTAGAGAAACCTCGACACTTTCAAGGAAAGCAACTAGATAGACCTAATAAGCCGATAAAACACCGGTTTGTAGATTACCCTCACAGGTTCTCCAACTAAGCTAACGACACACCCGATAGACACTCTACCTCACGGCGCGAGTGTCACAATACCTAAAGGTAAGGGGATAGATCTGGAATGCCTAATCAGACTCAGGAAACTATGATATGAAAGGGGAACTAGACCGAACTCCTCACAGAGACTCTAACCTAGCAATCAATCACACAAGACAACCTGATAATCTATTAACCTCACAGTATTAAGATTAGTTGCATATTTAGTTAGTTCAATTCAAGATAGATCACTTCAATGATTCAATACGTCTACCAAATCATCTAGAAACTGCAAACCCTAGGTAAACGATCTAGCATGCATCCATTATATGAAAGACATTCATCAAGACACACGTGAAGCAATAAACCAATCACAAGAACAGATCTAAATACACATACACAACTGATCATGCAAACCAAATCATTATCATTAACTTTAAACACAAGCACAATCCAAAAACCGAAAGAATACTAAGTTAAACATGCATAATCATCAAAACCTAGGAAGCTACAGAAGTTTAGCCTCTAAACATGATCAAAACAGAAGTATAAATCATGGAAAAAGTCATTGATTACAAAGAATGAAAACTAAGTAGAGAAACGTAGAAACCGGGACGATTAAGTCTTCGAATCTTCACTTTCTAGCTCCAAATCTCCAATCCTTTACTCCCAAGCTCCTGGAAATCGCCTATGATCGTCCTCAGCCGCTCCCAATCGTCCAAATAATGTCCTTCTCCTCGAATTAGGGTTTTGGTTTGAGTTTTAAACAACTTTGCCGATTTTAGCACCCGTCGCGTAGCGCGACGGGTTTCCCAAATGTTGTCGCGTAGCGCGACGTACCTCACAACCCGACAAAATAGTCGGGTGGCATCTCGGGTAGATCCATGGTTAATGAGGGGTAAAAGGGTAATTTCGCAGCTTTTTCCACCCCTCGCGTAGCGCGAGGAGTTTCCCTCCGGCTGGCGCGTAGCGCGAGAGAAGCAAAACTCAGAATTTTTATTCTTTTAATTCCAAACTCCTCGGCTCGTTCCCGGCATCTCGTTAAGACTCGTTTAAGCTCCAGAATGCTATCTTTATGCTCGGGATCCTACAAAACCCACAATTGATCAATAGAAACGAATTCCGGGATAAAAACGAACATAAACAATGCAATTATCATACAAGTATACACGGGAATCCAACTAATTATCATTATATCAAATATCCCCACACTTACCTCTTTTTCGTCCCTGAAAAAGACTTATGCAAATGGAATCATAGTCAAGTTTAAATCTGATTTCCAACATTTAAGTCTAATTACTTATTAAAGTTTACTAACGTGTTAACCGCGATCACAAGGTATATTTGTCCATTTAAACCCAACCACCGATCATCCAGGTCCCCAAGAGTATAGTATTTAGGTTCAAGTATTCTATTTATTAATCATGAATTCTCACAAGTCGGTATCTATTCCTGTTATCAAATCTCCGAAGCATAGACTAAATCAAAAATCCATGATTTTTCTACCACTGTAACCCAATACCCACATGTATTTAAAACTAACTTATTTTGATGGAAACTAAGCTGCACTATAAATATTTTTCTCTTTTTTTTTTTTTTTTTTTTTTATATATTTTATAAGACTCCACCTAGAGGGCTGTTTCCCACTGAGTCACCATCCCCTTGAGCAACACCATAGGCTTTGTCTTCTTTTTTTTTTTTTTTTTTTTGTGCAAGATTTAAAAACAACAGTATCACGACCCTAACTCAGAGGTGTTGCCAGCCAAGTCGCCATCCCAGCTGTCAAGCACATAAGCTTCAGGCCACAATCATTAAGCACTGGCCTAGAGGTTTTTGAATGCCCTCTCGCACCTAATTGTCATTTTCAAACTCACACAATACTAAGATGGAATCCTAAGGCGCCACATAACGTGTGCCAACTATGCTAATCTTAAATACAGACGGGTATCAACCTACAGTGGTGCTTTTTCAAACTTCCAACAGTTTCGACTTCCATCTAGTGAGAACACATATAGTTAATTAAATATTTAATTAGATGGATTAGAATACATCTATGAAAACCCTTCAAAATCGGCTGGGCCTACCCGTGCATCCCACATCAGACACGCTTTCAATTATTTATTATCTCATACATATAGTAGTTGAAAACCAAACACCTGACTTTACCTATCATTTTCCATTTTTAATATATGCAAACATCAAAATCAGGGAAATTTTCTAATTTCCCTTTCCATTTTTTTTTTTTTTTTTTTTTTCTTTTTTGATTTTTTAAAGACACACTAAAATAAAATTAACTAAACACACGCAAAAATTAAAAGAATGACTCAATGAAATTAAACCTAAGACACATGTCTTCCTATCCCCACACTTAATTTAAACATTGTCCTCAATGTTGAAACTAAAAGAAAGACATAAATAAAAAAGAAGAGTTTTGGAAAAGACTTAACTGGTTAAGCAGTGTCCAGCTGTGCAGAGTCTGAATCCAAAACCTCTGATCGTATAGCATTTCATTCGCGATCAGGAATCACTGGTTGCCTCCTTATAAAATTGTTAGATATATTCACCCGAATGGAGATTGAGTACGGGTGAATTATTCCAGACCTGCAAAACAAACAACTAACAGGCAAACACAGCATCAAACAGACTCAATAAAAAAAAACAAAAACGACTCACAAAACAGAGAAACACACGCATGAAATTCAAGTTGCTTTGAACAAGTGGAAAAATGGATGACATGATGGTAGAAGGTCGAAAATGGTGGAAAAATGGGTGAAATGGTGAAAATTAGGTAAAATTAAAACAATTCAAAATTCTGGGATCCCTCGCGTGACGCGAGGGTTAGGCATGAACACTTCGCGCAACGCGAGATTCGTCGCGCTACGCGAGAGAAATCAAGCAGCCCGGCGCGTAGCGCGAGGTTTCATTTTTTTCAGAAAGTTACGAAATTTTCATGCCTTAGCCAAATTTTTGGCCCCAACCGTTTATTACCTCTATTAACATGAGCCAAGTGGGAAAACTTACCTGGTAGCCTCCCGGTCATGTGTCAAATCGCAACCATAAGATTGTTTCCCTGCAAATACTTAACAAGACACGAAAACAAAACACACGAAACACAAAAACCGACACAAACTACCAAAACCAACTCTACAAACTCTACAAACGGGTAATTACCCCAAAACCATCACTCAGATCAACTTATGGGGGGTCATGAAGACCCAGCTCACCCCCGAAACTAACAACCTCACATCCACACTCACCACTAACAAGAAACCACCAAATTCAGAATCAATCAAATCACAACAATCCCTACACTTGGGTTTTGCTAATGCTGGCGGTTCTCTATCAAACTCTAACATCCCCACACTTGGGGAATTGTTATCCTCAACCACAAACTTCTCAAATTCACAATCAACTAACTCATCACCACTTTCACATACCCTCAAAAACTCTTCAGCAACTCTATCTAACTCATCATCCTCCTCAACCGAATACACTCTCTCATTCTCCATCATCCTATCATCCACCTCACACGAATTAATCAAGAACACCGACCCTTTCGGAATACTAGGACCCCTAATCGATTTGGCTACCTCAAACACAACACTCTCTTCTCCTACGTGAAGTGTGATCTGACCCCTAAACACATCAATATTTGCCTTAGCAGTACACAAAAAGGGTCGACCTAAGATAATAGGAACACGTTCATCAGCCTCCATGTCTAAAACCACAAAATCAACGGGGAATACAAACTTACCAACTTTCACCAACAAATTCTCTACAATTCCCCGTGGGTGCTTAACAGATTTATCAGCAAGGGAGAGTGTCATACGCGTTGGACTCAAATCACCTAAACCTAATTTCTCATACAAGGAATAAGGCATAAGGTTAATACTAGCTCCTAAATCCGCCAACGCGTGGCATTGAACCTCACTACCAAACAGACACGGGATTGTGAAAATCCCGGGATCTGCCAATTTCTCCGGTAGTTGGTTCATGACCACCGCAGAACACTCACCCGACAAAGAGACACTTGAAATCTCACCCAGTTTGCTTTTATTCTTCAGGAGATCCTTCAGAAATTTCGCATACTTAGGCATCCACTTAATCACTTCTATGAACGGGAGATTGACCTTTAATTGCTTAAAGAGATCTAAAAAGTGCCCGTAATCCTTTTCATACTTTTGATTCTTAAGCCTATCGGGAAATGGGAGACGGGAATGATCAATCACCGGAGAACGCTCAAACACACTAGGCTTCCTAACAGCACTATCCCGAGATGGATTCTCTACTACCTTCTCACTCTCATTCTTCTCAAACACGACCTCCTCAACTATAGGCCTCTCACCTCATCTAACTGCCTACCCGACCTAGTTGTAATGGCCTTAACATGTGCATTCGGGTTCTGTTGAGTATTACCGGGCAACTGACCTGGGTGCCTCTCATCTAACCTTCTAGTTATGTCCCCTACGGTCCTCTGAAGATCTAGGAAAGCTGACTGTTGGTTTTTCAGAAGATTATCATGCTCAGCTAGAATCTGTTGTGTTTTTGCATCTTTGACCACTAATTGAGTTAACAGATTCTCTATCCTACTCAACTCTCCATTACCCTGACTAACACCTTGATTCTGACCACTACCCTGCCCTGGTTTTGACTAGAGCCCTGTTGGAAACCTGGGGGAGCACCTGAAGAACGCCAACTAGAATTGTTTTGATTTCTCCAACCAGAGTTATAAGAATTATTAACATAGCTAGCTTGTTCTTGACCTATCAGAGGACACTCATTAGTGGCATGGTCACCTCTACATAGCTCACACCTATCAACCTTTTTCTTCAACTCTCTCACCTCACGAACTAGACTATCAAGAGCAGCAACCACACTAGTATCCATGGTGACATGGTGAACTCCTCTGGATGAGGTACTAGTAGCAGGACTGGATTTCCTGTTTCCAGACCGCTGCTCATGTTCTGCTTGGGCAAAACTCTCAAACATTTCATTACATTCATTCACGTTTTTCTTACCCATGAGATGCCCACCCGCAGACGTGTCAAACCTAGCTCTCGTCTCATAATTCAACCCATTGTAAAACTTTTCTACCAAAGCCCATTCAGACAAACCATGCTGGGAGCAACGACTAAGGAGGTTTTGAAACCTCTCCCAAGCACGATAGTAAGGTTCATCGGGCTCCATCCTAAACGAATGTATCTCATCTCTAAGCCTAGATGCCTTGGCCGGCGGAAAATATTTATGAAGAAAACGCTCACGAAGAGCCGGCCAGGTGGTGAAAGTACCAGCTGCATGAGATTCGAGCCAAGTGGCGGCTCGATCAGCAAGTGAAAAGGGAAAGAGCTGTAAAAAGATGGCATCATCAGACGCACCCTGCAACTTGAAAGTTCTACCAATTCGCTCTAAGCGACCTATGTGTGCAGGTGCGTCCTCATCCTCGCGTCCATGGAATTGACAATTATTAGAGATAGCTGTCATGACGTAGGATGGGATCTGCCAGGAGTTATCATTAGCAATGGCAGGAAGTGTGATTGGATTGCTAACTCCTGTGAAGCCATTGGTGGCTTGCTGATGAACAGTCTGATTCTCAGCCATATGTGTGTGTGGTGAACTAGGTGGGCTAGAATCTGCAGAAGAAGTAGAAGAAAATGCTGTAGGAAAAGGTGTAGAATCAAAAACAGAAAGAGAAGAAGTACCACCCCTAAATTTGGGCAACGCAAGCTGCAAATCTTGATCCGGAGGTGGTCCTTGTGATCTCAAGCGGGGCATAAACCTGCAAAACACAAAATTAAAACTGTGAGACTGACTCAAACAAATAAAATAAAAACAAATAGAATTAAAAACAAACTAATTAAAAACACTTAGCACAAATAGCTATTAAATCAAGTAAGTCCAATTAACGCAATCGCCAAGAAGTCCCCGGCAACGGCGCCAAAAACTTTGATGTGTGCTAGACTATACTAAATTAGACTAACAAATAAAACTCTAACTAGACACTAAAAAGCTTTAAATTTATAAAACTAAGACTCGATCCTAAGCAACACAACCGGCAGTGTACCGGTCGACTGCAGAATAGTTATTAAGTCCGAGTTATCGAACCCAAAGACTTCTGTATGGAAAACGTAAACTAGACTTACTTAAGACTTGACTAAAATACTAAGCGAAAGTAAACGAGGGGGTTTGTTTTAAATTACTTTAAAAGAACTAATACTGGACAGAAAATAAGGAATTGACTAGATTTAAATCAGGAGAAGAAATCACTACCTAGGTAGAATCCTATACATGTTTTTGGCTTTTCTCCTAACGGTTTTGGAAAGACTTGTGTAACCGGGATCTGAAGATACTAACTTAAAAGGGACCTAGAGAAACCTCGACACTTTCAAGGAAAGCAACTAGATAGACCTAATAAGCCGATAAAACACCGGTTTGTAGATTACCCTCACAGGTTCTCCAACTAAGCTAACGACACACCCGATAGACACTCTACCTCACGGCGCGAGTGTCACAATACCTAAAGGTAAGGGGATAGATCTGGAATGCCTAATCAGACTCAGGAAACTATGATATGAAAGGGGAACTAGACCGAACTCCTCACAGAGACTCTAACCTAGCAATCAATCACACAAGACAACCTGATAATCTATTAACCTCACAGTATTAAGATTAGTTGCATATTTAGTTAGTTCAATTCAAGATAGATCACTTCAATGATTCAATACGTCTACCAAATCATCTAGAAACTGCAAACCCTAGGTAAACGATCTAGCATGCATCCATTATATGAAAGACATTCATCAAGACACACGTGAAGCAATAAACCAATCACAAGAACAGATCTAAATACACATACACAACTGATCATGCAAACCAAATCATTATCATTAACTTTAAATACAAGCACAATCCAAAAACCGAAAGAATACTAAGTTAAACATGCATAATCATCAAAACCTAGGAAGCTACAGAAGTTTAGCCTCTAAACATGATCAAAACAGAAGTATAAATCATGGAAAAAGTCATTGATTACAAAGGAATGAAAACTAAGTAGAGAAACGTAGAAACCGGGACGATTAAGTCTTCGAATCTTCACTTTCTAGCTCCAAATCTCCAATCCTTTACTCCCAAGCTCCTGGAAATCGCCTATGATCGTCCTCAGCCGCTCCCAATCGTCCAAATAATGTCCTTCTCCTCGAATTAGGGTTTTGGTTTGAGTTTTAAACAACTTTGCCGATTTTAGCACCCGTCGCGTAGCGCGACGGGTTTCCCAAATGTTGTCGCGTAGCGCGACGTACCTCACAACCCGACAAAATAGTCGGGTGGCATCTCGGTAGATCCATGGGTTAATGAGGGGTAAAAGGGTAATTTCGCAGCTTTTTCCACCCCTCGCGTAGCGCGAGGAGTTTCCCTCCGGCTGGCGCGTAGCGCGAGAGAAGCAAAACTCAGAATTTTTATTCTTTTAATTCCAAACTCCTCGGCTCGTTCCCGGCATCTCGTTAAGACTCGTTTAAGCTCCAGAATGCTATCTTTATGCTCAGGATCCTACAAACCCACAATTGATCAATAGAAACGAATTCCGGGATAAAAACGAACATAAACAATGCAATTATCATACAAAGTATACACGGGGAATCCAACTAATTATCATTATATCATGCATGGTTTGCATGTAGTCATAGAGGCCCGTTGAATGATCTCACGAGCGTAGGTGGCTTGTGATAGAAATAGGCCACGGCCGTCGCGAGTGGCGGTAATACCCAGAAAGTGATGTAGAGCCCCCAAGTCGGTCATAGCAAATTCCCGTGAGAGGGTGTTGATGATGGTGTTTAAAAACCCGGTATCGGAGGCCGTGAGTACTATGTCGTCGACATACAGTAACAGGTAGCAGTGTGTTTGCCATTGCGGTATATGAACAGGGAGAATCACTGATGTTGCTGCGGAACCCGTGGGAGGTGATGTATGTAGCAAAGCGGGTATACCATGCCCTCGGGGCCTGTTTGAGGCCGTAAAGTGACTTACGTAGCCGACACACGTGGTTTGGTGCCTGTGGATTCACAAATCCGGGAGGCTGGTTCATGTAGACTGTTTCGTGGAGGTCGCCGTGCAGAAAGGCGTTCTTCACGTCTAATTGATGAATGGGCCAAGACCGAGAGACGGCCAAGCTGAGGACGGTTTGGATGGTGGCTGGTTTAACCACCGGACTGAACGTCTCATAGCAATCAATGCCTACGGTTTGTGATTTACCGTTGACCACCAGTCGGGCCTTGTACCTGTCAAGTGAACCATCTGATTTGTATTTATGTCGGAACAGCCACATGCAACGAAAACCGGCTGTCTGTAGGGCGAGGAACTAGCTCCCACGTCTCATTAACGATTAACGCTCTAAATTCGTCATTCATGGCGAATAACCAATTTGGGTCAGACAAGGCATGGGTATAGGACCAGGGTAGAGGTGAGATGGGGGGTGTGGTGGTTGTATGAAGATTTAGGTGGGCGGGTGGTTTGGATAGGCCAGCCTTGGAGCGGGTAGTCATCGGGTGAGTCGGGGCTGCAGCTTTAACAGGGGTGACCGGGGGAGGGGTAGGCGTGGTGGAGTTGGGCGGCTTTCGTCGGGAGTATGTTTTGGTGATGGTGGGCGGAGTGGGGGGTTTAGCCGAAGAGGAGGGCCCGTAGGGGGTGGAGGGGCAGTGGGTTTGGGAAAAGGTATGGGTGTTGAGGTGCAAGTGAAGTGGGGAGGCAGTGGGTCATCGAGGAAAGCATAATTGCTCTCGGTGAGGGATGGGGTGGTGGCAAAGGGAAAGGAGAGTTCGTCAAAAGTGACGTGGCGAGAAAGGTGGACTTTGCCAGTGGCAGGGTCATAGCAGCGATAACCCCGGAAGTTTTCAGGGTAGCCAAGGAACACACAACGCACCGACCGGGGGTGTAATTTATGAGGGTTTGTGGCTACGGTGTTTGGATAACACGTGCATCCGAAGACGCGAAGGTGGTCGTATGTTGGGAGGCGACGATAGAGAGCAAAGGCCGGGTGGAGTAGCCGAGTCTTTTTGGGGAGGATGTTGTGGAGATAGGTGGCGGTGTGAAGGGCCTCGACCCAAAGGCGGGTGGGAGGTGGGCATGGGTAAGTAAGGTGCGAATGATGTTATTTAAACATTGTATCATCCGTTCCGCCCGGCCGTTTTGTTGGGATGTTTGGGGACAGGAGAAACGAAACACGAGGCCATGAGTGTGGGCAAATGTTTTAAAGTCATTGTTATCAAATTCACCGCCGAGATCACACTGAAAAGATTTGATTTTTCGGTTAAATTGAGTGTGGATAAGGGTATGAAATTTTTGAAAAATTGTAAAGGTTTCGGATTTATATTTTAAAGGGTAAATCCACACGTAATGGGTGAAGTTGTCGATGAGAACTATATAGTATTTATAACCGGATTTACTTATGATTGGGGACGTCCAAAGGTCACAATGTATAATATCAAAAGGGGCAAACGTGAGAGAGCGAGAATCATAAAATAGTACCTTTTATGTTTAGAAAGTTTACATGAATTACATAAAGATGAATCCACGTGTTTATTACAAGAAATTGATAACTTTGAACTAAGTAAATCTAAAACTGGAGCATTTGGGTGACCGAGACGAGCATGCCATTGATCTTTAGGAGAAGCAAGGAGGACGGTTGGTGGGGCAGGTTCGTTGAACGGGTAAAGGTCGCCCGAGCTATTGTGGCGTGAAAGAAGAGTTCCAGTCTTGAGGTCCTTCACAGAAAAGCCAAACGGATCAAATTCAAGTGAGGTTTGATTATCAATAGTAAACTTTCGGACGAATAATAAGTTTTTAATAATAGAAGGGGTGTAAAGGATGTCACGAAGGTGGTAGCACCGGTTGAGGGTGGGGTGAGTGGAGTGTCCGGACCCATATATTGGTAAACTCGAGCCATTGCCAACAAAAATAGATGTAATCGGAGAATGAGAGAGAGGAGTAGTAAACTTACCGGGATCGGGAGTAAGATGGGAAGATGCCCCTGTGTCCATGTACCAAGATTGATCCGGGACGTTTAAGTGTACTTGCTGCATGGTATTGGCTAGGTCGGTGGGGTTGTAATCAGAGTAGCCGGCAAACTGTGGGCCAGAAGATGGGCCTGGGGCGGGCTGTTGGGTAGGAGCAGTGGGCTGAGGTGGTTGGTGAGGTGGGCCTGGATTGGGTGTGGTGTTGGCCTACTGGTGGGGTTGATTAGAAGGGGGAGCGGACGGGTATGGGGAAGGCGGGGGTTGCCAAGGAGTGTTCTGCCAGGTAGGTTGAGGCCAAGGGTGAGGGGAGTATGTGTGTTGAGGCGGTCCGCGACCGCGGCCCCGGTGATGGCGGCCGCGTCCCCGACCATTGTAGCCGCGGCCCCGTGTGGGGTTTGGTTGTCGGTTGCCGGGATATCCTTGGTTGCGATTTGGTTGGAACCCCGGGGGTTGAGAGGTGGGGGTGGGGCGGTCAGGGTAGGTAGCAGCAAGTACCGTGTGGGGTGAGGTAGCACCCTGAGTTAGGCGAGCAGCCTGCCGATGTTGTTCGAGTTGTAGCATGCTTCTTGCAGTGTCCCAAGTTGGTGCACTTTGGTTAATGAAGGTGCCTACCCCGTCGTACTCGGACGGAAGGCCGCGAGCCAATTGTAGGACTAGGCGTGGTTCGCTGACGGGGTGATCGACGTCGCCGAGTTGGTCAGCCAAATCCTTTAGTCGTTGACAATACGCTTCTAAGGAAGAACACGCTCCGAGTGTTAAGTTGGAGAATTCCTGTTCAAGGGCAGCCGCACGGGAGCCCTTATTATTAAGGAAGATCGCTTTAAGTTTGTCCCATGTGGCTTGAGCGGTGGTGTCATTCGTAAGCAAGCGCACCAAGAGGTCATCGGACAAGGTGCTGTAAATCCATTGAAGAACCAAGGCGTCGATCTCGACCCACTGAGCGTAGTTTCAGCGGATTCAACCGGCGGTTTGGTTCCATCAATGTGATGAAGAACCTTGTATGCTTTTGCGTGTAACTTGAAGAGCTTGGTCCACGACGAGTAGGTAACTTTGGTTCCATCGAGGGTGCGTATCTTGGTTTGGATATTGGTAACGGAGTAGGCTGGGTGCAAAGCCGTGGCTTTGACTTCGGTTGGTTTTAGTGGGGTTTCCTTATCGTCTGCCATAGCCGATTAACGAACAAGGTGGGAGGATCAAAGTCGAACAAGGTGGGAAGAGCAAAGTCGAGGCTCTGATACCATAACAATAGTTATGGTGTTATGGTTTATCTCTGTGTTTCTCATTGAATAATAAAGCCCTATATATAGGGTGAGTACAACCATATCTCCACATATTAAGGAGATAAACATCATGCATGAAGATAGGTACAAAACCATAACAAACTATAAACTATATCTAATAATATAATGGTCTAATAATTGTATCTTCTATAATGATACAATGATGTCATTGTGTCTTTCATAAATGACACAATAAAAAAAAGTTAATTTTTTTTATTTTCGCTTATTTTTTTATTAGTGAGGACAGCTAGGGGAACAAAAGCTCAGAATTACGTTTTTGAAATTCGATTTAGATTGTAAGATATAATTTTTATCTTTTTTAACTCATTGTGTCTTCTCACACTTTGTAGCAAAAATATATTTTGTATTTAACCTATTTCTTATAATTAAATTCAATCTCGTGAAAAAATAAATTTTAAATACCCACTTCGCTTTATTACTACTTACAACTTTTGTGTTAAGGTTTGTGTTAATTTTCATAAAGATGTTATTTTCATACAATATTAAAAAAGAACTTTAAATATATTTAGTTTGAGAAATAGGATCTTGCACTAAACTAATAAAAATAAAAAAAGACATAATACATTCATACTTTATTATTCCATACCTAATGAGCTTATATATTGTATATTAAACAAACAAAATTAAAATTAAGTAATGGCTTTCACGTAGTTTCGGTTATTAACTAAAATTTTTATTTAAATTCAGTTGACAATTTTATCTAGTCGTTACCACGTTTATATTCATATACTTTGCTTTTCATCAATCTTATGAAACTATATATAATGCTACATTCTCAATCATCTTCACCCTACAAACAACTTCCATTCTTATTACCTTCAAATCAAACACTAAACAAAAATGGCAAACAAACAATCCATCATCATCATCATCTCCATACTCCTCCCATTGGCCCTCCAGTCGGCATCTGTCACCGCCCACGAGACACCCGCCAAACAAGACAAAACCGCCACCGTGGTTGTGGAAGGAATGGTGTATTGCCAAAGTTGTAAATACTTCGGGTCATGGTCTCTAACCGATGCTGAGCCAATCCCGGCTGCTAAAGTTAGTGTTATCTGTAAAAACCACAAGAAACGAGTGAGTTACTATAACGCGTTTGAGACCGATAAAGATGGTTACTTTTATGCAGAACTCAAAGATTTCAAGATGACTCATTATCTGTTTGATCATCCTTTGCATTCTTGCCATGTGAAACTTGTGTCATCTCCTCTTGAATCATGCAATCTTTTGTCCAATGTCAACAATGGTATCAATGGCTCTCCTTTGAGGTTTGAGAACAAGGTGTTGTTTGGAAAGAATTATGAAGCAGTTGTGTATGCATCCGGACCGTTGGCTTTTCGTCCTACTAATTGTGATCCAGAGATCACTCACTAAAGTTGATATACTTCTCAAGTGTTTGATCCATGACTATGGTATTATTATTATTATTTTGAGTTGATCTTGTTGTAATGCCTGCAATGAACTAGTGCAGCATTTGCCTAACACTACATTTTTCTTTGTCGGCGCGCTTAAACTACACAGCTTTCTTTGCTTTTTGAAAGTACTGTCTTTATTAAAATGTAACCGGTATTACTAGACAAGCGTCTCTATATACTCGAAGCAAAATGTGACACTAATAAAACAAGATAAGAAATACAATAATATTTGCATTCCAGATATTACTACATTCCTCAAACATGAATCAAAGGTGTTAAGAAAAGAAAATCAGAGGAGTTGTTTGACTTTGCGTTCAAGAACTGGAGGATCAACATCAATGCCCATGTTAGCAGCGGTTCCTGCTATGATTCTCATTGCTGATTCGATGGTTGTGCAGTTCAAATCTGGCAATTTTTCTGCTGCAATTGCACGCAGCTGATCGATTGTAACTTTCCCCACTTTTTCCCTTTGCGGGTCCTTAGAACCTTTCTCAGCTCCTGAAAAAAACATAGTATGTAACATATAAACAATGAAATAATGCTCGTTCAAAGAGCTGAAATGTTCAAAATGGGTCAGATCAGGATAGGTTGACGTCACGGCATATGACAGTATTGTTACAATAATAATCTAAATCTTTGAATATGATAGTAGAATTGGTTGATTTTGAATCTGACCCGTTACTCTTTTAGTAAAACCTTTCTATTTGACCCGTTTGAGAGTAGAGAAATAAAACAGAATCCAAGTTAACACATTCGTTAGTAAATGGGATGAAAGTACCATACTACACTACCCATTCATGAAAGGAACACAAGTAACAAGTTACAAATGGTTCCAGTCTAAGGCAAGATGAAGCAATTTATAATCATTTAGCTTAGGAGCAAAGACAATGTTGGTTGCTACACATAAGTTTAAAGGAAAGAGCCTCACTTTAGATTAATTTGCAGCCATGGAAAGATTTCCTTTCAAAAATTTGTCATTTCCATTCAACTGTTCACAATATTTGGTTGTACGTGATGCGTGCGCCTCCTGTCTTAGCTTTTGAAACCAAAACGCCTTGAAGCATCACACGTTTTTTAAACCTAAGGTGGGATATGCAGCTAATGATAAACTACTGATAAACAAGTAGTTTTGCATCACATCTCAATTATCAATTTTCTTAGAGCTACATGTTTCTCAAACTTTAAATTTTAACCCTGAATGATCACAATATAATCCCTATTTTGCTACTCCACTATAGATGCACATCTAAATTCCCACTGATTCACCAAAACTAACAAAATCACAAGCTATACAAGATTCAAGATTGATGATCTTTGTAAAACTATAACAAATTAACAAGGTACCAAATCAAACTCTAATTTGAGAAACTACAATACCTGCAGCTTTAAGAAGCAGAACCGAAGCAGGAGGCGTCTTCAACACAAACGTAAAGCTCTTATCCTGCAAATTCAAACCACCACACAAACACTTGTAACCAAAACCAAAACCTAAAACCCAAAAACAAAAACAAAATGAAGAAACTAACATCATAGACAGTGATTTCAACAGGGATAATATAACCAGCTTTATCAGCAGTTCTCGCATTGTAATCCTTGCAAAACGCCATAATATTCACCCCCTTTGAACCCAACGCCGGTCCAACCGGTGGCGCCGGTGTCGCCTTCCCAGCTTCTAACGCCAGCTTAATCACTCCAGTCACTGCACAAACAATCACACAAAACACACACATTGAATATTTGAATTGAAATTCGAGTAGAAACGTTTGATGAATTGAAGATGTTGAGTACCTTTTTTGGCTTTTCCTGCAGGTTTAGGAGGGGCCATGGCTCTGATAGTGAGAGGTGTGGGAGTTGCAGAAGGCGATTGCTTGTGATTGCATCGGAATTGCAGAGGGATGATTGAATTGGAGGATAAGGGATTGATGAAGGGGATGATAGGAATGAGGATGAGAGGTTTGGTGGTTGATTTTGCTTTGAGAGAGGAGATGAAATTGGATTGAATGTGGATAGAGAAGAAGCCATTGTTCTGAAGGCAAATTGGGGAAGATGATTGTAGATGTGATTTCAGAGGGAGGAGAGAGTATCTTATCTGGCTGAAGGGTTGATATGGGCTGAACCATTTTTTGGCCCAACTTCATAGATATGTGAAAGGAGCCCGAGTTTGAAGGTGTGATTGGGTTTTGTGGCCCATATTGCATGCTACTGTACTACTATCAGGAGCGGAGCTTGAGCATTTTGTAAATGGGTCGGGGGTAAAACTAAATTTTTTCAGAGGGGTCAAACTGCAATTTATATATAAAATTTACACCACCGGACCAAAAATTTACACTAGCGGACTAAAGTTTAACACTACCGACAAAAAAAAGAGATGGAGCGACGGGCCCCCTGGCCCCTTCAATCCAATCCTCCGCCATTGAGTACTATGCTAGGCTGTCTCAAAAAGAAATGTTTTCACTTTCACTACCGATCTGGATTGGATTGGCAGATTGGACCGGAAAAAATGATCGCCGGTGGTCTAGTAATGCACTTTTGACCGTTTTCAAACTGGACTAGCGGTTAAGATGGTTACTGAATGAAACGACATGCTAGCTTAACTTGTTTTGCGGGATTCGGAAAAGGTGGATTTGAAAGGAGAGATTAAAGATAGATCTAGACGTAGATATTGATTTTGTGGGGGGGGGGGGGGGCGATTTTACCAAATTCAAATTGCTTTTTTTTTTTCACGTGTCTTTGATTATTATGTTAAAACTTTTATTTCTATTGACTATTTATCCTCTTTTACGTTTTAATTACGATTGTTATCTTATTAAGCTTAGATGTTTTTTTCCTTCTATTTTTAGAAAATGTAATTTAAATAAGATTTTGTGGAGTTTTTAAACCCACTATGATGAGAACCAATAAAACATTTGATTTAGTGTATTCTACTGTATTTTGAAAACATAGTTGAAAGTTAAACGAATCATTATTTTGTTTTAGAAGTTACAATATTCTTTTTAGTTTGTGGTTGTTTGGGATTGCTTTTTTTCACTCTACTTTTAACTTATTAACTTTTGAAAAGTTAGTAGGTTAAAAATAGTGTTTGGGTATAAGAAAAAGACTTTTAAAATGACTTTTGAAATAGGATAGAAAAGGAGAATTTGAGAAGTTAGTGTGGAGTAACTTCTCAAACTCCTTTTAACTTTTCACCAGATCTATGACATTAATACCCTCGTTCCTTTCACCTGATGCCTTCCATCGCTGCCATCTTCCCCTCGCCATTTAATACCCTCTCCTACCCATCGCTATGCTCATCGCCAGCTGCGCCAGCTGCGCCTTCCCGATCGATGCCTTCCCATCACTGCCTTCCATCGCAAGCGCCAGCTGCGCCTTCCCTATCTGCTTCCCTTCCTATCTTCTTAGAACCCTACCCTATCGCAACCTACGGTTCTGCTCTTCCCATCGCTGCCTTCGGGTCGCCGCCATGACTCCACCTCCAACGCCAGCCCCTGCCACCGTACGCCCTATCATCGTCATTAATCCCTTCCACCAGCCTCGCCATAACTCCCTTTACCTACAGATCAATCACCCACTTCGTTGTTATATATCGATTAGCAGCATCAATGCAACAAAATATACCGATTATCAACTATCAGGTATGTATTTTTATGAAGGTAATTGAAGCTGTTGTTTTTCGCACAATTATTGAATTTTTATTGAAGTTTTATCGCAACAATTACTGATTATCAACGACTGGCCCATATTTTTTATTGAAGTTTTTCGTTTACTGCTGTAATTTGTTGAAGGTAATTGTTGTTGTTTGTTGGATTTCGGCTGGATTGGTCTCTGCTGGATTTAGTTGGTGTTGTTTGGATTTTTATTGAAGGTAATTGTTGCTGTTGTTTGGATTTCTGTTGAAGGTATTTAGTTGAGATTTGTTGTTTGGATTTATTTAGTAGTTGTTGTTGTTAGTGATTTTTGATTTCATCATTGCTAGTTATATTGCTAGTTATTTAGTAGTTGTTGATTCTTCTATATTTGATTTCATCCACTGCTAGTTGTTGTTGTTGATTTGGTTGTTTTCACTTCTTTGGTTGTAACATTGAATGGTGATACATTCACTGCAAATGATTTAGTAGTCGTTGATTCTTCTATATTTGATTACAATCCTAGAGACGGTGGTATTGCAAATGACATTAATGAAGAACTTCCGGCTACAAATCGTTCGGATCATGATGTTACATATATGACAGCAATAAGAGATATAATACGCAAGATTTGATGGAATCACGGAGATGAATGTAGTGTCACATTAGCTTCATAACATTGTGCAATGTTGGTGTTATTTTAACAATCTCATGGAGATGAATGTAGTATGTTATTATTTTTTATAAATCATGTAAACGCATCTTATTGTTATGTCTTATTTTTTTTTTCATTTTGCAAGGCGGAAATAGAAAACAGCGTAAAATAAGCAATCCCAAACATTATTTAGAAAACAGCTTATTGACTTTTAATAGAATGTCCTTTTTAGTCATTTTACATTAAGAAGCTAAACCAAACACTTTTCAGAAAACAACTTATTGACTTTTCAGTTTATAAGCTAATCCAAACATTTTTTTTAAACTACTTCTCAAAAGTTAAAAGTCAATAAGTTTTTTTTCTCAAAAGTTCTTTTTAATAAAATAAGCAATCCCAAACATGCCCTTTTACATCATTTGGCGAAGACAATAGAAACATGATGAGGTGTATGTGGTATCTGTTACACCTTTGATCGACATGTTATTTTATTTAGTTTAGAGATTATTTTTTTTATTTCTATTCATACTTACTTTTAACTATCACGAGATATTAGATGAGGCAAAATCAAATAGCAAATAAGCTACAAGAAATCTTTGTTTTAAACGAAGTCAAAAAGTTAGAATGATGTGCAAATATTTTTCTTGAAAAAATTGAAACAAATACTAAATAAGCAATCAATTCCGTTTGTTTCATAGAATTTCCAGTAATTATAATTAGAACATAAAAAAATTTTCATTCAAATCATGTTTGGTTGAATAACAGATAAAATTTGAAATTAAAAATTTTTCCAGTGGAATTCACATTTCTTACACTCACCCATAAAATGCTTGATAGTCAATTGGAATATTCAACGTCACAATGAGGTGTTCAAAATTAAGATTTCATTCCATTCAAAAGTAACCAATCAAATATGTTATCAACTAGGTTAGTATCCCGTGTATTACACGGGTTGAATAAATAAAATCTTAAATAGTTGTTAATAAAAAATGAATTATAAAACAATCTTTTCATATATGATATGATTGACATTACCTACGGGTGATAAACGAAGCTATTATTTTTTAAACTTTTGTTTAATTTTTTTGTTATTCTAAGAAAAGTTGGTTATTAAACAAATTGCTTTAAAACAAACCGTTTTTTAAAAAGTGTCAGTTTTAATAATTCTTTATTATAACTTTGAAATTTAATTAATTTGTTTCATAAGAATTGTTTTTAAAAGCCACTGGGTTTAAATATTGTGTGTTTCAAAATTTTATATTTTTTAGAAAAAGTTTCTTATTTTATAAAAAAATTATTTCTTTACAAATTGTATTTGTAGAAAGATCTTTTTTTAATTTAATAAAAAATATTTTTAATATGAAAAGAATTAAATAATATCATCTGTAATTAAGTGATATTTATTAGGAGAAAGAAGCGGAAAAATAAAATTTAAGGGCTCTAGAATTATGACAAGTAGCAAACAAAAAGCTTCTTTTATTAGTATAAATAGATTTTAACAAGAATCCATTCAAATGGCAATTTCATTTCTAATTTTAATTTCTTCGCAAATCATTCGCCTAACTAAACCACCCTTTATAATTCTAACCAATTCTCTACATCAATGTTAAACTTGAGGAGGATATTAATATGTCATCACAACTTATTTTCTTTATTTATAGAAAAGATTTCCTTCCCAAACAGCACAAAACAATCTTCAAAAGATTTCTCTCAAACCCAAATCTAATTTGTTATTAATAATTACTACATTTCATGTGGTTTGTTACACCCTCACAAAATAGAAATCTCCGCAAACAAACACGCAAAACGCACCTCCTCTACCGTTGTCCCTTTGTCTTCCCCATCCCCATTGGTATATGCTCAAGGAATCTCGTCTTATCCCCCCTTCACCCCCACCCTCCTGTAACTACCCCCACCCCATCTCACTCGCACCTGCAACACACACACACACACAAATGGCGAGAGTAACCGTAACAACCTCCTCCCTCCACCACAACGGCATCTACTTCACCTTCTCGGCGCGTGACTCTCACGCTCTATTCTTCAACTCTCACAAGTCCCTCAGGCCGAATAACAACAAGCTTAATGTCAGTTTTCTGTCGTCGGTGCCGTCCTCCGGCCGCCGGAGAACGCTCGTCTCCACCGTGCCGGTGGAGTATGTTCCTCCGGCGCCGGAGTTTGACTTCGGTGAAGAACTCGAGCGATTACGTGTGTTACGATCGAAACTGTTTGATTGCAAAAGTTTGAGGGAGAAAGTTCGTGTGGTTGATTGTGATTCGAAAGTGAAGCGGTTTTTTAGGAGTGGAGATTGTAAGCGATTTGCTAGGGTTTTGGAGTCGTTGGATTTGGATGAGTATGAGATGTTTCTGCTGAAGTGCATTGTTGCTGCGGGTCAGGAGCATGTGTTGGTGTCGGGTTATGAGGCGGAGTCGGATGGTGAGGGTGAGTTTGTGTCCGCTAGAGAGTCGTTGAAGAGCGCGTTGTATACTTTGGTTGAGATGATTGAGAATTGGGATTCGAGTGATGATCGAGAGGTTCATGTGAAGAAGAAGAAGAAGAAGGTTGATGCTGTTGCGTTGAATTCGTTGTTGAAAACTCTTCGGGATGTGGAGGAGTTTTATGATTGTATTGGAGGGATTATTGGGTTAGTTTTTCGTTTTCCTCCGCATATTTCGTAGCAGTTGTTATATTTCAGTTTGAATCTGATGTTAAACTTATTTTAGCATGAATTGTAACTAGTTGTAAGATAGCCTGTGGTGGCATGACAACTCTAGTTGTAAGATAGCTGTTCAGGAAGTTAACATCATCACATTGAGCATTTTACTAATTTAACTCGAATCAATAGAAGTTTGGAAGATACCTGTGAATTGGGAAGTCCAATTATCTGAAATAGACTTCTCTTTTATGGACATCCTCAATTGATGTTAATATTATGAGCATGTAGTTTTTATGTGATTGTTTTCCATAATTCTTTGAATATGTACACCTTATATTAAATGCTAGTTAATTTTAGTCTGGACTATGGATCAATTCTTTATGATATACAACTATACAATGCTTATATGATTTTAATGTGTGTATTGATTATCGTATACTTATAATTGAATTTCTGGCAGATACCAGCTAACGGTTTTAGAGATTCTTTCTGAGTCACATGGGGAGAAGAATACTAATTTTCAGAACATAGATAACTCTAACTCAATAGGACTGCAATTTGTAGAAATTCATCCTCCAAGTGTACTTGATCTTTCTCAAGACACAGAATATGCATCTCAGGCTGCTTTATGGGAATTGAGGTAAGATGATATTATGTTTTGTCAGTTATTTCATAAGGTACTTGGAAACAGTGTCAGGAAATTTTGATGTTTTAAACTGAATTTAGGGTTTGCCACGCCTAGGAGAGATTTATCCTCTTGGAGGCTCTGCTGACAGGCTTGGATTAGTGGACTCGGTCACAGGTGAATGTCTCCCTGCGGCAATGCTTCCTTATTGTGGCAAGACCTTGTTGGAAGGTCTTATAAGAGATCTTCAGGTAGGGTCTTTTTAAAGTTTCTTATGAAGATGTTGATTGAGATTGAGATCATGCAATCTCTTCTTTTGCAGAATTTTTAGGACTTTCATTTGCATTTAGATTACCAATGATATTATGTCTAACACTAGTAACCACTGTTGGACAATTGCAAGGCTAGGGAGTTCTTATATTTCAAATTATTTGGAGAGCAATGCATAACTCCTGTTGCAATTATGACTAGTTCGGCCAAGAACAACCATCAACATATCACATTGCTGTGTGAAAGATCCAAATGGTTCGGAAGAGGTCGATCAAGCTTCCGACTTTTCGAACAGGTCTTATAAGTAGAATGTTGGCAATGTATTGTAAAAGTGTTTTTAGGCTTAATTGTAATAAAAGACAATACTTAGTTTGTCACTAATTGTTCTTGCCAGCCACTCGTCCCTGCTGTTAGTGCGGAAGATGGCCAGTGGTTAGCAAAGGGACAGTTTTTGCCTGTCTGCAAGCCTGGTGGTCATGGTGTGATATGGAAGCTTGCTTATCAAAAAGGCATTTTCCAATGGTTCCGTGATCATAAAAAAGAGAAGGTGCAACTGTTCGACAAGTCAGGTTTGTATAAGTTTGTTATCTAAGTAGATACCTTTCTCATATAGCTGGCTATGACAAAGTTGTGGATCTGTACTTTCTATCTTATGTTAACAGATATAATCTTGCAGTAATGTTGTAGCTGCTACAGATGTGACCCTCTTGGCCATGGCAGGGATTGGACTGCATGAAGGGAAGGTAACATTTTTGTCTGATCATCAAAGGAACTAATACTGCTGCTTCTTGAATATAATAATATAGTAGAAAGCTATACCATCCAGATATAATGCAGTCAGTAGCCTTTATAATTAGATGGCACCTTTTCACATATAAAACTAGGTGACACTATCACAGTGAATAATGTTCAGAAATGGTGCCAATATTGCTCTGTGTTAATCTAGCATTCGAGCATCTTTGGATCTGGTTCTGGTGACACTGTCACAGAGGATAATGATCAGAAATGGTGCCAATCTTGCTCTGTGATAATCTTGCATTCCAGCATCTTTACATAGATTGACTTTAGTAAGAGCCTAGTATTAGTAGATATATAGCTGTACTGCAGCTTTGGTGATTAGCAGAATTATAGGAACAGATTATCAGTCACAGCTGTATTATAAGCAACGGATTATTTGTATTCTAGGCAACTGAATAACCTGTTGACCAAAGCTGCAGTACAGCTATATATCTACTAATACCTAGAAGGGCTAATTATTTGTTGTAAAATTATATTTCTAACTGATAACTTTTCAGAAGCTTGGTTTTGCATCATGCAAACGAAACTCTGGTGCTACAGAAGGCATAAATGTCTTAGTTGAGAAAGGCAAGCCTGATGGAACATGGACTTATGGTGTGTCATGCATTGAGTATACTGAGTTTGACAAATTTGGAATTGCTGATGGATCTTCTTCTAATAGGTACTATCTAAACCCGTTTATTGTTTTTCATGGAGGCAAGTAGATAAATGTTAGCTAACTATAGTTAGGTAGCTATATTGTATATTTTGTAGCTTTTACAAACTGAACCAATTATTCTTTCAACAACAAAATGGTTGCTGTTGAGATAGTGGAAAGCTGATTGTCATACACTGATACACTCATCCTTTCCTAAATTGAATGTCGATATACTTCCTCTCCACTTAGTGGTCAGGCTGCATATACAAAATTTAATTAGTAGCTATTACTTGTCTAGCATTCAATTTATATTGACATCTAGCTTGCAATCAGAGACTACTTGATTAGCTACTATGGCAATTTTTCAGTATACCTTTTTTTAATATTGATCACTAGTAGGAGCTTTTGTACCTTTGTCAATGAATTTTTTATACAGTAATAGTAGCATAAGATTCTTGTTATTATTCCCTTGAAATATTGTCTAAAAGTTTTGTAAATTTTAAGCAGAAGATTCTTTTTATATTCTCCAATCAACCATGTTCATTTGTTAAGTTTGCAGACAGAGTTCCCAGCAAATACAAATATCCTGTATGTGGACTTGAATGCTGCAGAGCATATCGCATCAAGTAAGGATGACACAAGTTTACCTGGCATGGTGCTGAATGTGAAAAAAAACAATCAATTTTGTGGACCACTTTGGGCTCCAACATGGGTATGTTATCTGTCTACATAATCTACGTAAAGGATCTTTCAGTTTCATATAGCATTTAACTTCTCTGATTATTATTCTAATCTCTCCCTTTTAAGCTATGATCTATGATCTAATAACACGTTCAATCAAGCATCCGCATGCTTCTGTACTTTCACTGTTTTAGGTTTAATTGGAACTTTAAAGATACCAAGAATTTCATATGTTGTTTTAGTTTGTCAATTATTTTAATTTTGGATATTTTCTTCCCTGCTTATTGTTTAACTTGCTTTAAAGTTAAAAGTGTTTCATAACATGAGCATATACATCTTATCTATATTCATTCTATGTTTTTGAAAAAAAGTTTATAATTTGGTAATTTTGACTTCTAAGTAATGGAGTTAAAACAGCCATATGAATCTTTGAAGAAGTGACTAGCATTTAATGAGTATTGCCACAATTCTAGGCTCTTAATCACACGTAAGGAAGTTAATTTTGTTATACATTGCGTATAATAGTTGTTTCTATAGGTTTATCAATTTGCTTAGTATATTAGTAATTAGATTTAGCTGTTCTTTTCGTTGTGCAGTGTTACAGGTGGGCGCTTGGAATGTACAATGCAAAACATTGCTGATAATCTTGTCAATAGTTTTCCCTCTCGATGTTCTGAAGGCATAGAAGGTATAATGAAATTTGTTTTCTATATAAGGTGTTGTATTATCATGAATTTTACTGGGTATGTTGTTTGTTTGATGTGTATTATACTATTATCATGAACTTTTATCTTTATGCAAATCTTTTATTTATGTAATCATAAAATTCCAGCCGTTTTCCATTTTTTAAAAGTCTTGTATTGAAGAGCTATCCATTCACTGTAATTGCAGAAATGCTAGATACATTCATTGTCTATAATCATCGAAGAAAGGTTACATCATCTGCCAAGAAGAAAAGAAAGCCTGCTGACATGTCCTTGCATCAGGTCCATTTCTCTATTTTCTTTCTGTTTTCCATTTGTACATATGAGTCTATGAAAAAAGCATGACTGATGTGCTTTATCTTGTTTCCCTTTACTTTTTCTTTGATATTTAATATTTTTGCTTCTATTTCTTAAAACTCAAAGTGAACCTCTCAAGGTTTCAAGCTGGTATGCGTTTGCTTCCTATCCTCTAAGCCTGCTAATTAGGTACTTTGAACTATGGGTGCAGACTCCAGATGGTGCACTTCTTGATACGATACGAAATGCGTATGATATTCTTTCATATTGTGATATCAAGCTCCCTAAGGTACCATATACTCACTTATATTCAGGCATCATTTTGCTTAACATCAGCTTTCATATATGAGAGATATATGGTTGGAGTGTCTAGTGTGGAGGATGTTTGGTACTTTATTTATGAGCAAGTAATTGTTTACAGATTGAGAGTAATGATAAATATGCTGATTCCGGACCACCATATCTCATCCTGCTTCACCCTGCTCTAGGTCCTCTTTGGGAAGTCACTAGACAAAAAGTAAGCTCATATAGTCATATTTTATCTTCTGTATTGAAACTGAGTAACAGAGTTCCATATGATTATACTAGGAACATATCTCAACAATTTTGAAAACAAAAAAGTCACGTAGATGTTAAATATAAATATCAGAGGCTCAGAGCATGAGGTAGATGAATAAAATCAAAATATATCCATTACAATAATCTGTATATATTATCACTGAATGAAGTGTTTGCCCTTTATTATTTCTCACTTTTATTTGTTTCTTTATCCTTTACAAGTTTCGTGGAGGTTCAATTTCAAAAGGTTCTGAATTACAAGTCGAGGTTTCTGAATTCTTATGGAGAAATGTTCAGGTTTAACCTGTTTGCTATCGAGTCATGCTATTCATAACCAATTTTCACCATACTAAAATTATTTCTGTTGATCTTAGCTTGATGGGAGTTTAATGGTCATGGCTGAAAACATCATGGGCTCTCAGATCGACAGAAACCATGAGTCCATACTTCAATATGGTTACAGGTTGTACATGGTGTACTAGTGCGCTGTTAAGAACTAAAAAAAACTGATCCTTACTATGAGACTTCGGGCTAAATATGTCATCTATACATTAGGGTGCACGGTGCAAGTTAGTGAATGTAAACATACAAAATAAAGGAATAGACTGGAGTTCAGATAAAAATCAGTATTGGAAGCATGATGTTCTGCGGTTTGAGACACTAAAAGTCATACTACATGGAAATGCTGAATTTGAGGCTGTTGATGTTAACCTCGAGGTTAGATTTAACCGATTCCTTTTTCTTCTCATCTTTATACCCTCTGGGTTTTGAATGTGATTCATATTTTCATGGTCAAATACTTATTACCTTTTTTGTTCTTTAGGGAAATCATGTGTTTGAAGTCCCAGATGGCCACAAGATGATGGTCGCATCTGGAAATTCAGGTTTTCTTACTGTTTCGCATCAATATTTTTGTAGCTCCATAGTACTCAAAAGCACGTCTCCTTACTGCTTCACATTTGGCATACATATATTTATATAATAATTGGGCATTTGCTTATATCATCCTTAATCTTGAATGTGCGATCATATTTGTTTAGTATTAGTTTCCATATGAGTTATATGATATAAAAGTGTGTCTTCATTGCTATTTTAATTTTCTCTCTACACGGCACACACTATTTTGTGATCTATGTTGTGTGTATCTATTAGATTATTATTTGGAAGGAAATTATCAGTTTATCACATTTCTTTCTACGAGAAGCGCGTAAATGTGTGTGTGTGTGTCCTACTTACGGTCTTTAAACTTTTGGTACAGGTTTATCTATACAAGTAAATCCTATTAAAAGGAATTTATGGACAGCGGAAGCTGGTTTGGGAAGTACATTCTAGAGGGCAAACATATTAAATTGGAATTGATGGAATTCTAGAGGACTAACAAGAATCATCGTTCACAGAAGAATCCGACCCCTTTCACCCACGTGGTTAAAAAACCCTTAACCCCATTATCCTTGTAATAATAGTATATTCATTACGAGCTGAGTATGATGACCTGTAGGAGTGTAGGGTCTCGGTTATATTTCTTGCAAGTTATTGTAAATCCTGTGTAAAAACTCCTATTGATCTATTTATACAAAGTTATTTGTTGAACAATTCTTGATTTTCATATATCTATCACATTGTTTACATAGCCAACTTAGGAAGGATTTTAATATGTGCATTCAATGAACAGATAAAAAACAACAATTTTCATTTATCTCATCTCCACGAATTTACATTTTTAATTTCAGTTTGCAATATATCCAATCTTGTATGTGTTCTCATTCAGCAGGTTTGGAAGACTGTGAGCAGCATCTGTTGAGCAATCTAAGCAGAGCATCAGCCTTTCGTTGAGCTTTCATAGACCCATCAGCAGCCAAGCTTTGAAGAGATGGTATGCCTCTTGGATTCATTAATAATCTTCTAGCAACTTCATCACCACCATCTTTACATAGCCCCAATAATAAAGTTAATGAATTCTCCTTGCCTTTTGGAGATCCAAATCTTAAAAGATCAATGAGAATTGGTACCAGAACTTTACTCTTCCTTATTTCTTCAAGTCCCTCGGACACCCCAATAACAGAGAGAGCACTGCCAATGCATCGTCAGTAATTCCAGCCTTATCATCCATCAACAAATCAATTAGAAGAGGTACCGCCCCTGAAACAACAACATTCACTTTGTTTACACTATAAACTGCAAGATTAAACATGCTGTTGCAGCATCTCTTTTTCCAGCTGTAGTTCCATCTCTTAGCAGCCCAACTAAAGATGGAATTGCTTTTGGACGATTACCTATAACCACTTTATAATCATCGATTAGCGATAAACTAAATATTGCTGCTGCTGCGTTTTCTCTTGCTTCCATTGTTTTACCTGAACCCAGTACGTCTACTATGCTGTCTATTGCTCCTGCAGCCACGATTAACACCTTATTGTTGTCAAATATAGAAAGGTTAAGAAGAGCTGTGACCGCATTCTCTTGTATTCTTGGATCATGCGAAGTAAGTAAAGTTACCAAAAAAGGAATTGCCCCCGCCTCTGAAATTATCCTCCGGTTATCCATCCCAGTTTTGGCAAGTAATCTCAACTCATATGCTGCTTGTCTTTGGATATCAATTGAACCCATTGCTAACTTCCCCACCAAAAATTCTGCTGTCATTTTTACAGTATCCATGGCGGCTTTTGTGGCAGAAATGTGATCAACTGCCTTTTCAGGTAGCTTTCTCTTCATACTTGGGCTTCTTTCAATATGAGATGATGAAGAACTTGATGCTGCGGGATCGGTTAATGGTATGTTGTTTTCTTGACAAAATTGGTGGATCAAGCTTTTGAGCGCATAGTTTGGAATGAGTGCCATGTGGATTAATCTCTGTCCACTTTTGGGACATGTATGGTGCCCAGAGTTAATCCACTGTGCAATTGAAACCCGATCGTACGTGTGCCCCGATGCTACTATCACTGGATCGCGCATTAAATCAAGTGAAATTGGACAACGGTATTCGTCTGGAATGTTGATGACCATTGATTGAGAAGATGGATAATGATGCTGTTGGAATACTTGTGCATAAATTCTTCTTCAGTGGTTTTGTGATCTTCTTTGTTGAAAACCATGGTTTTTGACAATGAAACAAGTGAAATGAGATTGTTATATTGGAGACCACAATAAGCCCCCCTGTACCTGCTTGCTTCTCTGCTTCAGCCTCGAGTTTTGAAATCTCTTCTTCGTAATTGATTGGGGTTTTTACTCCGATTTCTGCCATAATCGCTTTGACTTTTTCAAAGTCAATGACACCTTTGCTTTTGCTGCTTTTAGAACTACTAGACATCATCACTTGAAGAAGCTCCTCTCTTCTTTGAATCTCTTTAGCATCAACCAACAAGTCAAATCGTTTGACTTGTTTATGAAGAAGCTCCACCTGCTCTCTGGTGTCTGCTGCTATTTTCAATAAGCTGAGAGGTAAAATATCCAAAGCTCTACTCATTTCTTTCACAAGCACATAAAATTGATTTGAAACGCTTTCTGTTCGAATAAGATTCCACAAACAGCTACCTTCTTTACACGCTTGTATTAACGACTTCACCCTTCGAATAACCGAATAAAGCTCAGTGAGACACAAGATGGAAGAAGGTGGAAGTTGACTGTTTGTTTCTTGAATTTCTTCAAACAATGATGAAAGAAGTTTGATCCTTCTTATCATTGTTTGAACATTCTTGTGTTGTGTAATTGGAATTTTCTCCATTGTTGTTACTTCATTAGAGATTTGGATTAATGATTCTAACAAAGAACCAGTTGGAAGTAAGCCTGAAGAAACCATGATAGGAGGAGGTAGAGTTACATCCATGGTGTTCTCTACTATTCATGATCAATGGTTAGAAGGTTTTAGATTACTTCAATACATAAATGTATTAATAAATGTATTTTTTAATATAATTTGTCTGTTTCTGTTTGTACTATTCATATAGATGGCAAGAAGAATGAAGGTAAGGAGTCTTTGCTTGCTGCCATTTGGAGAATTTGCAGGCCTTTCTTGTAGGTCTTCTTAACATTATATTATTCTATCCCTAAATTTATATTCATTTTTAATTCATAAGAGCCATGTCAAAGCTTTGATTAGCTGGTTTAATATTCATTTTGTTTCAAGTATCTTTCACCTCATTATTAGTTAAATATCTGCTGCCATTTTAATGCCTTAGGACTTGTACCCTGCCCACAAACTTTAGTACAAGCATAACTGCATAAAGATCTTAAAAGGGCGTACCTGGTGCTGCAAAGAGCTCCCGCGTTTTCGCAGGGTCCAGGGAGGGTCAGGGAGGGTCCGTCCCATTAAGGGAGGTCCGTCCCAAAAGATCTTAAAAAACTACATTAAATTAGATGATCAAGTGATTAATTTATTCATAATCAATGGAAAAAGTAGGATGTGCACAAACATGTTTATGAGACTCTAATTTTCGTATTGAACTATACGATCCGACCTTGTAAGTAATAGAATGAAAATTTTAACACATTGAAATCCAAAGAATTAAACGCCACTAAGCATCTTTTAATCATGAATATCCATATTTAGTAACTTATCATATGCTGGGAAAGAAAAGAAAGTAGGTGCGGTTGTGTGTTGACTGGGAAATTGTCAGCTTCTTGTTGGATTATCTGTTGAAATCAACATCAAGAAATCTTTCTAAATATTCTTGAGATCTTTTTTTTATTATCTAATATTACAATAATTGCAACATTAAGGTTACATTTGTTAATCATAATGATGAGGAGAAATCTAGCGTACACCAATAGGTAAGTAGCTGGCATGTCGAAAACTACAATGTTGAATAGACAGAGAAAAGCCAAAGCAGCCTAATATTTCATTAGGCGTGTAACAAGAATATGTGCAGTTGAATTATGTTTTGACCTGTTCTTCTAAAACCAGGTTTGTGGTATCAGAGCCATACTACGTCTTTTGTTCTCCTTTTCTCAGGTTCAGATTAGTATGTTTTGCGACGGCACACTTTGCGCGAATCTCTCATAACAGAAAACCAATTGGTCTGACATATTAGATTCTTATCAAGTCGTAGATAGTTTGTCGTGTGAGTTGTAAGTCGGCAAGAGGTTGCGGTAAAGTTTATACTTGGTACGAGCTAGGAAAACTCGGTATTTGTCGTAGAAGTCTAAACCCAGTTATGGATCAAAATAAGAGTCTGTCATGTTCTTTATAGTTCTAGTTTTAGAAGATTATTCTTGTCTAGAATTGATTAGTTGTATGGGATATTATATGTCTAATGGTTCTAAATTCTTTATCACTAGTATGCCCTTTGTCATCTCTTATAGTGTATTTTCTAACTTGGTAGTTTCTTTTCCATAAAAGTAAAAAATATAATAGGTGCAACATCCAACCAGTTGTTAAGAAGTTGATTCAAACCTCCAAGTTTGTATCACACCAACTCTCCGCCACAATCTTTAAACACATTATCACACCTTCTCTCAGATGTCCAAGAATGTGTCAAGGCTAATGATATACTTATATTCACTTCCATGCTATAAGACTAAGGGGCTGTTTGATAATTTCTAAATGATTAAGTGCTGATTCAATAAGAGGTCTGAATCATTAAGTGCTGAACCATTAAGAGGTTTGAACCATTAAGATGTTTGAACCATTAAAAGCTAGTATATCGTGTAACTATTCAAAGACAAATGTCTGACCAATTCAAATAAGAGGTCTTAACCATTCAGCATTAGACCTCTTAACCATTCAGCATTAGACCTCTTAACCATTCAACCAGCAAATGTCTGAACCATTCAGACATTAGATATTTGTTCGCGAAACAAACAATCGGAACCATTAAGTATTGAACCATTCAGACATCTGAACCATTAAGAGGCTGATTCAGATGCTACCAAGCAACTCCTAACTCTTATATTTCACGAAACAAAAGGGTTTCCAGTGTTCTCTCATATCGCTTTTAGTTGATACTAGATCTGTGAAATCATCACGCTTGCATTGAAACTATCATAACCACGTTGAACGTTGGAACCTTTGTTGCCTTCTATCCTGACTAAATAAGCCTCCCAACGACCCATCACTGTTAACAGTCCTGAAAGCTGAGATTGAGATCGGTAGTACATCACAAATCAATACTTTTCAGGCTACCTTCTATTATCAGATGACATATTGTGTCCAAAACTACTTCTACATCACGGTCCCCAAGCGAGACAAACTTTGATGATGCACTATTCATAGACGTTTTTTCAAAAGCATGCCAACCTACGCCTATGTCCTAGGTAGGGAGCTATCCAGATAGCTTGCTAAACTTCTTGCAGAAAAATGAATAACTAATTACGAACAGATGCACCAGGCACCAGTCTAGACCACGACGACTCCTGACTTTGTCCATCACCAAGATGGACTTGTCGAGGTCAGGTTTGTAAAACAGGATCAGAAGGATGTCTTCTTCTTGATTTATATAATACAACCAATACAAGCTTCAAGAAAGACAACGCGCCATCAGTGTGATTTGTTTTATAACTGTCATGATTCTTAGATATAACATACAGGGTGGGAGTATGATGAGGACATCCCTAAGAAGAAAGAGGATCTCAAGTTCTTTACAGAATTGATATTAAACTGATTATCCAATTGTTGGTCTTCTTGGTAAACCATTAGGAAAGTTTGATTCTCATTAATTGTATCACAACTTAACAACAAATCAAAACTAAAGCCAACAAAATCTTCACCTCCCAAGAACCCTCCTAACCAACCTAGGGAATGCAATACGATTAGACAAACTACCTCATCACTAGGGCTGTAAACGAGCCGAGCCGAGCCGGGCCAGGATGGGCTCGAGCTCGAAGCTTATCGAGCCGAGCCGAGCCAGCTCGAAAATTTTAACGAGCTCAAAACACCGGCTCGAGTTCGGCTCGTGAAAAGCTCGAGCCAGCTCGTGGCTCGTTCGAGGAGGCTCGATTTAATTTTTATTTTTTTTTATTTTTTCACATTAATTTATATGAAACACAAAAAATATATATTAGAGCTTTTACCTTTTGTTGGTACTCCGCACTTAAGGGAACAAAGATCATTATTTTGAATATAAACAATTTACTATCAAGTTATATATTTTTTAAATAAAATACTTAATGTTTCTAAAAAATCCATTTTTATTTTAAGAAAACCTTTTAAAAATTCTAATATAAAAATAATAATAATAATAGTAGTAGTAATAGTAATAATTATATTATATATATATAATATATATATATATATATATATATATACATATTATATATATGCACCGAGTTACGAGCCGAGCCAACGAACCGAGCCACGAGCCGAGCTCGAACCGAGCTAACCCTGGCTCGAGTTCGGCTCGTTTAGAATTCGAGCCGAGCCGAGTCGGCTCGTTTAGATTCGAGCTTTTTTCGAGCCAAGCTTTTTTCGAGCTTTTCTCGAGCGATCTTCGAGCGAACTTCGAGTCACGAACTTTTTGTACAGCCCTACTCATCACGGGATTACCAAAGTGAGTTCCTGTTATTGATAACCTTAGAGAATGTTCAGCAAAAGATCAAACAGAACTGGAAGATACAAGCCCTGGCCTACCATTATGGGTCTCAACGTGGTCTTAAGTTTAACTACTCCCGTTGAAATTATGTTGAACTGGCAAAGCGGAAATGCTGAGCCTAAAACCATACCCTCAAAACCATCATGGCCCAACAAAACAATCTATCAAAGACACAAGAAACCTTGGTAAACAAGATGCATGATCTCAAAGGCATCATATATGAAGTTAGTTTGAAAATACTTGAGCTTTATAATGAACTACTTTAAATAGTTTGAAACTACCCAACCTTAGAAACCCCAAAAAGCCTTATCAAGAAAGAGGCTTAAATAAAGTTTTTAAAGGCATAGTTTGTAGATCTGGAGACCCAAGGCAAACAACAAAGGGTCGCTGCTCTAAAAAATAACCCATGAAGATTACCATCAACACTCATCGTAAGAATTAGCTTTACACTCATTGTAAGAATTAGCTTTGATCCACAACCGTTACAGTTATACCGTTTTCACAAACTTATCATCCATAAGCCTGTAGGCAAAACATCAAGCACAAATTTAAAGCAAGGGTCAAAAAAGCATCTCTAACAAAGAGTACATCCTCAGACGATACAAACTAAAAATCATCATCAAATAAGACAAAAGATCCATCTTTAGATCTACAGTTCTAATTACAGTTTTACGATGACCTCTTCTAAAGTCACAAAAAGAATAAAAGTAGGTGTGGAGAATCATATCACCTCCTACTTCATATATGGGTTCATTAGCTTTGTTCAAGCATTCTATTCTACACATACAATGGAATTTGATTCGAACCGGATTCAAATAACGAATCTGAATCTAGGTATTGAATATTCAAATTGAGTCTTTATCCGAACCAAGTATGAATTAGGTTTCCATGTCGAATTCAAATCCATAAGTTTCGAACTAAGCCGTTTCAAATTCAAGTTGTACTTTTTATCAAATTTCAAATAACCCAAACTGACCCAATGAACATCCTATATTACTGTTACCCCATCAATATATATAAACTATTATTATTAACATAACAAGTTATTCACACATTTATCTAAAGTTAAAAAAGCTTCTTCAAATGACACTTTGATCATCATCATTTCTTAAAAAGTGCAACAACTTGAAATATACAACGATAGAATATCCAACTTCCGACAAGTATAACTTGAGATCGGATTGGAGTTATAGGAGTCATAACTAGTCAACGAAAATCTATCGAGATAGTACATAAGAAGAGGGAAGAACAAGGCACAGTCGTGCCTAGATGTGAAGCACAACCTTCCTCAATGGAGGCACATGACCGTGCGTATAGATTGCACGAGCGTGTACAGGTTGTGGCACAATTGTGCCTTAAACCACGTTGTACAACTATAAATAGAGGGTTAAGGTTACGTTCTAGTTACACTCAGAAATCGAAATAGAGGTTTATTAGAGGTTCTTAGTTGGTCTAGGAGCATCCAAGAATCATCATGTATGGTTTTGTTTAGTTAAGCATGATTAAATAATTGATCTAGCCCATAGTTATCAAAAGCGTTCGCTTGGAGCTCCTAGGCAACAAATCCAAGCTATGCCCATTATTGTGCTTTCATTTACATTGAATTAAATCGCAAAAGTTCAGTTTTGGTTCACTGTTATTTCTTTTGTTTTGGTTCATTGTTATATACGGTTAAATATGCTAGTTCAATTAAATCTGTTTCTTTGAGTTCACTGTTATATATAATTATATATATTATTAGTTTAATGAAACTTATTACTTTTATTTAAGTGTTTGTATGTTGGATTGCTTATTTTGTTTACTTATTTGCACTCTCTTCCTTTTATTTATACATTTCAGTTTTTTCTACTCGATCAAGACTCTTTTTGTGAATTATTTTTTTTTATTTATAAATTGGCTTCTCAATTTGTTGTTGGAACCCTCAAAATACCGGAAAATTGATCTGGGATGGAAGTATAATTTTCTGGTATTTGACAGTTATTTTTTCATTACATAAAATATTTTATAATTTTTTTTTAATCATTTTAGTGGTTTTTTTTCTTAATCCCATGCTTTTTGGCTTTTCGCCTAGGCCATAATCTCTACCAATTGCCTAGATCTAGCCTAGGTTATTAGCCTTAGTTATAGGTAATAACCTAGGCTTGTTATATTATATAGGTATTCGATTGCTGTAAGTGTGAGATACTCTGGACACACGCTATACATGAATGTCGTTTATTCAAAGTGACTAAATGGTGATATATACGTTTTCAAATTGAAAAATCTTTGTGTTATGCTTTACATATGTTGCATTTAAACCTTATATATTAGTTATAGTGGTACCGGTATAATTGCTGCGTACTCCCATTGGTTAGCAGGACCAGATCGTTGTGGAGCCTTGGCCGCGTAATGCATATAACCTTAAAGTCGGTTAACCTTAGTAATATAAAATCGGGATACGTATAAATGATCGCATAAGACCTTAAAGTCGGTTAACCTTAGTAATATAAAATCGGGATACGTATAAATGATCAAATGTGTATATGAAAATGAGCTTATGCATAAGCAGAATAAGTTTGAGATAAATGTTTTGGATGTTACATTTAGCTCACCAGCATTTCTCACCGGCATATGCTTTTGTTTAAATAAATATATCGCAGTGATTGTTAAGAAAGAAAATGAGGAAGATGAAACTAAGTAGCAACTCCATGGATCATGTTAAGTTTCTACGACGACGGTATCAATTGTTCCTAGCACACCGTCCGAGGTTAGGGTGTTACAAATTATCTCTTTGACTTTACAAACAAACAAACAAACAACAAACAAAAACCCAGTGTATCCCACTCGAGAGCAGGGTCTGGGGAGGGTAGGTGTAGGCGAGTCTTCCCTCTATCTTGTTAGGTAGAGAGACCGCTTCCAAAGAGACCCCCGACTCGCTAGCAAAAGGCATACAAATATCAAGACAAGAACACTAAATCGTCCAACACATAGCATACAGAATACCAAAAAAGCCATATCGCTAGCAAGGCATCATACAATAGATCATACAACACATAGCCTACAGTACACAATAAACCAAACAACACATAGCATACAAATATCCTAGGTGCATGCAGAATCACTGTTAAAGGGCAGATATGGGCTACTTAGACATCAGGCCCCGCAACCAGACTTCGAACACCCTTCCTGCCTATAGTTCGAACTAGAAGTCCTTAATTTTAATTCTACGCCTCCACTCAGTCCTATCCTCGATCATGTGCTCAGAGAGGTGCAATGTATCATATCTCGTCTAATTACCTCATCCCAAGTCAATTTAGGCCTTCCTCTACTCCTCCTACCCTCTAAGGTGATGTTCTCTACTGCTCTAACTGGTGCCGCCATTGGTCTCCTCTTGACATGCCCAAACCATCTTAATCTTCCCTCACGTATTTTATCTGCGATACAGGCCACTTCTAGCTTCTGTCGAAACACTTCGTTTCTTATTCGATCCGTCTCGTGTGGCCGCACATCCACCTCAGCATTCGCATTTCCGCTACCCTCTATTTGTTTCTCGTGCGATTTCTTTATGGCCCAGCAGTCTGTTCCATATAGCATAGCTGGACGTACTGCCACACGATATAGCTTTCCTTTTAGTTTTGTTGGAAACTCTTATCACATAGGATCCTGATGCTGCTCTCCACTTGCACCATCCTGCTTGAATACGGTGCCTACATCGCTGTGTATCTCTCCGTCCTCCTGCAGGTACGAGCCGGTATTTGAACCTAGACGTTTGTGGGACCGCCATAACCCTGGATACTGATTTGGGTGTCATCTTCCGCCTCGCCACTAAAGTTACAATGCATGTTTATCTGTCTTTGAGCGACTTATCCTTAAACCTTTGCGCTCTAGTGCTGCTCTCCACTGTTCTAGTCTGTCGTTAAGCATCCTTTAGATTCCGATATTAAGACATATCATCCGCAAAGAGCATGCACCATGGAACTGGCTGCTGTATAGACTTGGTCATCTCATCCAACACTACTGTGAAGAGAAATGGGCTCAGTGCCGATCCTTGGTGGAGTCCCACTTCCACTGTGAATGAGTCTGTGTCTCCGATCGGGGCTCGCACACACGTTTTTGCCCCCTCATACAATCCTTGATTATTTGGATATACCTCTCCGGTACCCTTCTGAGTCGTAGACTTTCCCAAATTAGTTGACGCGGAATGCTGTCATAAGCCTTTTCTAGGTCGATGAATACCATATGAAGGTCCTTTTTCTTTTCTCTGTATTTCTCCATTATCCTCCTTATGGCGTGTATCGCTTCTGTCGTAGAGCGTCCTGGCATAAATCCAAATTGGTTTGACGCTATCTGAGTTTCTCGTCTAATTCTTGTGTCAATAACTCTTTCCCATAATTTCATCGTGTGACTCAATAGCTTTATCCCCCTGTAATTTTCGCAACTTTGTACATCTCCTTTTTCTTATATATGGGGACTATAACACTGATTCTCCACTGGTCCGGCATCTTTCCTGTCGTAAAGATAGTGTTGAATAAATCTGTTAGCCATTTGAGCCCCTCATCTCCCAGGCATTTCCACGCTTCAATCGGTATGTTGTCTGGCCCCACCGCTTTAGCCCTTCCCGTTTTCTTCATAGCTCTCGCAACTTCGTCTACTGTGATGCTTCTACAGTAGCAATTGTTTTGTTGTGTTGTTTGGGTTGTATTATCTATCTCAGCTGTTTATTTGTGTTGTTTATGTTGTAAAGGTTATCGAAGTAGGTTTCCATCTCCTTTGATGTCATTGTCGTTCACCAAAACTTTTCCATCCGCAGCCTTTATAAACTTCACAATTCTAAGGTCTTGTCTTCTGCTGTCTCTTGCCTTGGCTAACTTAAACATGTGATGCTCTCCTTCTTTCGTCTCTAGTCGTTTATACATCATCTCATACGCCGCGTTCTTTGCCTCTGACACCGATTTCTTTGCCTCTCTCTTAGCCTCCTTGTATTTATCTTTTAGCTCTGGGCGTTCTTCCTCATTGTTACATCGTATAAGCTCTCTGAAACTTTGTTGTTTTATTCGTATCTTCTCCTGTACATTTTTGTTCCACACACCAAGATTCCTTATGGTCACTTGTCCTCTTTGTTGTAACTCCAAGCGTTTCTTTAGCTGCTTGAATGAGCGTATTTGCCATGGCCTCCCACTTTTGATTTGCGTCTTCCTGTGGTCTAGGATGGTTCATTGGTATGACCTTATCTCTAAAGATGGTAATGTTTTCGTCCTTGAGCTGGCTCCATTTGATCGTATGTCTAATTCTCTTGTTTTGTTGGACAATTGGTCTCTTCACGCGTATATCCGTCACTAACATATGATGTTGTGTCACAACTGTCTCTCCTGGATTGTCTTACAGTCCTTCCACGAGCTACGATCTTCTCTCCTCGTCAACAAATAGTCTATCTGCGTGTGTCTTCCGCCGCTGCTAAACGTGATTAGATGCGATTCCCTTTTCTTAAAAAACGAATTTATGATTCCTAAGTCATGCGCTACTGCGAAGTCAAGAAGCTCCTTACCGCCTTCATTCCTAAGGCCATACCCGAAGCCTCCATGCACCAACTGGAAGTGGTCATTCTCCTTACCGATATGCCCGTTAAAGTCTCCTCCTATGCATTTTTTCGTCTCTAGGTATGTCACCCATAACGTGATCTAAACTCTCCCAGAACTTTTTTCTTTCTGTTTCTCCTAGTCCAACATGTGGTGCATACGCACTAACTACTGCCACTACTTCATCCCCTATTACTATTCTTAACAGCATAATTCTATCATCGTATCTTCTTACCTCCACTACATTATCTTGGAGTTCCTTAGCAACTAGAAACCCTACTCCATTTTTCGTTCCGTCAGACCCTGAATACCATAGTTTATAACTATTGCACTCTGTTGCTCTCTCACCCCGCCATCTAGTCTCCTGAAGACACGCTATGGACCCTACGTTTCCTTAGCACATCAATTAACTCTAGTAACTTGCTAGTTAGTGTTCCTACATTCCACGATGCCACTCTTAATCTAAAATCCTTTTTCCTTGTATTCGCACCTCTCGTCACCGAACATGATCTCGGGACAGCATGATGACACCTGCTGTCTATAATTACCTGACAGAGTCCCTTAGAACACCCCTAAAAAGAATTATAGCAGAAGTAAAGCACAATCAAAAACAATCCGTTACACGCATTCAACAGTACACGATGGACTAGAACTTAATCAAAAAAATAGCAACAATGATCACCGCTTCACAACAATGACACACTATCCTGAGTATAGATTCGAATAAGCCAATGAAACCTATGTAGAAAGTAAGAACAGTTCTAAGATTGACCAGAAATGAGGACAACACCCACGAATGCTCACCACACCCCCTCAACCAACATATACTTACTCAGCAATTAATATCAAAACACTAACAATTAAACACTAATCAGCAAGTTATAACCAGTAATCATTAGACAAGAATTATATCCAACAAGTGATCACACAACCAGATCACACACAAACAGATCATACAAACAGATCAGCAACACACAAACCAGTTATTTCAACACACAAACCAGTAAGCCAGTAAATCAGTACAGGGCACCAAAAAACAGATCACACAAACAGATCAGCAACACAGTTATCTCAACAGCTGCTGGTACTCCTAACCCAGCCAATATCAGCCTAAACTAGAAAGTAAAAGAGAGGGAGAAGGAACAATCTCACCAGCTGTGCGGTACTTCAGAAAATGTGCCCTAGATTTAGCAACCTTCACTTAGGGTTGCTAATCCAAGGCAGAAGAGGACTCCCAGCAGTAAGATCTAGGGTTGTTGCCCTAGATTCGCGAAGGAGCTGTTGGGGCAGATCTAAACGCAGAGCAAAACCCGAGAATCACCTTCGTATCGAGGGTTTTGAAACCCAATTCGGCTGTTGTTTGCTCAGGAGATGTTAGACCAGTTGAATCACCCCCTACCGGACAAACGAACGAAGATCAACGGCGGCGAGGATGACTTCGATCGACGACGAACGGAGAAGGAAGACTTCGAGTTGAATCACCCCCTACTGATCGAACGGACGAACGGATCGACGATCGACGAACGGAGTTGTTAGACCAGTTGTTAGACTTCGAGTTA